>JAJGRW010000317.1:796802-945139 GCA_025461045.1 Carex parvula
TGCAAAAATATATCAGCCTTCATGCAAATATAATAAACAAACAAAATAGAGATAAGAAAATGTTTACTTAAAAAGAATTATTAAGACAAATAATATTTTTAAATGATATAATAAAAGAGAAATGAAGACATTACTAATTTTATCAATCAATCCAAAGTTTTTAAATGATATTTAAAAAATAAAAATAAAAACACGTAAAATAATGTGGCGAGTACGTGTGGTGAGTTCGTATCTAAATAAATTTAGATCGTTCCACGTAAAACAACTTAAAAAAGATGCATCAAATAAAAAAAAAACATATTATTTGATGAAAGATTGATATTCAATTCTAAATTTCATCTTTTAATCACAGTCATTAACAAATCAGAATATCTACATGTTTAATACAAGAATAGAGATATCAAGTGTTCTAGATTACTCAGGACACCTGTTCATAGTGATAGAACCGCGGTGTTTTAGGAGAGGACACTTGTCTTTCTAATACAATAAAAGTTCCCAAATACGCTTCTTTTGTCATGTTATGTTTTGTAAAAAATACAATGTCTACTTGTATTGGAAATAATTATACAACTCTGTCATATTCTCCAATTTTTTCTATTATACTAAGGGTAAAAAGTGACCATTGTCGAGGATACATTTGCAGAAATTGCTATTTCCGAACGTATCGGTATTACCGATAGAAATTGCTATTTCCGAACGTATCGGTATTACCGATAGGAGTATCTACGAAAATATCATTCACAAAAAATATTTTTATCCTCGCAGATAGTGACAAATTTTTAGTGGTCCGTTCTTATCTGCCTAAATTTAAACAAATTAAGTGCAAAGTAGAAAATAAACAAACATTACTCCCACTCCACTCATAAAAGGGTACCAACATTGTTATGCAAACGTTCTATGATTCTATCTCAACGAGCTTTTAAACCAAAGCCCTCAAGATGTTTACCTCTAGACTTAATAGGTATTATAAATATGAAAAAAGGGATGATGTAAAATTACAACTAAAAAAAGTAAAGTAATGGATCAGCAGATTTAAAATATTATAGAACACACAAAACTGGGAACCATTCAAACCGCTTCACATTACTTTGCAAGGCTTACCGGACCAAAATTATTTTTTTTTATATATTTTAAGAGGCACCTTTAAAGGCCAGATTTAAAAGTAATTGAATTCATTTTCATCGTCAGTTAGTTTACCGAGCATGTTTATGTTCAAGACTTCGTTTAATCATGTTTCACATCTTTATTATTTTTGTGTTCAAAGTTCAAAAAGTTGACTCGAACCTCCTCAGCAAGATCTCCATATTAAAACGTGTTTGGATCATTCGATCATCGAGTAAGTGGAGTACATTAAAAGAGTAAGATAAGAGTAACATTTAAGTTAATCCTAAATAAGTAACTACATCTCTCTAGAATCTAGAGTCTAGATGGAGTAGCATGCTCCACATGTGGGCCCTGCAGATAGAGTAACATTTAGGGCTTGTTCGGCTGCTCCCCAAAAATTACTGTTCATGTGGAAAAAAAAATCAAATAGTTACTAAGAAACGGTAATTTTCAGTTCAATTTTTTTTTTATCCCACACCCATACCCATTCCCTAGGGTGCGCCGAACAGGCCCATCATCTTGCAATTTTTTCTATCCTTATAACTTACTCCATCAAACTCTAACCAAACATGATTGGAGTAAACAATTTAATCTGGATATACGATATTTTTAGATAGGTCAAATATCTGAACTCGGTGTTCTTTTTCAAAAAAAAATACGGACCATCCAAAAACAATAATTTTGCGTCTATCTAAAAAGTTAAAAAAATATCCAAAAATAATAATACGAAATTTGATCTCCATGCTCATTTTAATATGAAGATCGTATTGAGCGGTTCGAATTAACTATTTTATCTAACCATAGTTGTTTTTATCTACGATTAACTAACCATAGTTTTGTTTTTATCAAAACAATCAAATAGTTACTATCATCTAAAAAAAAATCAAATAATTACTAAGAGAAAAAAATGCATATTTTAATGTCATGCTCTGGGACAGAGGGAAGAAAACCCTAAGGGGCATGCTGGGATGAATAAAAAAAAAATATACCTTTTTCCTTTATACTAGGGCTGCAACAAACCGAACCGAATCAAACTTACCTCCAGTTTGAATTTGGTTTGAATTAATTTCGAACTAAGTTTGGTTTGAATTAATTTTGAACGAACTTAATTTTTCACGAATTCAATTTCGAATCGAATTTTTCACGAACTCATTTCAAACTTTTACGAACTTTGTTACGACTTAAGTTATGACTTATGGCTGTGCCATAGTTCGAAATTACAACACTTCAATAAAAACTCAGGCATTCTGAATTCTAATTACATAGGACACCAAGTTTATATCAAAGTTCATTACAAATACCAAAAGTTATATCAAACACCAAAGTTTAGTACAATCAATCAAAGTTCAGTACAATCACACAATCTAAACTTTTCCAAATAGCCAACATGAGCAACATCACCAAAGTTTTCAAATATCCAAAGTATTCAAAGTACAATTTAAATATCAATAGAAGCACAGAACAATCACCAAAGTCTTAGAATTATTACAAATCCAATATTATCCTAAATAAAACATTAAAGTTCATTATTAGCAAAAACTAACGGTTCATGTTTGAGTTAATTTCGAACTAAGTTTGGTTTGCGAACCTATTTCGAACGAATTAGGTCTAGTTTGAGTTTGGTTTGAATTAATTTTGAACTAAGTTTGGTTTGAATTAATTTCAAACGAACTCAATTTCGAATCGAATTTTTTACGAACTTTTTTGAATCAAACTCGAATCAAATTACGAACTATGAATTTTTTGTGCAGCCCTACTTTAGACTTAATTTTGTTTGCAAATATAAGTGCTGCTTAGTTGTTATTCATTACCATTGGTGATAATTAAATTTAGTATTTTAGACGTCATTTTATTATTATGTCAATTATATTTTTACATACTTAACACTAATTATCATCACATTATATTGTAATATATAAAGGCATTTTGATTTTGAATAATTTATACTATTTTATATATTTTTATTCAATCGCTACCTCGTTTAATTATTCCATCTTACTTTACAATTTATTCTTTAAAAAATAAAAAAATGATTTGTCCGAAAAATAGTTTTTTTTTTTTTTCAAAAACAACTAAGGGTGACCGAACTATTTCTTCGGTCCACCTAGGATTTCAAAATTTGAAATGGCGAACGAGAGGGGGATGACCGAATTATTGGTTCGTTCTGTTTAGAATTTCAAAACCCAAAAGGCCATTTTCGGATTTTGTGTGTCGTCAGTCGTGTAAACGTGTGATAGACCAAAGCATTGATTCAATCCAGGTTGGAAGTGACCGAATTAATAGTTGAGTAGTACAGAAAAAACAATCAATCAGAAGCGGAAGACAATTTAGTTTGCATATTTATTTTTTAAAATAAATATTAAATATCAAATCATCTAACTATTTAATATTAACAAGAAACTCTCATTCGGATTTCAAAACTGCGACCTATTCATACAAAGAACATTACCTTTTAGCCTTACTCTACTACACTTTACAAAACATCTTACTTTACCGTGTATAAACTTTAGAATACTAGTATTTTTTTAGAAGAAAGTCTAAAAAATTTTTTCAGAAGAAAAGAACACTAGTATTTGTTATTGCCTTATTGGTAACTAACTCCGTGTGGCTCTATCTGCACATAGGGCTCCTCCAACAAATCAATGAATGATGTTAGAATAGTGACATTCCAATGATGCATTATTTTACTATTCCAACAGTTGTCAAAGATATTTGCATAGGAGCACGAATTCAATTATCATCACGTAAATTTTATTTTTAATAGTGTCATTTGAATCTAAATCTGACTTTAGAATAGTATCATTCAACTAACGCATTGTTTTATTGTTCCACAGATGTCAAACATATTTCCAGAAAAGGGCACTAATTCATTTGAACCAGCTAGGGCTTTCTTGGCATAATAAAACCAAGCACCTTAAAAGGAAAATGAAAGTAGACAAAGAATTACAATGGGGTCAAAAACAGACATAAAAAAGCCATTATTGATCAAATTCAAAATCTTGAGGATATTAGAGATGATCGGGAGTTCTTTGTCATAGAGAAAGAAGAGTAGATCCATCTTAAAACTCAGCTAGATGATATTTATCTAGAGGAATAAAAATATTGACAACTCAGATCTAGATAACAATGATTACATGAGGGTGACTAACACAATTATTTCACAGAGTGGTCAATACTAGACACAAAAAAAACAAAATTATTTCTCTAGAAATTGACTACACCCTAACTAAAGCTCTCCAGATATTCATAATCACATACAAAACTTCTATAAAGAGCTGTTGGGTACAGAGGGTGGTACTTTTGGCACCACTGAGTTAGACTTTTGAGATCCTGAGGATAAGATTACTTCCTTGAAAAATAGTTTGCTCATTGGTACCTTTTCAGTAGATGAAATACATAGAGCAGTCTTTGAGTCAGATCCCAATAGGGCTCCACGACCTGATGGGTTCACTTTTTAGTTTTATCAATTCTTTTGGGATACAATTAAACATGATTTGGTTATACCATGCTGGTAATCTTGAACTCTAGTTGATTAACAAGTCTATCATTTGTCTTATCCCAAAAGAACATGATGCTCAAGTATCAAGAAATTTAGATCCATCAGTCTTGTTAATTGTAGTTTTAAAATTATTTCCAAAATTTTGACTAATAGAATGGAACCAATACTACAAAGACTCATAGACAAGAATCAATCTATCTTCCCCAAAGGAAGATACATTCTTGATAATGTTGTGCTTAGTCATGAGATCATTCATCACTGTAGGCATACTAAACAAAAATGAGTGGTAGTTAAGATTAATTTTGAAAAGACTTATGATAAAATCAATTGGAATTACTTATTTAAGGTGATTAATGATAAGAGGTTTTGATAACAAATGGACTTCTTAGCTTAAATATTGGCTCATGAGTTTTCAATCTTGTGTTAATATCAACGAGGAGCTCACTCCATACTTTTTATGTAAAAGAGGGGTAAGACAAAGGGGCCTTTTGTCCCCTTACCTTTTCAATTGGACAACGGATTCCTTGTGTACATTATTTGCAAAAGGAAGAGGAAGTGGTAGAGTCATAGGTCTAGGTCCCCTATGTGATAATCAGCAACTAGTGACCAATTGTCACTATGTTGATAATATCATATTATTCTTAAAGGCTGAAAATGCATGGTGGACTATGATGATGTTTGAAGCTATATCTGAGATTAAAATGAATCTAGACAAAACTAAATTATACCCAATAAATCTCAATATAGATGAAGCTCAGCATATGACCTCCATATTCCAATGTCAGCTATCTAAATTCCCTTTTAAGTATTTAGGGGTTCCTTTATGTGACAAATAACTTTTTAGAAAAGATTGGGGTTTTTTAATTTAAGTTTAGGCACAAATTGCAAGGTTATAAAGGCCAATCTCTGTCTTTAGGAGATAGAATCATACTTCTCAATTTAGTTCTCTTTGCTGCTCCATTGGATACCTTATCATTATATATAATATCTAAGCAAGTTTTAAGGGAAATTGATAAAAATTAGACGATAGTTCCTTTGGCAAGGGACTGGTAACAAGAAAAGATACTCCCTTCTAAACTAACCAAGTATTTGCATAGCAAAAGAGTATGGGGGTATGGGTATTATGGACCTTAATCAGATGAATTGTGCCTTATTCTTAAAATGATGGTGGAGATTTCAGGATCCCAATTATTCCAATTTGTGGAAAGACATATTGCAATATAATATGAATGTTAACATCAAGTAATAATTTAGCACATATTGGAAATGTTGGGATTACCAAACAACCTGGCAGTCATGGGCATGTGATGACAGGATGTATGGCACTAGCAATGCGCTTTACAAATTGCTTTCCCACAACTGTTTGACATTTTCACTACTTCTAAGATCACAATCCAAGAAGTTGTTGCCATATAAGGAACATGCATTAAAGAGCTCTTAGTGGCATTTTAATGCATGACTGGCATCTGATCATGAATATTATCAGTTCTACCTCTTTTACTCATGGAATTGACCAACTAGCTTGGCAGTGGGATGGCTCTGGCAAATTTACTGTTAAATCTTTGTATCTCTTCCTTAATTTTAGAGTAGTTAAAAAACAGAAACCTTTGTTGTGGTGGAAACTTCCTCTTTCTTCAAAGATAATAGTTTTTATGTGGCTAATGCATAGAAATAAAATCCTTACTAAGAAGAAATTGCACACTAGAGAATGGCCTGGAGATACCACTTGTCAATTTTGACATCATCAAGAAGATTCAGATCACCTCTTCTTTCAATGCTATTTTACTAAACATATATGGTTTTATATGGGACAGTGTCAAGATTTTATGCATAACTGAAATTCAATGGAAAAATGTTGTTCACTTTGCCCTCAATCTTAATAAAACCAACATAGTTGCTTTTTTCTAGTTATTAGTGCAATGATTTAGTGTATTTGGTGACAAAGAAATGATTTATGTTTTAATGAATCCATTACTCAATCTGATAGACATGTCATTCTTAACATAATTTCTCTTGTTGTCTATTAGACAGGCAAGCTTTCAAAGGAGCTCAAGGAGAGGTCTAATGAGTGGCTTCCTAGAGATTTGGATGAGATTTCCCTTTGGGTTGCTTCTCCTGAGGATGAACGGATGGTGGTGTGGCACTCTAATGATTTGACTTAATTTAGCTTATATTTGTGCTTTCCTATATAGATACTTTTGTATCCAGTCCTGTTGTGGCTACGCTAGCTATAACTAGGATACTATGCTTTTGGGGATCCATATCCTCTCTGGTACCGTAAAAGATTCCTTTTACGGTACCATATCCAGATCAAGTAATTGTAAAAGATTCCCTATTACGGTACCGGGGGTGATGTGAATTCATGCTTTCGGTGCTTCAGGCACACAATTTGGAATTGTAGTAATTTTTTAGGTTTCCATTTCCGTTTTCCTTTTCTTTTTCTTCTTTCTGTTTTCTTTTGTAGGATGTAAGACTTTGAAGTTTCATTATCTAATGAAATGGGCTATGTTTTTTTTAAAAAAAAAATTTGAACCATGCAATCTGAATACAGATAATGAGTCTTTCTTTCTTTTATTGTATCTTTTGGAAGGAACATAAAAGAACACGAAATATTTAAATCACCTTCTTTTATAAGACAATTCTAACTATCATATATTAAAATCATCTTCTTTTGAAATTATAGATATGCTCTTCATTATTTAAATAGAATTTAGTATTAAATTTTAGTCAATTTGAATATCATTCAACTTTTAGCTTGACAACTTAAAATTTTAAGGGTGGAATTTCCATGATATTATAACGACTGACAAATCAGATTTTAAATTGATTTCAGTTTAATGCAAATTGTCCCTATGAGGAGGGCACATTCATTATGTTTTTCTTAATTAAGCAATATTATCGAAGGTATTAAATATATGCATCATAAATATTTGAATTATGATTACAATAAAACATAATGAAAACACTAATAATTCTAACTGTATAAAAAATAATTAAGTGTCATGGTACCAACTACTAAGGATGTGAAGCCAACAAGGGGTGCAAACGAATCGGATATTATCTTTAGGATTTGTATTTAAATTTATGCGAATTTGAATATTTGGATATGGATATGAATATATATATATATATAGATATAGTTTATGTAGATACGGATACGAAGACGGTTCAATTTCAGAAGCAAATATGGATACAAATACAGAAAATTATCAGTATATGTATATTTTAATTTTCCAAATATCTGTTTTTTTTTTAAATTAGAACCATGTATGTTTAGAGAAAAAATTGTTATTTTATTGGCATCTTTTGATTAAAGATATGGTTATATTAATGATTAATTTTTATAAACAATATATATTGTAATGACGTAATAAGTTTAACATGCAAAAAAAATATTTTGTTCGCTGTAAGAATCAAACATTCAAATAATATCCACATTTAATGTTATTTTTATATTTTAATGTGAAAAATAATTTGTTGACTATGTATTTTGTTACAATATCTAAATTATAGATTCAAATTATATTTATATACTATTCATATTCGTTTAAATTCCAATTGATACTTGTTTCCGTTTAATAAATAATCTGTATCCGTATTTGAAAAATAAAAATGATTACCTATATAATTTTACCACCATCCGATTGATCAGTTTGTATACGATCCCTAACTTGTTGCTATCACTATTCACTTAGACGAGACAAGTGATGGAAACATTATTTGGATGAAACAAAATTGCCGAAAAAAGACCAAAGAATAGTATTATTTATACAATTATATCAAGGGCGGAGTCAGACTTTTAGACTATGGGGTCAAACGTGAATGAGAGTCTAATGGGGGTCAATTTGACAGTTACATAGCATTTTCTACTAAATTATATTTAAATTTACCAACAAACACAAAAATTTTGAAAATAAATGGGAGTCAATTGACCGCCATTTATTACAAGTGGCTCCGCCTCTGAATTATACTACTTAATCACATATTAAGCATAGTTAATCCATAAGTAGACATTACACGAACAATGGTTAACATGAAAATTTCGCTCTTTCGTCCGGAGAGAAAAAAAAAGGGAGATCCAGCAACCTAGTTGCCTCCTTCCTCTACCCCTCCATTTCATTCCTCTTATTTCTTCTGAGCCTCAATCCGACACATTGGTATATTCTCCTCTCTCTCGTTTTTATCTTTTTGAGCGGAGAAGAGAATGAGAGAGAGGGAAGGGAGCCGAGAGCGCGGTTTTGTCGGAATTTGGAGCGTAGAGTCTCTACCTATCTCGATCGGAGCGAGGAGGTGAGTTGATCCGGCCGTCGGAGCACCGTGGTGAGAAGATCCGACCGTCAGAGCACGACAGTGAGTAGATCCGATCGTCAGAGCGCGACGGCTATCAGACGAAAATGAATCCAATCGTAAGAGGGTTAGGGAATGATGTATTAGAGTATTTAAGAGTGCAAATAAGTAGAATTAGATAGTGAGAATAGTTTAGATAAATTAATAAAAATAAAGAAATTTAAATTTAAGAATTAGAATCATTTGACTTGTT
Organism: Carex parvula; assembly: GCA_025461045.1. Taxonomy (NCBI): domain Eukaryota; kingdom Viridiplantae; phylum Streptophyta; class Magnoliopsida; order Poales; family Cyperaceae; genus Carex; species Carex parvula. The sequence goes on from JAJGRW010000317.1 coordinate 805,946, forward strand.
GTAAATATATTTTTTATCAATAAAATTATTAATTAGTATTTAAAACTACTAACCTTAAAAAAAATAGACATTACACTTACCTGCATTCTCCTGTAAACAACAGTGCGAATCACACATATTTATGCGTTGAATTGAATACAAACCGCCCTTTTTATTGTCTCGTGCTTTTTTTAATTAGCTATAACATATTTTTAGAGAAACAAGGGCGTACAGTCTAATGTTTGGTTAGAGTCATTTGATCCACATCAAGATCAGTACTTTATTTTTATGATATTGAAAATGTTGGTGTAAAATTTTATGCAGATCAAATGGCTCCAATCAGACATCATAGCCCCCAATTCTATTTTGGACAGTACTCGGAGAAAACAAAAGAAAAGAGAACGGAAGGAAAAATTGTTCTTTTTTAAAATAATATACATATTTTTTTATGAACGTTAGAAACTTTTTCGAATATGTTTTTTGCAAAGTAGATTATATATTTTTCAGTTGTTTTATCAATGATGAACATATGTAGATACTTTTATTAATTTATAACTAAAATATAGAAAACTCGGCATTAAAAAAATTACGAGGCAAATGCAAGATAATTATTAATAATGAAAACAACTCATTGTTTGCTTGTTTGATTGGTGGTGGCAGGAAAAAAATAAAGAATGAAAAAATCAAAGACTGCCAAGACTGTAATTTTTTTGTTGCTATGTGTGATCATACCTGATATGTCAAAGATAAGTCTTTGGTCTGGCCTCGTTCCAATCCAAGCCTTTCTGTTCTATATATATCGCTGGAACTGGGAGTAGGTCCGATGGGCATCGGACCTACCTCGGTTCGACGGGTTTAATCACCATCGATTTTCTTTTAGATTCGTGCGAAATGTTTTAAACTCCGTGTTATGTTTCAAGTTTCGTGCGCACAAATCACTCCATTCTCCTACGGTAGATCTGCCCATTGGAACCAAACTAGGTCCGATGGGCATCGGACCTACACTGCATTCATATCGCTGACAGCACCTGTGTTCCCACTTCCCAGTACCACCGGCTTATCCATATCCTTTGTGCCAATGATGTACATCCGTTAGTGTGTCATGTCACTGACACTTGTGGGCTAACTTACAACGAATTGATTTTTCTTTTTTGGTCCATCCTCATTTTTTTATATTTTTTATATATTTAAAATGATAATTTTACTGACAATATTATGTCTTATATACCAAAAACAGTGACTTAATGTCAAAATTCGAAATGCACATATTCACACTTTAATCCGAACACATACATTCACACTTTAATTTGAACGCATATACTTTAATATCCTCCGATCAGATTAATTATTTTGATACTTAAAATTCTTAATAACATATTTAATTGGATGAATGTATAAAGTCCGTCATAACGACCTGTAACCTCATACATTAAAAAAATTAATGAAATTTGTCAAACTTTTTAACATAAAAATATGAATGTGATACCTTGTAATGCACAGAGTACCATAACCTCATTCAAATTGATTAATATTTCCGTATTCAAAGTTTAAATAGTTGATATAAAATGTTTAACATGATTTCCGTATGAAAATATACTTCCCAATCAAATTTAATATTTTCTAAAAAATTCATTATATTTTTAGATATTATATTTTTAGATAGATAGAAAATCACCACTTTCGGATGGTCCAATATATTTATATCAGACAATTTTCTATCTGTCTGAACAAATAGTAAAAGAACTCTAAATATGTGAAATTTGTCTTGACATATATTTTCATATGAAGAACATGTTAAATGTTTCGAATCAGCCTTTTTAACTTAAAAAATAAAAATTCAAATTCATTGTACGAACCTATGTGCTCATTGCTAAGTACCATTGCCACCGGGGTAGATTTAGGATTTTCGTAAGAGGGTAGCAAGAAAATAACGAATCAGGTTTAAATAGTTAATCGGTTTCAAAGTCATTAGCTGATCAGGTACTAGAAAAAAAATACTCTGACTTTTAATTTTCAATGCTCTAACTTCTAATTCTTATTACCAATTTAAATTAAAGAAATTTATACTAATTTTAACTCTAATTATAAATCAAAATTCCTGAGAGAAACAAATAAATTTTAGTAAAAAAAACAAAATAATCCCAATCTATACATCTTGAGAGAGATTCTTCTTGGATCAGCCCGATAGTCTCACTCTAAAAATATATATTTTTTAAGGTTGTTGGGTATTGCCCAAATAGCACTTACATGCATTACCCACTCACACCGGGATGCAATGACTGGACACCTATTGGTATGTGGAGTCATTGGTATATAGTAGACAAAACTATGTATGCAAGGACTTAATAAAGAGGAATTTAAATAATAAAAAAAAACTCAAATTAACATAAACAAAACATAAACTTATACTAAAACATAATTAAGAATTCGAGTACAACTCTCACCCTAGAGATGAGAAGTTTAGCTTCTCATGGTCATGGCAAAATAAAATGAATAAAATAAAAAGAAAATAAATTACAACCCAATTGAAGATGGATGAACCTCTGCCTCGTTAGATGACGCCTTATTCTCCTGCTTGGCTTCCGATGGCTACCCTTCTCTCTCTAAGTACTCTCTAACCTAACCTAGCAATGAGAATTGTTAATCTCAATTCTATAGACTTAACACAATTAAACACGCACACTAAATTCTATTACAATAGGGGCATTTATAGCCTTCATAATATGAGAGATGGAGTAGTGGAAGTAGTGGAGGTGGTGGAAACTTCGCACTCCAAATTTGGATAGATGAAGCCAAAAATAGCAATGAAAGCTTGCTGCTGAAGCAATCACGTCCTTTCAGAAGAATTCTGCCAAAAATAGCATAAAGGAAACAGTCCACGGATCGTGCGGCATAGAGGAGGCCGCACGGCTTCCTGACTTAGCAGATTTTCTGTATTTTTTGCTATTTCGCATGTTGTGCACTTCGTGTGAGGTGTTATATGCTCCATGTGATGCCATGTTTGGTGCTATCTTCAGAAATCGCCTAAATATGACACTTTTGCTATGTTTTTGGCCTAAATACGTAACTTTCTCAAAGACCTGCCAAAAAGACCTAAAAACACGTTTGCGGTACATAAATTAGAAAAATAGCTACTTTGCATTTACTTTTCGCCGTTTTTCAGAAGAAAAGATAGTGATTTTCTTTATATGTTTTGACTTTATCATACCTCCAAGCTTAATTTGTTCATTCTCAATCAAAATAAGCAAAACTACTTAGGTAGGTTGGCTAAAAATCGGCCCTTGAATAAGATTTTTGAAAAATTGATAAATTTTCTAAGAATCAACTTAATACAAAAATGTCTTACTCAATTCCTTTGTACTTGGTGAAATTTTTAGAAAATGGAAACTTTTACATTACAACACTTTGATTTTATTTAAAAAATTTGAAGACAACCCGTCTTAACATTATGATAAAAGAGATCTTAAAATCAATCAATACTCATTTTTCATCCTTTTAAATTTTCGATCCCTCCTATGAAGATCACAGGATCTACAGAATAAAGGATTACCCTATTTTTCTTGTGCCTAGTTTCTAGTATTGACCGGTCTGGTTAATTTAAATTTTGAATTGAACTTCCAGCTATATAACGGCTAGACTCAGGCGGTTACAACCTCATATCTACTTTACCATACTTTTGAATATAAATTAAAAATGATAAAACAAAATGGTAAAGTATGATCTCCATAATCTTCATGATTCAGTATCTTATTAATATCCGATATTCCAAATGGCTTGTGTGGATCATCCATTAGATCACCATGTATCAAATCATTCTTATAGCTTGAGTATATCATGTATTCAATTATCTTATACAACTTGTCACGTCAATTTGTAATAATATGTATCTTTGACCTTCGGACATAACAACTAAACATGCATACATCTCAAACAAAGAAATTATAAAATTCAATATTTATATATTTTGCAAATTAATCAAACAACACAGAAGATTACTTACAGTAACATATTCACCCAAGAATCCTTATCCTATGAGGTAACACAATATTCTAGTCAGATTCAAACTGTTCGATCAAAATATGAGCCAATATAATATTCGTGCAAATTCTGATCGGACGATCCGGTCTAAACAATAATATCCGATTACCTTAGGTGATATGAATTATCCATCCAAGGATATCCGGGTGAATTTGAATCACCCCCGGTACCACACATAGAATTACTAAATTCGTACCTTTTTTAAACTGTGGTATGAATCTCAAAAACAGACCCCTACGTATAATGACACTGATGACACTGAAATGACACTGATGTCATACTAGCCGGACTCTATAATGGACATCAAATTTCAATTAACGCATAGGATACAGACTCTATCCGGGTTCTGCAAGCACGGTCTCCGACATGAAATCAAACTTTATGCCGTGTTCGTTAGCTTGGGATTATGTAGGAAAAAACAACACCTTGGTATTTGTTCATTCGGTAGCTTAGGATTTTTCCCAATTGAATTCCCAAGAGTTCACTTTTTTCCCTTCAAATAGCGCACTGTTATCATAGGAAAAAGCTAATTAAGTCAAAGCTCCTTTTTTTTTTTTCAATTGGCTCAGCTACTTAAGTCACTCTTATTTACTTATTTTATTTAATTATAAATTTTTTTATATTTTATAAATAATAATTAATAAGTTATGTTATGTTATGTTAGTTTTTAATATATTTTATTTTATTACATTATTAATAATTTTATTAATAAAAATAATTGTATAATATCAATTGTTTTAGAAAGAAAATAAGACTTCTCACAATCAATCATACGGTACAATCGAACACTTAGGGCCCGTTCAGTGGCCTTGAGAGAATGGGTATGGGTGTGGGATTAAGAAAAAGTTGAACTAAATTTTACTGTTGCTGTGGAAAAAAAAAATTCACTCAAGAGTCAATTTTTTTTTCCCACGGCAACAGTGCCGTTGCCGAACGGGCCCTTATTTCATCAAATTTCCGTACGTATCCGTACCCATGAGTTTTAATTTTTTTAAAAGTGAGTTTCCATCCAGTCAAATCCTATCCTGCATAATTCCGTAACAAACGAACAAGTTAGGATTTTTCCTTTTCTTTTCATATTCAATGATGCAAAACTAGACCGACTGGGCTAGGACTCTATATTCCCACTTTATTACTTTCATCTTTTCTACTTGTTGGGCTGGATGTTCCCCTCTAAGGTGACCCCCAAACTACCGAGTTGAGGGGTAGGGTAGGTAACTTTTTTTTTTTTTAAAAACAGTAGGGTAGGGTCGGTAACTCAACCGGGAAGGAATTCAAATTTTACCCCGTCCACTTCGAGGAAAAACACAAAAAGATATCGTCTTTTTATAGAATTAAAACGCGGTGCAATGTTCCAAGAAAGGTTGCGTCGTGCCCTGGTTTTCTGGAACTTTGCTGGCCTTTCCCATTTTCACATGGATTCCTTTCTTCTCTCCTATACATTTCCCTAGAATTTTCGCTTATACGATTTTGGTCCCCGCCATTATTTTTCTGTCAAAGTTGGTGGAAAAATAACTCTAAACAAAACATTGCGACGACATGAACTAATGTTTTGAGGATCCATGGGAAGCGCATCTGTTGAAATCCGAGATCGGTAACAGTAATTTTGAAATCCCTGCAATCCGAATCCGGCCGTCGAACTGTTCCGAAATACGTGCAAGAAAAAACTAGCTGTTTCGAGATGCGTTCTTAGAAAAAATTCGATGGCTAGATTCAGATTGCAGGGATTTCAGGATTACAATTCATTGGTTTCAGAATTTCAGCTGATCCGAATCCACATCCATGTAATTTAGTAAATTGCCAAATAGTTAAACATGCATAAACCAAATATAAATATCCATGTAAATTAGTAAATAAAAAACTAATTTCATACAAATGTAGCTACATAAACCAAATATAACACAACAGCATCTTCATTTGAAGGGGAAAAAATACAGGTAGATCACAAATAAAGTACAAGATCAAGTAATTTTGATCAACATTTAACCTACCAAACTTTAAAGTTTAATTCAAATTAATTTACACTATTTTCCACCACCTTTCCTACCAGTTGGTCTTCTCCTACACTGCATCCTCTGCTGTCTGATTTGCTCTCTAAATTTTGCTATAAATTCATCGGCTTTTTTATCGACCTCATTTTCTTCCGTTCCATCATCAGTTACGCAACTGCTCGAATTCGATGATTCTTCTTCATCGAATGATTCATCACTTTCTGACTCCAATGTTTTAATCAATTCATCCATGGAATTACTACTGTTCAATCGAACTGTTTCGGTTGACCGGCCTATTGAACTGGAATTATTTTGTTCACACTTGAAATTCTCAGGTGTAATTTTTCGACCATTATTTGATTGTTTTGTGTTCAAAGAACGAAACGACTCGTTCTTTGAATGACCCGAATTGGAATTATAAGATGGTTGAAGAATGTCACCTTTCTCTTCTTCATTGGTTGAATCATACACCTTGGCATCTCCATTGTTTTGAAATGATTCATCCTGTTCATGAAATTTGGGTACATCTCGGGCTAATTGGTTCAAGCTTCGAATAGGCAAAAGAAGGGGCTTGTTAATTTTCTGTGCATTTCCATCCATGATTTCACTTTCTACTACGACAAGAGGCTCATTAGGGTTGTACATGGAGCTCCAAGATTGAACATTTGTGTTGTCGGATTCATTTGAATCGAAAACCGGCAACCCATCTAGCATATCCGATACAAAACTTCGGGAGTTGTCGGGTTCATCTGCATTGCCCTTCTCGGTTTCTTGGTCGTTGCCTTTTCTACTAAAAAGGCCGTAAGATACGGCAATGCCGACCAAGAGAAGATGAAAAAGCTCCCACATTTTATTTGAAAGAACTTGTTTCACAAAATCTGGGGCTTGGGAGGACAAAATGGGAAGAAAAACAATAAACATTGCAATAAAAATAGCTTTGATTTGGAAATTTGAGAGAACTAGAGATGAGTCTTGTTGGTTTTTTGGGGTCTGTGTTTTGATTGGTTCTGCCATTGTAGGAGAAGAAACTAGAAAGGTGTAGGAAGCTCTTCTCTCTTCTCTCTTCTATCTGTATCTCCTTTTTGTGCTTTAGTTTTCTTTTTTTTCTCTTTCTACTTATTTTTTAATTGACTTGGGAGATGTATTCCTTTCTTTTTCTTTGGATCTACTGCTATGTTGGGACAAGAAGACTTGGTTCCTAAGGAAAAGTGCTAGAAGGGAATTATAGAGGGCACAAGCAAAGCTGTTAAAAAGGGACCATTAAAGGAGAAATAAGAGGTTGCTAAAGATACCCTTCTCCAAGAATTTCTCTATGTTTGGGCTGAAATTTTGAATGCACAAATGTTACATTGTTACTTCGTATGAGTTGCATCTGTGTCTCTGAATTTGAAATATTTGAAGAGAGAAACAAATCTATTAATTAAGGGAAAATTTCTACTGTACCCATACAAACTTTCAAAATTGCCAATTTCCCCATAAAAAACAACATAATATTCAAAATCTCCATAAAAACTTTACATTCTTTCCTTTATCCCCTTTTATTTATTTAATCTTTTATCTAGTTATTTTAAAATTAAAATTGACAAATATACACAAAATTAATAGAAAGAAGAAAAAAGCACCATTCGCTATGAATTTCGTATATTTTCTTTTCAAATAATCAACATTTGAATTTAGTATATTTTGGAAAATGATCGCCATCGTTCGTCAAATTTTGGTAAAACAAACTTATTTGGGGCATTTCACTAACTTTCAAAAACCTGTTGGTGTGTATATCTATAATATAAAAATATAAAAAGTGGAGAAAGATGTGAAGGTAAGAATCAAGGCAGATCAGGTGCTGCTACCTGCTAGACATTATACTTCCATTTTGAATATATACTCTTTGGTTTTGTGTATGCAACGAAAGAGGAGAAGAAAGAGGGGGGATATATTTGTCAATTTTATTTTTATAATAAGTAAATGAAAGATTAAATAAATAAAAGAGGATAAAAGAATGAATGTTCAGTTTTTATGAGAATTTTGAATATTATATGAAAGTTTGTATGAGTACACTAGAAATTTTCTCTATCATTAAAATATCAATACTTTACCAATGACAAAATTATATGTAGCATCTATTACTATGACCTTTGGGCCTTAAATGGGTTTTGGATCTAGCCTTAAATGGGTCTTAGTCGGCCTATTAATGCTTTCCGAGGTTATTTAAACAATTAAAGGAACAGACTTAGGCTTTAGCATATTATAAATATACAATTAAAAGCCCAATTTGTTTTAAATTTGTGGATATCCTAGCCCAATTAAAAGCCCATTTATCTAATTAGTATTATATACTAGCTCAATTTTACTACAGTTCGATTATCGCGTCATCGCGGAAAGGCTAAATGAAAAGCTATTGCGAATAGTGTAGCTGTGATAACCCATAATTCCATAAATTTTAAAATTGATTAATTTGTGATAAACAATAATTAATTAAAAGTAAATTTACGAATGAGTAAAATTTTAAAATTTATCTAAGGTAAGTAAATCCAACGTATAAACATTAATAAATAAACAATAATTATTGAAAAATTTAAATCTAGCAAATAAACTTAATTTGGAGAACAACGAACATTTAACCTCATACAAAAAAGTTGTGTACAACAAATTTGAATAGTTAAAATTTAAAACATGTCAATAGAAAACACATACGTAATTATAATTAGAAGTTTCGAATCTAATGAAATGAATGGCTAACAATTAGCCTAGAATGAATGCTTCTATTTAACGTTAGGTAAATGAAAATCAACTTAGACTTTCAAAAGATTTGAAACTGAAAGTTCAAAGGAGGTTGAATTTACATAACAATTAGGTTATAATGATTAATGAAGAAACAAAATAACACTGTTGCCACACGAAAAGCTACACGAATCCAGCCTCAAACTCTCATTTCTTTTCTCTATCCTCTTCTGCCTCACTTACAGTGGACCCCAGTCCCCAAATTAAATCATTCTCTCCTCTATTTTTCCTTCCAAGCGGAGGGCCCCAGTACGGAGTAGGTCCGATGCCCATCGGACCAACTTTTAGGTTCAACTAGCATGATAACCGTCTGATCTAATTTAAGATTTGTGCGCACGACAATTGAAACAAACACGCACACGCGAAGAGTACGGCCACGAGCGTACCCACGCCCCCTCTCTATATCTCTCTCCCGGGCACCTTGTCCTCTTGGTTGATGATTCTCTTTCACTCTCTCTCCCTCTTCTGAAAATTTCTCAATCTTTCGCTCTCTTTCTTTTGCTCCTCTATACGACCTTTTTGCAATCCGACCCGCTTGAGATTTCTCTTTCGTTTTTGCTAAGTGCTTGAGCTAGTGGACTTGGTGGCTGATTGAGAGGCGAGGTGGGAAAGACGCGATTCCAAACGAGTCTTGTGGTCGCGGTATTCCTCCCCTCTCTCATTTTTATTGCTTTTTCTTTACGGGTTTGCAACCCGTTTAGCCTTTGCCGGCTGATTCGGTTTAGGTGATATGACATGTTGATCGATCTCTTGTTGTGCTATTGCTTGTGAAAAATTGATTACAAAATTACGCACTTGACTTGTGCATACTTGTTTTTCGCAATATTCTTAATGTTTGGAGTAGAACTACCAATTTCGTTGAATTGCTTGATGACTTTGAATTTCTACTCATACTTGTATCTGAAATAAATTTGTCGTGTGCTATTAATGGCTTGTTTGAGTAAATTTTCTCTTGTGAATTGTGAGGATTGAACAAACCCATGAAATTGTTGTGTGCTTGAATTATTGCAACCATTGAATTATTTATCGCAACTCAAATTGCTCCTCTGTTACGCCAAATTTGTGACTGATACGGTACCAAATCCGATTCTGGTATGAATATGGTAAATAACCGGGACCAAAGCATGAATTTTATAAATGAAAGAATTGTTGTGAAAATCTTAGGCCTTAAGTAATATTTTCTAGTCATAGGGACCTAGATGTGAAAAATTGGAAAATTGTTAAACAGGCGTCTTTAAATTGAATTATCGGTTTGGTTTCATTGGGCTGTAATAATTAGAAATGTTCTGGAGCCCAAATAATTTGATTAAAAGCTTGGAGTAAATGGGCCTTCAATATTGGGTTTAGTTCTACAAATTTCGGCTCGGCCCTAACCGTAAAAGAATAAATAAGAGAGATTCGGGCTAGGTTGTGCAAAGCCCAAAACAGAAAATAAATAAATTGAAATATGTTTTTCTTTGATGAAATTTGACATGAGCTACACATGCACCCTTATGCCGAAAATCATAATGTCAAACATATGCACTTGATTAAAATATAAGTTGTTAATTAACTTATAAATAAAAAGGAAAATTTAGTTTTAACAAGTCTTCAGCTACTGGAATTGGGCTCGGTTTGAAAACAGAAACTTAAAAGGTTTCAAAACTAAAAGTGATATAGATTTAAAATTAATACCATGTGACAACATAATAATAATAATAATAATAATAATAATAATAATAATACTTTTATTATTATTATAATAAAAGTAAAGATGTCTTGTACCGAGCCCATAAATTTTATATTCTAAATTTCTCCTAGGAAATTCTTGATAACTACGAGAATTTGAAAATTTGACATACATAATAAATCTATTCGGTTATCTTTATTACATATACACACATCGACTATTTGTACAATGCTCATATATAATATATATGTTAAAGTATTATAAATTGATTATCAAATAAACACCACACACCTGTAACTATATAAAATAATAAAATAGTATATATCATAAACTTTAAATTATAATTAGCTAATATATTAGTTAACTAAAGTAATTAATTTTCAAAGCATAATTATTATAAATAAATATAATTAGAGTAATTGGTTTATTATAATCCAAAATGGTAGGATAATATATATCTTAAGGACACATAGAGTACGTAACTAAATAAATTTATTTAATGAAATCCTAAGACAAATTAATTAACAATGTATATTTATTTTGTACGTATTTAAAAATAATTTCAAATTATAATAATTAGAGTAAATTAAGTCAACAAACGTATTACTATTTCTATACGTATTAGAAATAGATAATTAATTTCAGCAACGTATTTTTATCGTATAAGTAAATTAGTAGAACCGTTTATAATAATTAAATTATAATAAACATTTTATCTTCAAATTAAAAATAAAACAAGCAGTTTATCTTCAAATCAAATTAAATTAAATTAATATAAATTAATTACGATCAATTTGAACACGTCAAACTGACTGAATCAAATAAATATTATAACCCGTAGCTAAATGAAATAAATCCGAACACATTAATAATACAAGACGGGAGAGAGTGTCATGGGAATTTAGCTAGAATTTTAATTTAATTACATTACGAGTTTCAGGTCATCAGACCTATCTTGATTCTGATCCGTGGTCGGATCCCGCGGACGACTATACCGGAGCAAGCGAGGATCCTGCAGACTACACCGGTGTCTAGCGCTTGCACACGAATCCCGCTTATTATTCAGGTGTGGGATATCTGAATTATTCTTTTCGTGGCGTACTTTTACGAGTCGACCCATCTGACCTGTCATATTTATTTAAAATTAAATAGCTACATTGAAAACTGTAGGGCATATTTATCCTTTCTGCACTGTAGATAGGACTTGCATAATATCTGAAAAATTATAAATTACTGTATTTTAGGAGTAGAGTAACTTAAAGAAATAGTATATAATATTATAATATATTAAAATATTGGTTTGTCTTCTTCTCGTAGAAGACAATATATTATTATGTAGTCGCACGCATGCATTGGTGAGTGCTGAGAAAAGACCGAGTGACTTCATTCCATCTCGTAGGATGGGGTACTAGCCGGCCCGATAGCCACTGAGCGGAGTGATCACTTGATCCCTCGGGAGGTCTTCTAGGACTATTATATGTATTAATTTGGAAACTATTCTTCTCGTTCATTTTACCATTTCACGTGCGCGATTCCGATCTCGAGTTCTGTGGCACGAAACGATTCGAGATTTTCCCCCACCTACATTAGGAGCTACATGCCTAGAACGGGTTACCCCACCACGGTTTCGATCTCGAGTTCCATGGTGGCATGTTTTTATTATGAAGCTGCACAGTTCTGATCTCGAGTTCTGTGGCAGTCTGATTTATGCTATCGCACAGTTATGATCTCGAGTTATGTGGCATATTTGTTTTACGCTACCGCATGGTTCTGATCTCGAGTTTCATGGCGGATTTAGTGCACAATTTCGATCTCGAGTTCTGTGGCTTCGGTTACTATTTCTCATTGGTCTGGTCGGACGGTGGAGTCCCTTGTCTGCTCATGAGGAAGGGTTAACACATTCTTACGTCATGCTTGTATGATTTCTCCTATTTTATATGTTTGGTTGAAGAATCGTTAGAAGGAAGATACACGGAATTTAGATATGTCCATCTGCTGGCGTGCTAGTATCTTGTGGGGCAATCCTCGATGTCACTAGACAATGTGTATCATTGGACTCTCTGATCGCAGTACTTGGACAATATCTTATTGGATCTTTTGGTCTGATTGGCACAGCACAGGGTGACAGGGTGCTTATTCTTTCGTACTATTATATTAAATTTCTACACCTTGTACTTAGGTACTGGACTCCGATTTGACTATTTATATAATACTTTCTTGTATTTTTATTTTTGGGTATCTTTGCATGTTGTCATATTAGGATAATTACATCATTTTGGATAGTCGCATCTATTATATGTATTTTCTTTTTAATAGTTAATAAAATAGGGTATTTTATTGTATTACTATTAAACTTGCATACGTATCACAAATTTATAAAAGTCGTACATAAATTATATTTAAAAGTGTTTTGACCGTAGAGGATCCCTGGAGGGGTAATTATGGATCGCATACTGAGTGATTAGTCGCTCACCCACAAGTTGTTTCGTGGGCTTTTAGGTACAGAGACTGGTGATCAACAGCAGAATTTGCCAGGAGCTGTCCTCGACGACCACATAGTTTGATTGTTATTTATAGGGCTTTTGGTTAGGATATACGAGTCATGATGCTTTTGATTTGTACATCGGATTTGTTAGATCATGTATCACCTTCCTTAGATTATGTGTTACCTTACTTTGATGTGGGTTGTATGGACATTATATGTGTATGTTTATTTATGGATTTTATGACTTATGCTTTTATTTTATTATTCACGTTTCCGCACTTACTTATATTGTCATTTGTTTAGCTTTGCGTTTTTATTGATTTAATAAGCACGAGGCGAGGATTGATCACACCTTAATTCGGAATTTTCGGTTTAGGGTGTGACAGTAGCTATAGCGAAAGCTATCCTACATAGCGTTTTTTGTTTAAATTTTTTTTTATGTTTGTACTAATTATCAACATATCAAAAGTCTCATATAGCGATAAGTAATGCAAAATTAATTAAGAAATTAGAATATTCATATTGAACCAATACAGTCGAAATTGCTATTCAAAATATCCTAATAATATCATAAACTATCTATCTTTTTCCATAAAATAACCTATATATTTTTTTCTATTAAAAAAACCTAAGCATCATGGCATAAATTATTTATCTTTTTTCTATTTAAAAGCAAAAACAATCCGAACCTTGAAAAAAATTGATCCTTAAAAAAAGTTTCAATTTGGACCTTTAAATAAAAGTCTATGTAGCATAGCGTGCGCTATAGTGCGTAGCGTGTAACGCAAATAGCAAACCAGTATTACCGCTATAGCGATCGTAGCTGAAATAACGCACTTTTATCCCATAGCTTAGCGTTTAAGGTTAAAAAACGCTGTAGCGCTGCTATTGCGTTGCTTTAGCGTGCTATTTAGAACACTGCTATATATACATGAACTGTAACTCTAAATAAATTAATAAAAAACAAATTCATTTTACAATTCTCGATCTCGATCTCTCTGTCTCTACTCTATACTCTTATAATTCAAGTTAGGTTATTCTAAAGGTGCAAACAATTGCCAAATAAGGATTTTCTAACAAAAAACTGGATCGTATAGTAAAATGTTTCGCTAAAGCAAACAAATATGACATGACATAATTGTGTGGATTAATGAATTATTTTGCCATTTTTTTTTTCATATGACATATTTTCATATTGGATATATTGTGTTCAACTTACACCAACAGAGGCGCATCTACCTTCAATAAATAGGGATTAATTGACACTCATTCATTTTCAAACTTTTTATATTTATACCTTATTTTTTTTTCCCTTTAAATCATGGGTTTGAGAATCATACCTTATTGTTAATATAGTTTAAAGAAAAATATTTTGAATAGTATGAAATTAATTCTCATAGTAAGAAAATTTTATATACTTAATTACCATTATATTTAATTCCTATGAACACCAACACATTACACATAGCTTGGAGGCAAATTATAACAGCAGCTAGATGTGCCTTTTGTGTTAGGTATTGAGCCAAACAAGCAGAAAAGGGTTAGGAATGTGTCCCACCTAATCATTTTTCTTTTGAAGACAAAAAGTACGAGAAAATTATGAATCTTGTGATGATTTGACGTTATAAAAGCCTAAAACTTGCAAGGACAGACGGATTAAAACACAAGGCGGAACAAATTTAAGTTCCCTATTCTGTATACCAGCCAAATGTTAGCACATGCTTGGTTCCTCTCCAGTCTCTAATGCACATCAGATCTTACCAGAATTCTCTAAAATTATTTTTTTCTTTCCATTTTCCTTTTGGATAGCTCTTGGATAAGGTGGGATCTTTCTAAAACTTTATAAACTCGCAATCCACATTCCAAAAAGGTTTTCTAGATCCTAAATTTATATCCATGCAGGTAATAACTTCTACATTGGGTACATAATTCATTAGAGAATCTTTAACAAACCAATATCACTTATTTCAAATCAAATAATTCAAGTTAATTTTATCTTATAATTACTTAATTTATTCCTGTCTGTTCTATCAAAAATAAAAATAGGAAATATAATTTGCCATTCCGATCAACAAAACCGGGTATAGATATTGACAGAGCTGATTTGACTGCATGCAACGCATCAGTTATAAACCATTTCAATTTGACTTTGTTGTTGGTGCACTGCATAAAACCATACTGACTCTGTTAATATCTTTACCCACAAAACAATCCACATAATTTTCTATTCAGAACCCGGCAGGGATAAGGGGACCAACACAATTTCTTCATGCTTTACAGATTGGGATGCATTGCATTGCATTGAATTGTAAGGTACTGGTACAAGTGTAGAACAGAATGTGTGGGGTTTTGGTGACCAGGCGGGGCAATTATCAGTCACATTCATCCCAGACAAATTTCCAGTTTTTACTCCCAAATTTATGACCGGTGGTTCCAGTGGCTTTTATTTGTATATCAAAATCATGTGGAGAGAGTATTTGGATGGTGAAACTTAGGGATCCAAATCTGCTGAAATTCGAGATTGTGAACAGTAACTCTGAAATTTCTGAAATCTGGAATCCAATCGTCAAACTGTTTTGAAATACGTGCACAGAAAAACTAGCTATTTCAACATGCGTGCACAGAAAAAAGTTAGATGGCTGGATTCGGAATTTCAGAGATTTTAGAGGTATTGTTCATGGATCTCGAATTTCAGCATATTTGAATTTGAAACTTAGAGAGGTAGTTTCCTGATTAATTATGAAAATATATAAATATCCAAGTCATCTTACCATAAAAAGTAAAAGAAGTATTGAACAAAATTCGGTCCGATGCAAGATCGAAGTTGTCCGGTCCACATCAAGATTCGTATGCATTTTATCTCGATGAATCCGTGCAAATTTTAATGCAAAAAAACAACTCTGACATCTTGATCTGATGAGCATCGGACCAACTCTGAGCATCAAATTGATTTTGGTCTGATGCGCATCGGACCGCCTCTGATTTCTAACTTTCTGGGTTGTCCTAATTACCTTCATCGTACAACTGTTCTTGAATTTTCTTAGAAATAAAAGTTTTGAGCATCTCTTGAAAAATAGAAAGGGGCACCAGTAAGGTTCTAAATTCGTGTTGTTGTGCCGTGACTTTGTTAGATTTATATGTCGTACCGTGATCAAATTTAGAAAAATAGTTATAATACGTTAGTCACGTCATATTTGATCATGTTTAACTATTTTTTTTAGTTTATTCAAAATCTATTATTAGATAAAGAGATAACGGTCCTAATTACACGCGATTCGTGTGACCACATCACGTGCCGTGACCAAATCTTTCGTGTGACGTGTCGTGCCAAATTTTCAAATAATGATCACGTCACGTGAATAATCATAGCACGGACTCGCAAATCACAACACGTGACCGGTACATGTACCGTGATTGTATCCAGTCACGTCATGTCCTTTTTTAGATCTCTAGGCACCGGAGAGCACAGCGCTCATTTAATTTACAAATTAACATGAAATATCTACAGCTCAAAAAATGGAATGTACGTAGATTTATTTTCAACATTATGATCTTTCTTAAAAAAAATTGTTATGATCGCTGTGCTGTTTTTGCTAGCTGCCCAACTGCTTTCTAAAAAAGTTTACAATAATGCACACAGTAATGAAGTATCAACAACAAATTAAGAAAACTAGTGTACAAATAAAGTATCATAGCACTAATTAAGTTAAATCAGGCGCACATAACTATGGCTCATCCAAAGCAATTAATATATATTTCCACAATGTAATTCAACTCCAAAATACTTCTAACTGTTTAAATTCAGTACAAAAAGAATTTATCTAAGAACGCTGAGGTGGCGTATCTAAAAAGGCTGGCCGGAGAGGAATCGGGGTCCACGGTGCCGGTACCATGGACCGGTGATGCTGATATGTCTGATGCATGGAAGGAGGAACAACTGTCCCGGTGCATGAACCGGCCACTGAAGCCGAGTTGGTGGCAGACGAACTCGACACTCTCTCGCAAGAAGGGCACATTGTTAAGGTTGTAGGAGGATTCATTTGCATGTAGAATTGTGGTGAATGTTTTAGTGCTCTCAGTTCCTGCAACTCCTTTTGCAGCCTCCTGTTTTCCTCCGTCAGGTTCTCGCAACAGCGTTTCAAAAACTCGCAATCCACCTCTGTTTGCTTCAGCTTTGTCCTGAAATTAAAAGGTTTAAGAACATTAATACATGCAACTGAGAAGTGAGAACTCTTTTTGGTTAATTAGGTTGTTGGTAAGGTACTTTTTTAGTTCAAAATGATACCATTCACAGCAATTCTTTGTACATAAGTTTGTTTGTATGTCTTCCTAGTTTCTACCAGTGCACATGTTTAAAATTAAAATAGTTGCATTTTTCTAACGAACCCCACATGATTTCTATAATTAAAAAGAAATCCTTATTACCTTGCTCTTCTGTTCTGGAACCACACTTCCACCTGCCTTGGCCTCAAGTTCAGCCTCTGTGCCAACGCCATTTTTTGCTTCTGCACACACACAAAAAAAAAGAGTTAATAAAATAAATATAATAAAATGAAATGAAATGAAAGCACACAAAATTGACAACCTCAAATCGGAATTAAAATTTAAAAATAAGTAGTCAAGACATTATACCGAGCATACCGGATTGAGAGTATTATGCTCTTTGAAGCTTTCTTCGAGCACTGCAGATTGATCCTTTGATAAACGCAACTTTTTGCGGGACCCGTCACCACCGTCCTCATCGTCACTGATACCTCCCGAACCGGCTCTCTCTAACAGGCCCTCTTCACTGGTGACTTGATCCCTTTCGTTTCTTTTCCCGCTCGAACTGGAGTTTGTACTGTTAGGTGAGGAGGGTACACCCGCATGCACATCCTCTTCACTATCTTCTCTCTCTGTAACCGGGGCCCGGTTCATGTCGATCCCTCGGAGAGACATCGGCCTTGCAGTTCTCGTGTCTGTCGATAAAGAAAAAGTGAACAACATGTTGAATTTCGAATTATTCACACAAAATACATTGCCTTGATCTCCTGTTAAAAATTGTAATTCAAATTGATCGAAATTAAGGTATAACTATTAAATTGTCTCAAAAGACCAAATAAAATCTATATATTGCATAGTAGATAGTCAGGTGACATATATATATAGTTCTTGTTTCCCTTGAAAGGTTGAGGTTGGTACCTAGAGAAGAGAAAGAAGGCATGAGGTTGAGCTGACGAGATCGGCAATTGGTGGCGGCGGTGATTGTCGGGTTGAGGCTGAGACTAAGTCCCAGATCTTCGTTTCCTATCATCATCTCTTCTTTTGATATTTGTTTATCTAACTTTGTGCTAAGTTGAATAGGTTATATATAGTGCTTAGAGGGAGCTTGAAGGAGGGAGACGAGTATAAAGGTGAAGCAATGGTTGAAGAAAAAAATGGGGGGATAAGCGCGTTTTTATAAAGAGACCAAGTGCTTGTTTCTCTCTCTACAAGTCTGAATTCGAATTAACTATAGTTTAATTGGTTATTGAGCAAAATAAAACTATCCGGTTTTGATTTGTTAATAACTTAATATTTAATAAATGATGGGTAACTGGTTTATATTAATTAATATTTAATAATTGTGGAGTTGGTGTTGCCTGTGTTGAGAAGGGAAAAGGGGCCCTTGTAGTTGGCTGTCTCATGGTTCACAACTCATAGTGTGGGGTCATGTCAGGTCGCATGATTGCATTACATGGTACCAATCCATGTTTATCATTACTTAGAGCTGCACAATTATTGGCTCTTGGAAATTGTTTCCCAACGCTTCTAATCGTCCCTAAACGGACCAAACCAACCAATCCCATCCCTCATTTAGAAATCTCATTTTAAAAAGAAAACTACACTAGTCAAGTGATTTAGATATTTTCATTTGTGCTGTTTATCTGAGAGCAAATAAAAACTGATCATCAAAAAAAAAAAAAATCAAAAACTAAATGTTATTTTTTTCCTCTAAACAACCACATTGAGATTAGTTTTTACATTAATGTTATTTTTAAGGGTTTTATGTTGACAACACTACAAAAGAATCCAATTTATGTCTTTATATAACTAAAGTAAATAGTAGTTTAACAATTCATTTACAAAGGGGAGTCGTTAAAAAAATATTTTAAATCTTTTTTACTAGTAAGCAAATTTCAACGATTTTATTTAAATTTAGAAGAATTCTTACATACCACGACATAGATTAAAAGTTACATAATTCTATGATAGTGTTCAAGATTACTAAAAAAAAATATTTGGAAGTTTCATTGATGGGCACTCATATATGTCTCTCATTTAAAAAATGACATTATCATGATCTGTAATGATATTCCTTAATAAAAGAGGGACCCAACTTTTTGAGATATATCATGACAACTTTAATTGTTGCATATATTATAAATGAATTTGGATTATAATTGATAAAGTCAAATAATTAATCTAATTATATCTCGCAACCAATTAATCTGTGTGCTTAAAATATGATATAAAATCTAAAGTTTTTTTAGCGCAAGTGTGCAACATCAAATAATTACAAAATACACTTTCAATTTGACATTTAAAATTTAAAATTTCAATGCATGCAACTAAACCCATTAAAAACAAATTTATTCCATTTTCTTGATATGTAGATAATTTAATCTATCAATTTAGTAAACAACAACATGAGAAGGGAATGTTTTGCTGATGCATCAATTACCCATAATGGAAAATCATGACTTGTGCGCTTAAAATATATATATTTTTTTAAGATTAAGACTTTTAACTTTGAAGAGAAGAAGAGCATGTGTGAGAGGGCCCACACATCCATTGAAAATGGGCATGCATGCCCCCTTACCATATCATGGTGTCCCTCTTTAAACCAGCATATACAAGTCCCTTGCTCCTTGGGCCCCACAATAATCTTTCCGTATCATCACATCATCATTATCATTATCTCTCTCCTATTCAATATTACTGCTAAAAAAGTCCTGCTATCTTTGTGTGGCAAGCCAATAAAAAAGGTTTGGTAAGTTTTCAACATTTGAGGTCTGTTCAGCACGTTACTGTATCTGTCGGAAAAAAAAAAATTCACTCTGATTGAACTTTTATTTTCCCCATGCGTACAGTAAAATTTAGTTTAATTCCTATGCCCACTCTTATTCCTTTTTTGCGCCGAACAAGCCCTTAGTTAGGAAAATTAGGAGGAATTCGAATCTAAAGTAACTCAAAATTTGAGTTGGATCCGGATCACCCAATTAGAATCTGCACAAATATTAAAGTGGTCCCATGAATTATGCTTCCGAGAGAATTTACTCGAATTCTAATTGGACGGTCCAGATCCAAACCCAAATTTTGAGTTACTTCGGCACTTTTGTCTTTAAAAGCTTCGTAGAAAAAGTTATTAATTTAAAAAATATATAAATAATTTCACTAGATATATTATTATTATTACTATTGTTCTTACCGAGATACAATAATTTCGCACAAAAAATTTGAAGGATTTGATATGCATCTAGTTTCCTAAAAATTGGCACTAGATCCTCTTTGTCCATTTATTAGACACTGTATCACATGTGAAATTATCTTTGAAATAAATAAGGAGCATCAATCAATGCATTTAGCATTGTTATATTTTTCTTGGACGTCACTAAATTTTATCTTTTGTCACAAATTGGTCACTCAAGTTTTATTTGTTCCTCCATAGCCACTGAATTTTTAATTTGTCTCAATCAAATTACTCTATAATTTTTCCATCCAAAAAATTAATAAAATATAACTTTTTTGTTAGTATTTTGGACGGAATGGACATATTCCGTTAAAATTTTGGATGGAATGAGCATATTCCGTTATATTTTGGACTGAATGAGAATATTCCATTAATATTTTGGAGAAAAAGTTATAGGGTGACTTAATTGGAACAAATTAAAAGTTCAGTAACTATGGTGGGACAAATAAAACTTGAATGACCAATTCGTAACAAATAACAAAGTTTAGTGACCTCCAACAAAATTTGCCCTATTTTCTATTGACGATTTATCTGAATTCACAAAGTTTAAACATTTTTAACTATAATCTACTCAATCATAAATATTATTTTTGGCACAAAGTATATTCCACAGGTATTGTTTTCATGGAAAGTAATAGATTGATTCCACCGTTTGAAAAAAACAATAATGCACTGATAAATTTAAACTTGCACCATCTTGTACTTAAAAATGACATCATGAATTTGGATTTAGAAAATGATATAAAAATAATCTTATACTTATAAATTAATAGGATTCTATTAATATTATTGAAATTAAGGCAGTATTATTATTATCTAATTGAGACGCCACACCACCGGTTACAATGTAACCGCCACATGAGAACCAAGCTATTATCAAATGATTGTGTACAAATGATCACAGTTGCTATCTTATCAATGCAATGAAATGAATCATAACTGTTGTATTATCATATCATGTGCCAAGATGGTTTGGTGGTCCAACGGCAAGACCCTTGTTTTTGGGCCACTTGCATTTAATATACACCGCCTAATTATTTATTCTCCAAATTCCAAGTGTAAATCTTATTATTTATTTCATCGCTTTTTAGAAAAGCCAACGGAGGATCCTCGTGTTTAATTTATTATTTTATTCTATCATGGTCCCGTATGATGTTGAACTTATTATTGGCTTCTTAAAAATGAGGTGAATTTGGATCCGATGTCCATCGGACTCAAAGTGAGTTCGATGACTGTCCGATCTATTTTAAGATTTACGTCCGTAATTTTCGCGTATACTTTGAAATTCGTGCGCACGAATTTTAAAATAGATCGGACGGTCCCGAAACCCATCGGACTCAAATTTGAGTTCAATGGACATCAGACCCAACATGTTCACATTAAAGATACAGTTTTTACAATTTATATAAATTAAAATACCGTGGGAAATCAAGGTTTGGGAGGAGAAAAACTTCATGTAAATAGACAAGGGCGGATCCACACTCAAGTTAGGAATGCTTAATTATTCTCATAATTTTAATCTTTTTAAGTATGTATATTAAAATGTAGATAAATTTGTTTTAAGTGTTTATATAATTCAGTTCATCTCAAAAATACTAAGTATGTTTGTAGTCTAATAGTTAGAATTTTACTTTGTGGAACCTTGAGTTTAAATACCAGCTATCACATTTTATGTTTCAGTCTCCGGATATAATTTTCTAATCTTGTTCTTGTAAATAAACACATACGATCTCCATTTAAGTAAGAACGCTCTTGATGAACAGTACTATATTACTACAAAACTATTTAAATAAAATTGTACATAAACTATCTTTTAACTGAGACCACCTTCTAGAAGGTTGCTAGTGAATTTGCTGCTGGTGCGTGCAAGTGTTGATATATAATATATCAAGAATTTATATCTAACATACTAAGTATTTCTAAAAACCAAACATATCAACTCTTTATGCATATTGTACAACTGGCGCTAGTTGGATTTTAATTTTAATTAGAATCTTCCATAAATACTATGTATCAAAAGTAGGACAGAAATATCTATACTCCATGCCCAGAAAAATATCAAGTATTTATACATAACATACAAATATTTATATCTAACATATCAAGTATATATTTATACCTATATATTTTTAAGTTTGAATACATAAGCTTTCAAATATTTATACTTAGTATATTAAGTTTTTATACATTGCATATCAAGAAAAGCGGAGCAAATAGAACCCAAAAGTACTTCAATATGGATCTCATTTGAAAGAGAAAATCGAGTGCAAGATGCTTGTATTTTAGATTTGAAAAATTTCTCACAGATTATCAGAAATATGGGCTGGATTGAATAGAGGAAAAACACTCTTATAAAAAAGTGTAAAAGATGGATGGGTGATGAGAGAGATAAAATAATAAAAAAATTATTTGTGATGTAAGTGTTGATACCGATACGTGCAAGTGTTGATATATAACATATTAAGTATTCATACCTAACATATCTAGTATATACGGCAAAAAAAAAGAAAAAAAAGTTGCACTTGGTATAAAAAAAAAGTTACGGAAATTTAAAAACTGAAAGTGAGATGGAGGATTCTTTTAAAAACCGGTGACAAAAAACTAAATAATTTTTCTTTTATTTTTTATCCGACGAACCGTTATTTTTTTCATTTAAAACTATCGAGATAGAAATAAGAATAAATTACTTGCATGTACTCAAAATATGAACAATAAATTTTGAGTGTTGTAAGATGTTTACAAGTGTGAGTTGGCTGCTTCTAAGTGTTTGAAATTATCTAAACCTACAAATAGTAAGATTGGTATCATAATACGCATGATACTTTGTAGGAGTGTCAATGACACTTTTTTATTCGTTTATCCGATCCGTACCGTATTCAATAATATGGGTATGGGTAATATTTTTTTTCGTAAACTTATTAAGTACGGGTACAGGTAAATATTTTTTTCATTATCTAAACGGGTAAGGATACGGATAAAGTCTATTCTGTACAGTTATCTAATCGGGTAATTATAAAATATATATATATATATAGAGGTTGGCTAATGTCATAACGTTATAACTTCGGCCGAAGTTATAACGAGTCGTTTTTGCAATTTCAAAATCCAAACAACCGATCCGAACCGTTCAACATGTTCTAAATATTGAAATGTGCTTGGAGACTAAATTTTACATTTTTTGGAATTTTTTTACTATTTATTAAGCCACTTTGAAAATCGCAGATCTACTGTGAACAGTAAAAAACAGTAAAATTTTCTGGACCACCGGATCAGTATTTTCAAAGTGGCTTAATAAATAGTAAAAAAATTCCAAAAAATGTAAAATTTAGTCTCCAAGCACATTTCAATATTTAGAAAAAGTTGAACGGTTCGGATCGGTTGTTTGAATTTTAAAAACTAATAAACGACTCGTTATAACTTCGGCCGAAGTTATAACGTTATGACATTAGCCGGTCTCTATATATATATATATCTATATATATATCTATATATTAATGAGCAATGAATATTAAATCTCCAACTATTCTTGATAGTTGTGTTACGCTTAATTAACTAATTTAACACGTAAATAAATTTCAGCAAATTCCAATAAAGTTTAGACCTTTAAAACACATATATATATTCATGAAATGAATGTGTTTAATGCATTATTTAGTACATAATATTTTTTTATTTTAATAGCATTACCCATTATTTACCCGCTAACGTCTCGTTATCCGACAACCATAACGGATAAGCAGGGGCGGATCTCAATGCATTGGAATGGTGGCTAAGACACTCTTATGATTTGAAAATTTTAGTTATTTATATTGAAATTTAATTTAATTTTTTTTTAGAACTTTCTATTTAGTCTAGCATCTCTCAATAATAATCAAATGTTTACTTGTAGTCTAGTGGTTTGAGCTCTATTTTGTAGTTGAGAGGTCTTGAGTTCAAATTCTACTCACCACATTGTACATTTTAATTTCCAGCCCCCTTTATCAAAAATTTCTAGTTCTGTTCCTACAGGTAAGGGTAGGGTATGGGTAAAATAATTCGTAGCGGATAAGGATAGAATACGGATATGGACAATTTGTAACGGGTACGAGTATGAAAATACTTCCACCGACTCTTACCGTACCCGTTGACACCCTAATACTATGCCCCCACAATATTCTGGAAATGGAAGGAACACCTTATCCTATAACACCAATGGTTTGTTTTAGTTTCTTTTATTGTAATAAGTTGTTTTTTAGAGATCGAAATACATTAGTCTAGCCTTTCACATTTTAATGTAGATAATAATCTTTTTTTTTTTATTTTGAATTCATAATCTCTAGCATGGAGAGTATTGTCATTTGTCACTGCATCATAGGTTGAATTTTTTTTTAAAGAAGCAACCAATTGTCTCCATAACTTAATCCCTAATAAAATATCCAAACTAACTATTTTGATCAAGACCACTACTAGAAGCGATTTTGGCACTCAAGTCTGTAAACCTATTAAGTAATTTAAATTTTTTATCATATAAGATGGGTCCCGGTAAAATCCCAAGACTAACCGCTTTGATCGGAACCACTTCTAAAAAGTCTCTACTGACTTTTCAAAGCTAGCAACTGATCGAGACCACTTTCAATTCTTTAAACCGTTCACCACAAGTCTGTAAACCACAACTGTATAAATCGTTTATTTGAAGTCTGTAAATTTATAAATTAATTTTTTTTTAGATCTGAAGCTAGCTGCTACTTCTAATTATTTAAATCCACAGTTTTTTTATAACTGTAAAACTTACCACAACTCTGTAAAATGTTAATTTGAAATTTGTAAACCTAACAAGTAAATTATGAATTTAATTTTTTTAGATATTTTGCATTCAAATAATTATAACCATAAAACTTACCACAACTCTGTAAAGTGTTAATTTGAAATTTATAAATCTAACAAGTAAACTATGAATTTTATTTTTTAGACATCTTGCATTCAAATAATTATAAATCGAATATTTCAAATATATATAATTCTAATAGATAAGACATAAAAACCTACCAACTAAAGTCTGCAAATCTCGCAGATCAGGTACGTAACATATAACCGTTAAACCCAGAAAATGCATTTGCGCTAAATTATAATTTTTATTCACGCACATTATCTGGAAATGCATTTGCGCTAAATTATATGCGACGCATGTACATATTCATGAACTTAGTTTGCAAATAATGCATGCAAGCTGATATTTGTGTTCCGCATATAATGCATATGAATTTTCTAATTTCAAAAATATGCAATTTCAAAAATCCATTCATAATTCATTTTCATACTGTCATATTAAAAAGCATGACAAACAACAATAACATTGTCCGTTCTTGTGAAAAATATCTAAAAGATGTTGAAAGTTGGATGCATCAAATCCTTTATTAAATATATATAGAGAGAGAGAGCTGGGCTATGGTGAGTTGTAAAGTAAGATGTCATTTTTACTTCACGCTCATATTTTCATTTTGAAAATCCAAATAACCGATCCGAACCGTTCAACATTTTCTCTATATTGAAATGTGCTTGGAGATCAAATTTTACATTTTTTGGAATTTTTTTACTATTTATTAAGCCACTTTGAAAATCGCTGATCCGGTGGTCCAGAAAATTTTACTGTTTTTTACCGTTCACAGTGGATCAGCGATTTCAAAGGGGCTTAATAAATAGTAAAAAAATTCCAAAAAATGTAAAATTTAGTCTCCAAGCACATTTCAATATTTAGAAAAAGTTGAACAGTTTGGATCGGTTGTTTGAATTTTCAAAATGAAAATATGGCGTGAAGTAAAACGACGTTTTACTTCACAACTCACCATTGCCTATCTATCTATCTATCTATCTATATATATATATATATATATATATATATAGAGAGAGAGAGAGAGAGAGAGAGAGAGAGAGAGAGAGATGGACTATTGTGCTTTGCAAAGTAAAACACCCTCTTTACTTCAGGTCATATTTTCATTTTAAAAATTCAAACAACCGATCCGAACCGTTCAACATGTTCTAAATATTGAAATGTGCTTGGAGACTAAATTTTACATTTTTTGGAATACTATTTATTAAGCCACTTTGGAAATCGCTGATCCAGTGGTCTAGAAATTTTTATTGTTGTTTACTGTTTACAGTGGATCAGCGATTTTCAAAGTGACTTAATAAATAGTAAAAAATTTCAAAAAATGTAAAATTTAGTCTCCAAGCACATTTCAATATTTAGAACATGTTGAACGGTTCGGATTAGTTGTTTGGATTTTCAAAATGAAAATATGGCCCGAAGTAAAGAGGGTGTTTTACTTTGCAAAGCACAATAGCCCATCTATATATATATATATATATATATATATATATATATAGATAGATGTTGGCTAATATCAAAACGTTTGTTCCTAAGCCGTGGAACAAACGCTTCGGTGTTTACATTTTCAAAGTTCAAACAATCGATCCAAACCGTTCAATATTCAATCTATATTAAAATATTTTTAGGCCAAATTTTACATTTTTTTGAATTTTTTACTATTTATTAAGTCAGCTTTAAAATTGTTGTTTTCAATGATCCAAAAATTTTTCACTGTTTATTAAAATCAGCGATTTTAAAACTGACTTAATAAATAGTAAAAAAAATTCCAAAAAATGTAAAATTTGGTCCCCAAGCACATTTTCATATAGAGAACACATCTAACGGTTTGGATCAACCATTTAGACTTTGAAAATCATAAAACCAATTAGTTGCACCATGGCTCCGGAACAAACGTTTTGATATTAGCCAACCCCTCTCTCTCTCTCTCTCTCTCTCTCTCTCTCTCTATATATATATATATATATATATAGTGGCTAAGATCAAAGTGGTATGACCAAGGCCTTTGGTGCTACAAGTCGTTTTTGGATTTTCAAAGTCCAAACGGTCGATCTAAACCGTTAGATGTGATCTCTATATTAAAATCTGCTTGGAGACCAAATTTTACATTTTTTGGAATTTTTTTACTATTTTTTAAGCCACTTTGAAAATTGCTGATCACATGGTCCAGAATTTGGTTGCACTGTTTTTACTGTTCACCCGGATCTGTCATTTTCAAAGTGGCTTAAAAAATAGTAAAAAAATTCCAAAAAATGTAAAATTTGGTCTCTAAGCAGATTTTAATATAGATTGAACATCTAACGGTTTGAATCGACTATTTGAACTTTAAAATTGCAAAAACTAATTGGTAGCACCAAGGCCTTGGTCATACCACTTTGACCTTAGCCACTCTCTCTCTCTCTCTCTCTCTCTATATATATATATATATATATATATAAGGAGGGATCCACTTACAACAAATTTGAGTTACAACAAAGTTATAACATTCATTTTCTACATTTTGAAATTCCAAATCGTCGATCCAAACCGTTCAACATGATCTCCACAATAAAATGTGCTTCCAGATCAAATTTTACATTTTTTTTTGAATTTTTTACTATTTATTAAGATGGGTACAAAATTCAATGGTTTGAATTTGACTAGTTTAAAATACTTAATAAATAGTATAAAAATTAAAAAAATGTAAAATTTGATTTGGAAGCATATTTTATTGTGGAGATCATGTTGAACAGTTTGGATCGACGATTTGGAATTTCAAAGTGTAAAAAATAGTTATGGTAACTTTGTTGTAACTCAAAATTGTTGTAACTTGATCCCTCCTC
This sequence comes from Carex parvula, assembly GCA_025461045.1. Lineage (NCBI taxonomy): Eukaryota > Viridiplantae > Streptophyta > Magnoliopsida > Poales > Cyperaceae > Carex > Carex parvula. The sequence goes on from JAJGRW010000317.1 coordinate 834,064, forward strand.
TATATATATTGTTCGTGTTTTCTAGCCAAGTTCTTTAAAAATGGTTAAAAATTTATTGTTATAGTTCCTTAATAATTATTTTTCTGTTGATAGTAATGATAATTTAGGCAACAACCAAAGAGAGGTGAATGGGAACAACTTCTTGTCTTTTAATTAACTTGTCCATCATATCAGTTCCAAAAACTTATTTTCAAACTCCTCTATGTTTCTTCAAATTAATGATAAAATAAGACAAATACATATTTTGTATTTTTTTTTGGCCGAAATCATATAATTATGACTTTTGGAATTACATATAAAGACACATGAAAGTGCGATGTTCACTTCTGGAAATTGCACAGGTAAAAGAAAATACAAATTAAAGGTCTCCAAAAAGTTGAAACGTCGGTTCTCAATTTATATTAAACGGGATGAGATTTGATGAAATGAGAATTCACTTTTAAAAAAGTAGAAATCCATGAATAAGGGTACACACGTGATTGATTATTGGAATGTGTTGAAATGAATGTTCGGTTGTACCATGTGAATAGTTGTAGGAAATCTTATTTTTATTTCTAAAATACTTGATAACAATACAATTATACTTATTAATAATTATTAATGATATTAAATAAAAATGATTAAACAATAACATAACAATATTTATTAATTATTGTTTCTTAAATTAAAATTTTATAAAAAAAACCAACTATTCTTTTAAAATGCATTAAATGTTTCTTAGAGTGTCTTGCATATTGGCCTATTTTTAATCTTAAATTTCAATTCTTATATTAATAATTTTAAACTATTAGCTTAATCACAACATGACAAATGATAAAATATATATTTTAGTTTTTTTATATACCACGGACAAGTTAAGAAGCATTCAAAATTTTCAACTAATATTAAATCTAATTTGATATTAATAATTATGATAAAATAGTATAATCACGTTAAGAAACAATCAAACTTATTTGGTCTTCATAGCAGCTGTTGCTGCTCCAATTGGAAAAAAAAAGACCTCTGACTTTAAACAGAGCCAATCCGGCCCTACCTATAAAGTAGGGATCCTTCAATATTAGTGTAGATCCTGGTCTGCATGGATTTCAAAGAATATTAAACAGTTCAGATTCATTAACTCAAAAGATTCTTTTTTGAGTTAATGCAGAGGATACGAATTCTTAATTTATCCCATTAGAGCAATGCCTTTAGAAGAGAAAAAGTGAAGTGTATGAGAACTTAATACGAATTTAATTGGGAAAATCCTCAACTGTCGAACATCCAATGGGAACAAATGCCTAATGCTGTTTTTTCCCATCAAATCCCTGACCACCGAACAGGGCCTTATGGTTTATATTGACTTTCAGTCAAACCAAACTCAACCCAGTGTCTATTTAGACTGTAGGATCTCCTTTAAGATTTCTGTTAGGTTAAAAGAACGATCTGAATCCACTAACTCTACGAAATAGTACCTCTGTATTACTCAGAGTATACGATTCCCTCAGTTCACCACCCCACACAGCAGAACGCGTATCCTCTGCATTAACTCAAAAGATGAATCGTTCACCACCCCACACAGCAGAACGCGTATCCTCTGCATTAACTCAAAAGAGAATCATTTGAGTTAATGAATCTCAACCGTTTGATTTTAAATGGAGACAATCTGGTTCCTGCCTATAACATAGGGGGTCTTTCAATATTAGTACGGATTTAATCTGCACGAATCTTAAAATAGATCGAACGGTTAAAATTCATTAACTCAAAAGATTAACTCAAAAGAGAATCTTTTGAGTTAATGAATCTCAACCGTCTGATTTTAAACGGAGACAATCCGGTTCCTGCCTATAACATTAGTACGGATTTAATCTGCACGGATCTTAAAATAAATCGAACCTTTAAAATTCATTAACTCAAAAGATTCCCTCTTGAGTTAATGCAGAGGATACGAATTCCACACAGCGAGTATTTTGTTTTTTTTTTTTAAAAAAATATTGATTTTTTTTCTTCAAAGAATAAATAGAACTGCACAAATTATACAATCAAAGATTTGCTCGAAGACCAATCCTAATCACAGATTATTTTTCAAAAATTGTTGGGGCACTAATGATGCGGTTCCATCAGTCAGTTCTTGGTAAAACCGCACCGTTCCATTTTTTTTTTTTAAATAATCAATCTTTTTTTATAAAAGAATCTCATAGAATGCAATTAGAAATGTGAAAATAGCGTGTATTGCGCATCCTGGAAAAGTTGGTGCTGGAAAGATGTGAGTTCACGTGGGAGAGAGGAATAAGCCCCAAAACCAGTCACGTGGTCCAAGGTGCTCCCTGTCCCAGCACGTGCGACCAGGCCACTCATGTAATAGTCCTAAAGCCTTGACCTAATTGTGGGGCCCATCTACCCGTCGTGTGTGTTATCTTGTCTGCTGTAAACCGACAATTTCACACGGTACACTTCTCCTTAATCATTTAAACCACCATTTTTTTTCAACTTGGTTTTCTAATTTTTTAAACGAAGAATAAATCTGTAGCTTTTTCTGAAAGAAAAAAAATAGAAGTTAATTTAAGGTTGGGCCCACCAAATTATGGCGTATCATTAATTGATTGCTCAATATTAATTCTTTCATCCCGAGTTAATGGAATTTATTTTTTTCATTTGCAATCGAAGCTTCTAACATTATTTTTTTCTTAAAATAAAAAGTCAAATTTAAATTCATAAATTTTATGTATAAGGAGAGAAATAAATATATGTACCATCTAACGGTCTTTTTTTATTATTGAATTTTTTGTAATTTTTTGTAATTTTATTATTATAATTTTTCACAATAATTTATTATTGTAATTTATTATTATTTTATTATATTTTTTTGTAATTTTTTGTAATTTTCTCAAATAACATCCTAGTGCTTTCTATTATTCTTCTTAATAGAAAATTATGTTAGGAGATAACCTATATGCGGAATATGACTGTTATTAAATTCTAGAAATAGAGATAAGGCGGAATTAGAAAATTGAGATTAAAGATGTTGAATAAGTTAATGTAGTGTAATTTTAATTTATATGAAAGACTAAAAGTATAAGTATTTATAAAAATTATAAAAGATAAAGATCAAAAATTTTAATTTTTATTTATGAGGATAGATAAGTCATTCATGGTTAGACTTTAGATCCATCTATGATTAATACTATTTGAAAACATCAAACAATATAAGTTTACAATTACTAATTTATTAAATATATTAATAAAGATGTGATCAAGTTATTTGAGTGCAAATAAGATTTTAGATATATGAGACACTTGAATAATTTTACAACACCAAGTTTATCATAATATTGGAAAAGAACTTCTAGTATGGATACGGATATGAATATGTCATGCATCATCTTTGTTAGATAACAAATTGTGTGTAAATTTAGAATTGTTGTTTACCAATCACAAGTTGATAACGCCAAACTATAATAAAGATCACTAGTGAATTTACAACTGGTGTGCGCAAATATTAATATACAACATATTAAGTATTTATATCTAACATAACAAGTATTTTTAATATTTTTTTGGAAATATCAACTATTTTCTTTTCTCTCTCTCATTACCCACCCATCTTTTACATATTTTTAGAGATGAATTTTTTTTCTCTATTCAATCTCACTCATATTTATGACAATTTGTGAAAATTTTTGTAAATTTAAAATCACGAACGTCTTCTATGCGATTTTCTCTTTCAATGAGATTCCATGATGAAGTACTTTTGGGTTCTTCGCTGCACAAGTATTTATACCTTATCATGAAAGTGTAAACCAAGTATTTTTTTTCATATAATACTGGATGATCACGTCTGAAAGTATTAATATTAATATTTCTTATGGATCGGCCAACCCTGGTCTTATTCAAATTTATATTGCAAATATTTATACATGCAAGTGTAAATAGTTCATTGTCAAGAATTTCTATCAAATTTTAATTTTTTTTCCATACGACACTAGATGAAGTCTGAAAATATTAATATCAAATATTGCATGTATTTATATATCGCCATGTAAGTGTAAATAGTTTATGTGTCATTTGTTTGTACCTAACAGATTCCATCTTTTAATATTAAATACTCCATACTATTTACACTTGCATGATAAGGTATAAATAGTTGCGCGACGAAGAGCCTGAAAACACTTCATCATGAATCTCGTTTGCAAGAGAAAATCACGTAGAAGAGTTTGTGATTTTAGATTTGCAAAATTCCTCACAGATCCAAATAAATATGAACGATATTGAATGAAGAAAAAAACTCAATTCTAAAAAACGTGTAAAAGATGAGTAAGTGATGAGGGAAATAAAAAAAAATTGATATGTCCATATTTTTTTAAAATACTTAGTATGTTAGTTATAAATATTTGATGTTGTATATTAATACTTGTGTGTACCAATTGTAATTTCGCTAGTGATCTTTCTAAAATGTGGTCCTGATAATAGAGTGTGATCCCAGCTAGTTAGACTTCTAGGTGGTGTTTGGTTGTGGACTAAAGTTAAGGTGGCCTAAGTTGTTATTCTAACTTAGGCCGGCCTAAATTATTTATGTTTGGTTGAGGTCTAAAGTTAGACCACGGCTTAAAGTATTCCTTGTTTGGTTAGAGTTGGTGGAGGACTAAAGTTTTGGAAGCCGAAGTTAGTTAATTATTAATAACAAGATACTAATTATATAATATTAATTATTAATTATAACTATAATATATTATAACATTTTTATAATAATTTAATATATTAACAATATAATATTAATTATATATTAATAATAAGATACTAATTATATAATTTAATATTAATAATATAAGATATTAATTATATAATTATATATTAATAATAAGATACTAATTATATAACATTAATATATTAATAATAACTATAATATATTATAATCTTATTATAATAATTATTTAATATATTAACAATATATGATATTAATTAATAATTAATAATAATTATTAATAATAGGATACTAATTATAATATTAATATATTAATAATAACTATAATATATTATAATATTATTGTTAATAATTATTTAATATATTAACAATATAACATATTATTATATAATTATTTAATATATTAACAATATAAGATATTAATTATATAATTATATACTAATAATATTATTACTAATTAATGAGGAGAGAGGTGAAATGGTTGAAGGTGAATGACAGTGGGCCCCAGTGGCGTAAAATTGAAGCTTAACTTTAAGGCACCTCAAGAGGTGATTTAATTTAGGCCCGTTTAGGCCGGCCTAACTTTTAGGCTATTCCATGTTAGGCCAATTAGTTTAAATCATGTTTAGTGGAATAACAGTGACCTAAAGCCTTTAAGCTACCTTTTAGGCCACAACCAAACATGGGCTAGAGACGTTTTGAGAGAAAAGGTTAGGAGAAATTATAATTATTCTTTTAGTTATTATTTTTGCAGAAAGATAAACTAATAAAAAATTGAGGTGGGAGTTAATTTATGGCTACTATCAAAATTAGACCGAAATAAAGTATGACTGTTTGAGTTCTATACATAAAACAATATTTTTCATTTTGTATGTGAGATGAATAGCTGAATTAGAGGACAAAACAGTAATTTGACGCATAATTTAGATGAAAAGGTGCCAGCAAAGTATCAAAGTAAAGATAAAAAATTCTTCATGACCTTTTTTTATTAACACTTGTTTCAATCTGATTTTCTAAGCCGGAAAGGATGATACTGCACACTTAGGGCCTGTTCGGCAACATGGAAATTTTGTGGGAACAGGAATTTTTAATATGAGAATGGGAATTTTAATTTGTCAAAACCAAAGTTATTTAACCCATGGAAAATTTTAGAATATAGATGTTCGGATGCATGAAATTGCTAGGCTTATGTAGAATGATTATGTTAGACGTCATAATAGAAACTTAACTTAAAATTAGCTTAATCTATTAAAATTAAGTGTTGTTAGTTTAATTATGTTTGTTTAATAATTTCTTGTATTATTAAATTGTGCTTGTTTAATTAATTTTAGCTTTTGTATTATTAAATTGTGTTTGGTTATTGAGTGCTTGATTGTACAAGTTATTCAGTTGGAAAAAAAATTTGAAAATGAAGCAAAGTTGAAGCAGCTCCGCCAAATGAGAAAAAAAACGGAGCTATGATCAAATTTTTTTTTTACCATACAAACTTATAGTCAAAAGGGAAAAGGGTAGCCATTTGGGAAATTTATTAGGTAAAAGAACATGGTGCCGAACACTTCCAAGACAAAAATACCAATTATTCACTTTTACCTTGGAAAACCCATGGGTAATGGGGTTGCCGAACAGGGCCTTACATAGTGACAAATTAAAAGTTCGGATTCGGTTCGGCGATATCAAAAATTCGTGATTCGGGTATAATTTGAGAATGATTTGGTACAACAAGGAAGCAAAAAAAAAAAAAAAAACCCCAAAAAAACGTTAAAAAAAATTTTGGCGTTTTTTTCGCGTTTTTTTCGCGAATAATTCGTAACTCGCGTTTTATACGCGTTTTATTTGCAAAGAAAACGTATTATATGTTTTTCTGCGTTTTATACGGAGTTCGATTCGGTTTGTTGAAAAAACGAATTATACGCGTATAATACGCGAGTTATGTCACTATGCACACTTAACGATATCTGATTTATCTATTATAAATACATAAAGAAAATTCAAAATTTCTGTCATCAATTATATTTTTATTCGTCAAATTTTTATTTCTTTATCCTCTATCATTTTTCTCTCGTTATTTAAACATGATGGATTTGATATATTTAAGACATAAAAAGTTTCTTAAGATAATACAAGTTTTTTGTATTATTATACAGAAATTTCCATGTAACTTATTATATTTTTTATTTTACAGAGGTCTTTAGTATATCAAAAACGAATTCATTTGTCTGAGATTTAATAAATGTAAAATTTTTAATAAAAATTACTTTAAATACATTGTTGTAAAAACGGTATGCTCTTGACGAAAGAAGCAAACAATGTCTATTACTCGTTTTGCAACCGATTAATTAGAATTTTACGGACAATTTGGTGTTCATATTTGATATACAGTGTATATAAAAGTAAGTTATTTGTATACTTTGAGAATAAAATATGTGTTGTTTTAATATGTATCTATTTTTTTGAGAAAAAATTGGAGATCAATCCACCAAATTATTTAATATCCACAAAATATTATTCTTTATGAATTTTGAACCTGCAATCTCTTACACGGAGAATATTACCTTTGTCACTAGATCAAATGTTGATTCTCTTAACATGTAACTACTTACTATATATATTTTTTTTTGTTTTTTTTCTTTGATTAATGGTTTTGATAATCTATCAATCGAGAGAATAAAAAATAATAACATGAATACTCTTTCCAGTCTACAATTGTTCAACATTTAATGCAAAAAAAAAAATAATCACTTTCAAAATATTATAGAAAATTCACTGTACATCTAATTAAGAAATAATTACTCTTCTGATAAAAAAAACATATTACACTTTCAAAAAGACAATCAACTACAAATATTCATATAATTTAAAACTTTCAATATTCATATAATAATTATTTTTTGATGACATGCTTTATGAAGCACATATCAGTCAAATTCAAAAACATTATTGAAATTTTGTGAAGTCTAGTTTCTAGAGTCTTAGATCATCAAAATAGTTTGGTAATTTTGTTAATAATTTTAAAGGGAGGGCATTTTGTTTGAAGAATTTTGAAAGAAAGACATTTTGTAAAATTTCTCTCAACAAAATGTCCTCCGAGTAATATGCAACACGTATGATTTATGATTAGTTAACGCTAGCAACCGTTTTTTACAACACTGCTTAAAAATTTTAATTTTCTTTTCATAATGAAATTAGAGACAGCTTTGCAGGAAGTCAAAGCGAGCCAATCCTTAATTAAAAATTGTGCCTTTTTTTCAACTTTCAATATGGTAGAATATGGCCTAGGGGCTTCACCTGTAAAATATATAGAGAGAGAGTTGGGCAATGATGAGTTGCGAAGTAAGGGTCTTGTTTTACTTCACGTCTATTTTTTTATACTGAAACATTAAAGAGACGACCTAAATCGCTCAACATGATCTCCATATTGAAATGTGCTAGGACACCAAATTTTACATTTTTTTTTAAATTGTTTACTAATTTTTTAGAATATTTCAAAATCATTGTTTTTTATGGTCCATAATCCATTCAAAAACAACAATTTCTACCTATCTTACAATAGAGTAAATAATTTTCAAAAAAATATAAAATTTGGTCTCCAAGCACATTTCAATATAAATGTTATGTTGAGTTGTTCGGATTGATTGTTTGGTCTTTGAAAACAGAGATATGACTTATGAGCGTGAAGTAAAATAAGATTCTTCGCAACTCATCAATCATCATAGCCCATCTATATATATGAGTAGAACTAGGGTGCTCCTAAGCTCACCAAGCCCTTCGTGAGCGCGACTCTAAAACCTATCGAATTGACTTCAAACGATATTTTCAAACAGTTAGATATTCAATCTATATTAAAATGTGCTTGGAGACCAAATTTTATATTTTTAGAATTTTTTTACTATTTATTAAGATGGTTTGAAAATCGCTGTTTTCCAATGGTGCAGAATTTTAATAAAAACAGCGATTTTCAAACCATCTTAATAAATAGTAAAAAAATTCCAAAAAATGTAAAATTTGGTCTCCAAGCACATTTTAATATAGATTGAACATCTAACGGTTTGAAAATGTCGTTTGAAGTCAATTTGATAGGTTTTAGAGTCGCGCTCACGGAAGGACTTGGTGAGCTTAGGAGCACCCTAGTTCTACTCCTATATATATATATATATATATATATATATATATATATATATATATATATATATATATATATAGAGGGATGCTTCTGTGCATACAAGGACCTATTTGTAAAATGAGCATATTTTCATTATCAAAGTTCAAACAGTCGATCCGACCGTTCAACATTTTCTCCATATTACAATGTACTTGGAGGTCAAATTTTACATTTTTTGATTTTTTTTACTATTTATTAAGTATTTTACAAAACTAGTCAAATTCAGACCATTGAATTTTGTACCTATCTTAATAAATAGTAAAAAAATTCAAAAAAATGTAAAATTTGACCTCCAAGTACATTGTAATATGGAGAAAATGTTGAACGGTCGGATCGACTATTTGAACTTTGAAAATGAAAATATGCTCATTTTACAAATAGATCCTTGTATGCACAGAAGCATTTGCCATATATATATATGGTAGAATATACCATTATGATAAGTTGATATGCTTAGATATTATTCTGGATTTGAGAATCTGTGCTTTTACAATTTGATTAATTAATTGATAACCCTTCTTTTACAGACCGTATGTATTTATTCTCAGGAACTAATTTGTGGAATAATCGAAGGCGGCTAAGGAATAATGTACATTCAAGGAATCATGATAGGCAAAAATAGGATGAAATTATGACAAGTCTAGGTATAGAATGTGGAATAAGAAATTACAAAGATGAAAGCATCCTTCTAGAGAAATTCTTTTTTGCCAAACATTTTATCATGATTGATTGCATGAAGCATTTTGTATGCATCATATGAAACTTGATTTATTCTTGTTTATCTCCTGAGAGGACCGAATAACTATCCTCAAAAGTCTTTTAGATGACAATCTTTCATTATAACATTTAATTTAAGGCAAATTCTTCTATGGGCATAAGGACCTATTTGTAAAATGAGCATATTTTCATTTTCAAAGTTCAAACAGTCGATCCGACCGTTCAACATTTTCTTCATATTACAATGTACTTGGAGGTCAAATTTTACATTTTTTTGAATTTTTTTACTATTTATTAAGATGGGTACAAAATTCAATGGTCTGAATTTGACTAGTTTTGTAAAATACTTAATAAATAGTAAAAAATTCAAAAAAAATGTAAAATTTGACCTCCAAGTACACTTTAATATGGAGATAATGTTGAACGGTCGGATCGACTGTTTGAACTTTGAAAATGAATATATGCTCATTTTACACATAGGTCCTTATGCCCATAGAAGCATCCCTCTTAATTTAATAGTGTGCTTGAAAATATCAATATTATGATATCAGAATGATACTAAAAATTATTTTTAAACTTAAGTCAAATGCCCTTTCTTCAATACTTTTTTTTGACAAATTGTTCTTATAGGTCCCAAATATATATCCTTCTTTCCTTTCTCTTCTCTTTCGCTTCCTCTCATTTACTTCTCCAAATTGATACATATTTTGATTCAATATAATATGTTGCACAAAAATATACATTATGAGCATTAAATTCGAAAAATCCTGACAAAACAATCTCATTATTACGACACGTAATAATATTCGTACGACACGGTAAACACGTAATAATATTCGTACGACACGGTAAAAAAAAAAGAAAACAAATCAGAAAACAAAACAGAAAACAGCAAAAAAAAAAAAAAAAAAGTCTACCCGTGCCCGTCCTGCCCGTGCCCGCTGTACCCGTCTACCCGCAACGGGCACGGGTTTGAGACGGGCAGGGCGGAGTTTTTAAAAAAAAAACCCGCCTACCCGTGCCCGTTGTACCCGCCTACCCGTTGTACCCGTACCCGTCCTGCCAGCTGCCGGGACGGGTACTGCCCTGCCCTGCCCGAGGTACCCGTTAGCAAATGACTAGGTGGTGATAGATCTTGTTTCTCTATTGAAAGACGCATATTTAATTACCACAAAAGACAACTACTTAAAGAGATAAATGTTGAAGTTAACCTGAATTGTTATTTAAAATAAAATAATAATAGCTCACTCGAATGGCATTTTAGAAAATATCAATATTATGATATCAGAATGATACTAAAAATTATTTTTAAACTTTAGTCAAAATGCCCTTTCTTCAATACTTTTTTTTGACAAATTGTTCTTATAGGTCCCAAATATATATCCTTCTTTCCTTTCTCTTCTCTTTCGCTTCCTCTCATTTACTTCTCCAAATTGATACATATTTTGATTCAATATAATATGTTGCACAAAAATATACATTATGAGCATTAAGTTCGAAAAATCCTGACAAAACAATCTCATTATCTAATTTTTAGATGAAAGCAATAACTAGAAATTTATTTTGATTGAAACTTAACAGAGACAATAAAATACTAAATCATAATTTTTTTTACATGAATTAAATTGTATTGCAACAAAACAAAAAAAGTTCAACAGAAACACTTCTTGAAATTCAGAACACCCAACATTAAATTCTAAACACAACATCAAATTAATCTAGGGTATTTTGTGCTCAAACCAGAAAGTCTGAATATCATCCAAAATCAGGATTTTTTTTTTTTAAATAGAAAAAAAAAACAAATCCATTTAAATGAAACAAGCATGATTTCCGAAAAGAAGCTCTATCATAGCAGTGCTAAGGTGGAGGATGGAAGATGCTGAGTACGAGTACATATTTTCTAATTTTACGAAAAACAGTTCCACCCTCCACCGTAGCAGTGGTGGAGCTATTTTTTTTTTAAATCCAGTACATTGAGTGATTGTTTCGTTTAAATGAATTTATTTATTTCTATTAAAAAAAAATCCAAAATCAGTCCATATCTGATAGAAATTTTTAATAAAACAATTCAAATAATTACTTAATGGTTTAGGAAATATGTAAAACTTCTTCCGACTTAAGAAACTGAGTAGAAATCTCATAGATTAACCGCTTCGGTTCAAGTAATCGACAAGATTTAAAATTAAACTAATTAAATATGGACTTTTGAATCAAATTTCAGGGCGTACAAAACGATATAAGTTCAAAATATTACATTGAATAGAAAAAATAATTTCTATTAGAAGAGAAGAAAAGAGAAAGGAGATGAGAATATGCATTCGGGTCCACAGGATAATTTGTCAAAAATATTGAAGGAATGGTATTTTGACTAAAGTTTCCAAAATAGATATAATTTATAAAATTGCTCAATTTTTAACATGTAATGTCCCTTTTGACTTTTTTTTTCATGATTTTATTGTTGTTAATATATCATTAACCTTCCGTCATTCATTTTGACCTACTCTAAGTTGGAATGGACTTTGGTGCTTTTTTAGAGAAAGTAGGGTTCTGCTTTTTCGTTCTGAACTATTTAAAATTATTGAGATTTGTGCATGAAAAAATTTCTTTATCGAGATACGTAAATGAAAATTTTTTAATGATTGGAATCGGAAAAGCAGAATCCTGCATTGTCGGAACCCTCTGAGTTTCATGCTTGTCAACACTCCTGAGAGAATAAAAAAGTTAAACAGATACATATACAAAGTTTCGTCAAATTTTGTTTGTCTAAATTAGTAAAAAATATAACTAAAGAATAAAATATTGAATTCAAACATTCTATGAACCCTAATATACAAAGACCCTACTCAAATACTAAAATACCCCAAAAAGTGCTCATGTCTGTGAAAATTAAAGATACTCACATTAAATAAATTATCTCCCTCTTTTGCTCAGGATTTTTTATTTATAAAAAGTTATTTAAAAATAATATAAAATAATAAATAGATTGACTTGAAATTTTGATTTATTTAGAAGGAATTAAAAAAATTATTTTCTTTTAGACAATCTAAATGAATCGACCAGCCTTTATGATTGTTATATGAGGAGGGTTCAAATGTCTCCATTTTTCCTGCCTCCACCATGCCTCCATTTTTAAAAAATTTAATAACTTCAAATTTAAAACTTAAAAGTCAAAATAAAACCGTTGGATATGATCTACATCATTTTATTTATGTGCTCATAAAAATTATCACATTTTAATTTTGTTTTTATGTGAATCAATAAGTTAAAAAATCAACGTCTAGAAATTATCCACATTAGTACGTTTTTTACAAGCTCTTGATGACAACCAAAACAAAATTGTAATGTCATAATTTTTTGTGTTTTGCTTGCTCTTTAAAACAAAAAAGAAAGAAAGAAAAATGGAATATGATATTGTTCCACATGTGACACCAATTATCATCTCTATTCATTCTCCAATTATATCCCCTCTAAATAAATTTTCGAAATCTAACTGTCCAAATAATGGTTGTTATTAAACTGCAAATTATAACCGTCAGCATGTGGTCGTGTGCTGTACTCGAATTATATCGGTAGTTCAAGAATTTATTTCACAAATAATGATGCTCAAAGTATTAAATACAAATTAATATGGAATATTGAGAACACGAAAGTACAAATATTTAATGCAAAGTAACTGGTCATAGGAAGCGCATCTGTTGAAATCCGAGACCGGTAACAGTAATTCTGAAATCCCTGTAATCCGAATCCAACCGTCGAACTATTCCGAGATGCGTGCAAGTAAAAACCAGTTGTTTCGATATGCGTTCTCGGAAAAAATTCGATGGCTGGATTCGGATTGCAGGGATTTCAGGATTACTGTTCATTGGTTTTAGAATTTCAGCTGATCCGAATCCACTGGTCATATAACTGCTAATATGCTGTAATATATCTGATTAATTTATGGCCCTTGATATATATAAAATTGTAAGGTGATCTGTGTTAAGAGCTTTAATTTGCATTCTGATTTTGACATTTGCCAGGTTACAATTTTACAATATCTTGGTAAGCGTGTTAGCTGTTAACACCTTTATTTTATCAGACAGAACCTGATTCTTTCTGGTAAAAAAAAATATTCCAAATACCTTTTTGTTTTTAAAGAAAGTCTGAAATGCTTGTTAAATATGTTCTGTTTCGGCTGAGTTCATGCTTCATATATTTCTCCAAAATCTGATAATTTCAATCCCATTTTGCTCTGTTCTTGATGCAGCAGGAGGTCAATTTGGGTCCGATGCCCATCGGACTCAAAGTGAGTTCGATGGGTTCGATGACCGTCAGATCTGTTTTAAGATTCACACTCTAAAACTTTCGCATCTGCTTTAAAATTCGTGTGCACGAATCTTAAAGCAGCCGGACGGTCCCGAAACCCATCGGACCCAACCTGCTCTGGTTTAACATTATATTGAGAAAACAAGAGAACAAGTAGTCCAATTGGTAGCACGAGTGCACGACTGAAATTCTGTTATTAGCTAGGAACTCCAAAGTTTCTATTGGATTATAGTGTGGTTGTATAATTAATGCGTTTATCAAATTTGCATGTATCTAATAAATCTGTAATGGATTTTTCAATAAAAATATTAAAAATGAATAAACTACAGCCGAAACATGAGATATCTTATTTAAACCGGACCATAATATGAATGAGCACCTTTTTTTCATCTTCTTAAAGTTGGCGTATCGCAGAAAATAGAATATATACGACAAGAATTACTAAAATATATACTACAAGAATTGCTAACTATATATATGCAAGTTTAAAAGTGTTTAACAACATCGGTATCATCGTATATATTTTCGTTGGTAATAGTAATATCTTTGTGAATAACAATTTACGTGGCTTACGTTCAACAATAATCATTTTTCCGGTTGAATTATTTTTTTCTTCAAAATTATAAAAAAAAAAATTTATTTTAGAGCTTCTACATCCCTGAAACTCTTAGAGTTTCTAAATAACTGTTAACTGCTTTTAAGAAATTATAAATTCTGGAGTTTCTAAATGTTCACATTTCTGAAACTAATTTTAGAGTTTCTAATAATCCACATCAATCAACAGTAAATTAAACTAATTTTAGCAAATACAGGCCAATTATTTTGCCATATCAGAGTTTATAAATGATTTCTTAATAAGAAATTATTGAGCAAAGTTACTAAATAAGAAATCTATCTACATCTCTGAAACTAGTTTAGCAACTGTCACGTCAGATTAGAAACTCCAATAATTTTAGAGATGCAGATGCTCTTATAGTGCAACTTAATCTAAACGGTTGAGATGTAATATGATTCTACGTGATTCAAACTCGCCGAAAAGGCGGACTTTCTTCTTCCCTTTGGAGTTTGGATGGTTGCGCATTATATATCCATTATTGCAAGCATGTGAGAATGACGTGGAGTGTCCGGGAAACACCAACTCAACTACAGCAAGAGGTCGTACGGTCTCCTGCCCCTCGCACGTGCGACTGGCAGTCTATTTGTGACCCTAATCATTAGTTATCTTATAATGGCAATCTAATAAATGAGCCGAGTTTAAATTGCGTCAGATCGAGTCTCCAATTGTCTTATTTTTAATCATTAATATTTAAATCGGTCAGATTTCGGTACCTTTAATCTCAGTATGAAAATTAGACGGTAATTTTGGATTTTTTTTTTTAAATAGAATTACTATAAACTAAATCAACGGAACAAGCCTCTGGCCGAAGGATTTTCGAAATCTAGCCTCCACCGATCCCTAGGATCGGTGGAGCAAAAAAAATCAAATCTACACCGGTCCCTAGGACCGGTGGAGCCTGTTTTGCACATGTTTGCAGCGGCCACAGCATCCTACACTGAAGGCTACACGAAATAACCCTGCACCGATCCTGTGAATCGGTGGAGCTTCAAAAATGCCTCCACCGGTCCTGTGGATCGGTGTAGGCAGATTTCATGAATTTCAAAACAGGGATCGGTGAGGTTGAAATTTGGAATTTGGTTTGAATAACTAATGTGAGGATAATTTAGTGTATGTACCATTGAAGGATAATAAGATACAAGAAATTTCGAAATTCTAAAAAGGGTTAAATCTATATATCTTAATAATAACACCAAAATGTGAGGTTGAAATTTGGAAATCAACAATAAAAAAAAAAAAAAAAAAATTGGAAATCAAGACTCCACCGGTCCTAGGGATCGGTGGAGGTATAGATTTCTGATTTTCTATGGCGACGGATTTGGCTGAGCCAAAACGGGCTCCACCGATCCGTACGATCGGTGTGGATTGTGTTTTTCTTGCTACACCGGTCCGTAGGATCGGTGGAGGCTAGTTTTCGAAATCCAGCCCAGCAGAGGCTTGTTCTGTTGAAACAATTTAGAGGAATACTATTTAAAAAAAAAATCGTAATTTTGTTTTCTTAGTGATGGGATGTAATTTATTGTCAGAGTACAAATCAAATTATTACAAGATTGACACTTCTGTGTTTGTCATTATGATTACGAGTTGAGACAACATGTGCTTGGGGATTTTATCTGATACATATAATAATTCAGGTATTAATGGAACGAGATCCGGTGTTTGCCAAACCACTGCTCTTTCCCTGCTTGCCTCTCTATCTCTCTCCTCCTCTTCTCTCTCCCACGTGACTCTCTCTCTCTCTTCTCTTTTTTTAGAGAGATACAGAGAGAAATAGACGAGCAGCTCCCTGCTTTTCTATCAAGAAAAGCAGCGGATGCATATCCGGTATTAATTTGGATGGATTACACATGTGACTTGTCTGTTGGTAACCGCCAAAAGTAATTTTCTCAATTATTGTTATTAGTTTTCAAGTTTTTATTTTTTATTTTTTATTTTTTTTCCAGAATTTCATATCGCTTCCCATGTGCTGGGCATTACAGTTAGGATCCGGGAATCCAAGGCTCACTAGTTGCATGCTTGCCCAACTTGAACACAAAAAAAATGAAATTAGTTGCACACGGTCTAATATCAATGTTATAGACCGGTGTGAAGGAATTCAGGACTAGTTATTAGGACCGGTATGGTAGAATGAGATCTAGAACGTTTATTTTGATCTGGTGTATTTAAGTCAGGTTTAATTATTCAGTTGGGATTAACTCAGGTATCCATGGATCCAAGTCTGCTGAAATATGAGATTATCAACAGTAACTCTGAAATTCCTGAAATTCCGAATTTAACCGTTGAATTGTTTCGAGATACATATACAGAAAAATGAGCTGTTTTGAGATGCGTGCACAAAAAAAAATTGGACGGCTGGATCTCGAATTTCAGGAATTTCAGGAATTTCAGAAATATTACTCATGAATCTCGAATTTCAGCTGATCTCAATTCGGTATTCACAGTATCTGAGAGGATACACTTATGTGTATAAAGAGCATCCTTATGTAACTCAATATTAGGATTCAAATATTTGTATAATTTTACTGTTTTTTATATCACTTATGGCTATAATACATCTTGTAGCAATTAGTATATGTTTATAAATATGTAGAATAACAATTTAAAAATGTGAGGTTTGAATTGTGATGTAAATTTTATATTATCAGTATGACATTATTAATTTACCTGCCTACTATATTAAACTACATATGTTTACAAATCAAACGATAAAATCTAATAAAATTCAAGCAATTGTTATTGATGCTATTTGACCAATGAAAATAGATGGCAATTGGTTGAAGAAAGATAGAAAGATTGACAACATAATTAAAATTGAATGGAAATGAGTATAATTATGATAGAATAGAAAATATTAAAAAAAAACAGAGTGAATTTTTTGCAATTAAATTCATCCACTTTATAAACAAAATTCTCTTCTTACCGAAGACGATAAATTAAATATCTTGTTCTCCATAAATAATAGAGTTGGAATTACATATTTGACCGAACTACTTTATCAGACAGAGTTAAAATTAATAAAAAATAACTTTTTTTTCTATGTATTCGTAATCCTTTTTTTTTTAAGAGATCTATGTATTCTTAATCCTACAGTTGAACAAATACACTGGTTAAGGATGATATACACCGGGACTACCCAAAAAACTTTACTAATTCGGGCACACATTTTTCTTTTAATTTGGCAAACAACTTGATGGGTTGCCAGATTTATTAAAATTCGCGCAGTCACGTTGTTGGTTGTACAAATCCTGGATGGTTGCAGGCGTAATTATGATGAATTTTAAGCATTATTTCTGTTCTTTGATTAGTGAACTAATTGCGGTGCACGTGCAATGCAGGTCTTCGATGAAACATAGGCAACATGCTCGAACCCCAGTTCTTGTTAGGCACATCTTGCTTTAATTTGACACCCTTGAATTTGGATCCCCTGGAGTAACTTGAAGTTTGAGCTTGAATCCAAACCGTCCGATTTGTCACTACATTACCTTCAATTCGAGCAATTATTACTGTTGCTCTCTTTCCAAGCACAATAATTATACGAATAAACACTTGTTCCCAAAGTATGCATTACTTTTTTTGAAAGTCTTTTCTTTTTCTTCTTTCAAGGAGGATGTCTAGATGTGCAGTTTCACCTTTTTCATCCTTGAAAACTAAGCAGGTCAAAAATTCATCCTCGCTTAAAACAATGAAAAGGAAAGTGATTTTTCCAATAAAAGGACAAAAAAATGAGGCTATGGCCTATGGTACTATGCACATCACATATTTGTTCGTATTATGGATCAATATTTCCGTTTATATAGTCTAAATAGCCGATCATGTTGAGTTGAACAGTTAGATCAACTGTTTGAATTTTAAAAATAAAGATATTAATTCAAAGTAAGAACCAATTTGTGCCAATTTGTGCTATGTATAATATCATAGCCTCACTCAAAAGGAAATAAAAAATTAATGATAGCCTCTGTAACTAGCTTTAAAACATCTCTTAGATTGTCTCCTTTCTAGATGAAGAAAAGAATTATAAAAATAACAGTCCATAAAGTGAGCAAAATATTCAAGGGTTTTTAATTTATCCTAAAATGTTATATACAAAACTAAAAATTACGATCACGCATAAATCCACCCAAAATTTTTATTAACATGTTTTGTAAATTTAATTAATTTCAACACTCCAATCACGTGGTAATGTTTATACTTCTGGTCCAGATGCAAAGAGGTTAATGAGACCACGACAAGCCTGAACCGAAACATGGCACGCCTGAAGAATCTCTCCATCCAAATTCCATAAGCTTCTGTCATGCTGTGAGACGAATGTGAAGGCTGGAGTCTGAAAGAAGTTTAAAATGTAGTTATTGTTTTATTGACATAATTAAAATTGATTAAAAAGATAAAGATAGGTTATTGACATAGTGAATATAGAATAAACTAACCTTGTGGTGTTCTATGAAGCTGTAGTTCAGCGGGTCAGAACCCCTCTTTGTTAGCTGCGTGAGATGCCTGCAGCAACAGTGTTAAGTTCATGTCTCTAAAATTTAATTGTTATTTTTCTTATTCCCTTTGAACTTTTTTCTGGTAATCTGGTGCACAGGCTATCAGAGATCCTGAAGATATCCCATGTATCCTTGTGTAGGAAGTATTGAAATGCTAAATTAAGGGTACTAAGGCTATTTCTACATTCTTACCAAGGAACATTTAGTTGGATATGTAGAAAAGAATACTTAGCAGTAATCAAATAAAACCATGGTAGCATCAACACAGCAACCATTTAGTATAGATCCATTTATTACAAAAGACAAAGACAACTCGATCATTGACTAAGAGCAATTGCATATACCCACACTCGACTAACACAAGCTGGAAAGCAAGAAAAAATCATGTCTAGTTTACTAAAATTTACCAGAGATAGTAAGGATGAGGGCAATCTTTGACAAGTATGAGATGCAAGAAACCATCGGACAGGTGAGCATCAGCCACGAGACCATCAGGTGCTCTTTCATTTCTACATGAAATGACGGCAGCGCCGACACTGAGAAAGCGACCCTTCACCCTCGACCACTTAAAATCTTTGTTGATATAGATGTCAGATTTGCTGACTGTTCCATCTGAGGAATCTCGGTCAGATTCTGATACAGTGGGCTGGTTGCATACCGTGCAATTTGTGCGGCAGATTTGCTTTTGCCATTTTCTTCTGGGTTCATGAGAGGAAGACTCCATAATTTGCGGCTCTAAGTAAGTTATTTCTGCCTCGTATGTTCTGGATAAAATGGGAATTATCAGTTAATCAATTACAGGATTTCAGTATCAGGGATCTAAAACTGTGTTTTGGTACTCATTTCCTTTTTCATTTTCCTTTTTTTTTGTTTAAATTTGTTCTAATTTCCTTGCTTAACAAAGAGGTATCTGGCATTGTGCTACCAAACTAGCGTACCAGCATCATGGGTTGGTTATACAGAGTATAGACTGATCATCACAGGAATCATTGATGCACCCAAATCTTAACATGTCAATGACCCTCATTAAAAGAGGCTAAGTGAAGGCCAAATGCAGCTTTCCAGGCAGGCCCTTCTCTATGATTTCAAAATCACAACCATTTCAGGGAATTGAGATCTGATGCCATGAAAGTAATGGCATAGACATACCATAGCTCTGCTGCCCATTAAAATTAAAAGAACCAAATTAAACCTTGTTTTTCTTTTAAGGAGGTCTTTCTAATTTGATCTGAACTGTACGTTTTGATCAGACCATCCATGTGCAAACTATGGAACTTGTGGTGTAGTTTCTATGGCAATAAATGTAGAGTCATATAAAGAATGCCATAAATTGGAAGAGAAGTACTTGTGTTTAAGAAAAACCATTGTTCCAGCATAATCATAGCGCATGGGACCCATCCAACGAAGTTTCTCACTCTCCTTGATAACATCTCCATAAAATCCATACCTACATAGGAAGATAAAAGTTGATCTCCAAAGATAATTTTTGCAATTTGTTGAATCAAAACAAGAGATTTTGGAATCACACCCAGCAAAGGAAGCAGCATAGCGAAGGGTGGGAGACTCCAAAACAGAGGAAGGGCTAGTCTTCCATCTAACAACTTGAGCTATGTCAAGAGACATCTTACTACCTAGAATGATATGCAATGTTGATGTGACAGGGTCTCTTACTCCAGTTGTACTGTAACAGAGGGAAAGAGAGTTTGTACTGTAACATAACATATCAGTGAGAACATACTAGTCGAGTACTCAAATTTGGTCGTGTAACACCCGGTAATTTTAATTTTTTTTGAAAGATAACATTGAACTTTTACATTTTAAACCTTTAAATTTTCTAATACTGTATATATGTCCAAAATAAATTCATAAAAATTATTAAAGTTACTGGATGTTACAGTTCTTCCCCCCTTTAAAAGTGCAATTTGACAACTATCCTGAGTTCTGATTCGTTAGCATCCGGTAATTTAAATTATTTTTTTAAGATCAGACTGAATTTTTACATATTAAACCTATATATTTTCTAATATAGTCAATAAGTCCAAAATAAATCCATAAATAAATTATTAAAAATACCGGGCATTACAGGTCGTCTAATGGTTTTGCTGCGCTGTTTTGAATTAAAAATGCAGTCAAAGTAAACCAACATTCATTACAAACCAAGCTGGTTTGAAAGAACTTGCTATAAACTTTATTTAAAGGTTGTTAATTTCCGAACCTCAACACAATAGCATCAGTAGAGCCAGCAGGTATGAGCCCTAATCTGAACCGATCATTTGGAAAAGAAACTGAAGGGATCTCATCTACAACAAAAACCAAAAATTGTGTCCGATTCAGTTATATGAAATTTGTTTTATAGAATGACTCTGATTAATAAATCACAATCTTTTGATTGCCACAAAATGGCAACCGATTCACCAAGTCGTATAACAGACTGACCTGAATCACTTGGTCTGTTAACTCTGTACTGAGTTCCTGTGGACCCCACAAAAAAAGAGAGAGATGTCAAAATCTGCTCTTGAGGATCTTCACATGGATGACTTTCAAGAATTCTCACTTTACAAAAACAGCTCTGAATTTTGGTTTTCTTGCATATATAGCCCAAAATATTGAAGGTCGTGCCACATCAACAGAACTCTTTATATAGGCACATTGAAAGGTAGCTGAGCGTATACATGAGTTCAAAGATTAGGCAAAAGACATCATGTCGTGCTAACTTGCTACTGATACTGGCTTAATATTATATCGCAGCTATGTTGCATTATGGATAGAGTCTGGCAACTTATATAACACAAAACAGTGTGATAATGCCAATTTTCAATATTGAAGGATAAGATATGTTCAACATAACATATGTTTCTTCATTCTTTCAAAGTATTATTTGAAAATTATGATCCGGGAAACTGCTATTTTTCTTTTGAATGGAAAGAATAACAAAGGTCGGAATATCAGTAGATTTGACTTGAATAATCATAACACAAAGTTTATCTTGGGTACGACCAATATGGTATGTCCATGTATATTTATTATGTCATACAGGTACCCATCCCAACAGGTGCATTTAGGTAAATAAGCTGACACCTGTCATACCTAAATTTGAGGCAAGACTACTAGCAGGTAGCGAATTGGGAAGAAGTGGTTCATGGTCATCATTTCTACATGAAGTCTCTAGAGATGAGTTGCCTTCATCAGCAGATGTATGGCCCATGTCATCAGCATTTATGGTTAAATTTATTTGTTTGTTTTGATAATTTTCTCCGTTTTGACCCAAGCCTGTTGGAGGCGGAGGAAAAGAGGCCTTATGCCTTGATGGGAGAAGCCCATTTAAAACTTCATTAAATAGGCCATCTCCTCCCTATAAACATTGCGTCATTATTTGTCATCAAACATAAAATAGAAAATGATTAATCAACCATTGTATAATGCTTGTCTGATTGTTACTTCTTTAAGTCATATAATTACAGATAACATAAATGTATGTACCACAGTTACAATGCCATCTAGAGATCTAAGCTCTCTGTCAGGTAATGTTGATACTACATCATATGCATGTCCAGCTCGCTCCGTCATAATCACCTGATTAAATACATTTTTGAAGAATATTTCAAAATACATATTTAGAAAAAATATTTCCCAAGAATAACTATTTTTTAGAGAAGCAAGTGTTATACTGCAAATATATCACCCACCTTGGTCTCTACTTTAGCCCTGCAGAATATAGGTGCAACCATCTCCCATGTCTTTACTCCCTTTTGTTTTCCACACAACGGATGTACTAGTACCTGAAAACAAATGCTGCATCAGTTAATTTTAAAAGCTGGCACTATCACCTTATCTTAGAAGAAATTTTGTAAGTTTAGCCTCATTATTATAATAAAAAATATTTTTAAATCTCAATACAATTCATGACATAGAATTGTCTGAAGATTATAAGGTGTTATGAGACCTATTATGCAATTTGAGCTAAGGGGCAAAAAGGTTGTTTCCCATGGTCCCACCAGAAGCCAATAAGGTACGAGTGATGAAGAGATGACACAAGCCCTTTAATGTCGCACACCAAACTTCTTGTTCCAGTCAGCCTTAGGGGCAATTCAATAAAATACCAGCCTTTTTTGTAAAATTTATTTCAGCTTCTGGTTTCTGAATTCTTTATAACACAATATTTTCTACAGCATATTTTTGGAGTTGTTTACAGGCCTTAGTTTCAAGCTTAAAGGCATGGCAGGCATTTCATCACAAGTTATTTTGATCTTTAGAACAAGCACAGCAGAAATACTGTTACAGGGTGTGACATTAAAAAAAAGAAGATGACAGCATGGAAGAATTCTATTGGGCATCCGCCCATGATACAGGGACTTAATTAGATCTGTGAAACTATGAGGAAATAACAACAAGCCATTTCTCAGGCATCTCTTTGTTCTTCAACAACAGCATTAACAGTACCCAAAAAAATTTAGTATAACGGTATAGGATGAAGTTCAGAAGTGTACCAAAAGTTTCTTTGGCCTCTTGTATTGGTTGCTCATGTAAGAATTGAGTTGTTTCACCCATGCTTCACATGTATTTAGGTCCTTGTGCCCAAAAATGTACTCTGACAAAATCCAAGGGGCTGGTTGTTTCTTGGGTCTTACAACCGCATGTACAACAAATCGGTGCATCTGTATCATAATAACAGCATAATATCAGATCATAGGTCATGTTACGAACTTACTGGTCATCAATTATTTAAGCTATATTAAGACCAGGAAGTTTCAACTATTTAGCAGAGAGAGGCACATATATTTTTTAGCTTGTCAAAATTGTTAATTAGCCTAATTTTATGTTTTGATGTTTTGATGTTTAACCTCACATGAGCCACATAGACTTATTAAAGACAATTAAAATAAAAGATTAAAAGGAAAAAAATAACAAAGCTCGCGATCAGCTGGCATGCAACCAGCAAACAAGTGCCAACTGGAACTTTGGCCCGTTCACAGTATAAAGCTTGAAACAGTAGCAAAAAGATAATAATTACGAAAAAAAATAAGTCTCAAAATCTCACTAGGAGAACATTATTAAGAGAATTTTCTCCCATGTAACCACTGTCCACAGCAGGATTACATCTAAGTCTCTGTTATGCATCGGTGAATTAAAAGATATTTTGACTTCTAGTGGTAGTATTAAAAGGAACATGGCCAAATTGACACTCTGGAGAAATAAACATATAACCTCGACATAATCACCATGAAGAAATGTGCCAGTAACTGAAGGGTCATAGACAGAGCCCCACTCTTGTTGCTCTATTGCATAGACATCCGATAAACTAATCTTTGTTTCTTTTGCTGTATAGGATCTTAGCCCCAAGCAATATGTCGTGACATCATTCTATGAGAAATTCAGATAATTAGCTTAATCATACTAGAATTCCAATGATACAATGAAAACTATGATTTATGTCAGATGACTCAGATAGGAAAATAACAAGTTGAAATTTTGACTTCATATAATTAATTAAAGAAAAGGTCGATCCTCAAATGTCGAGTTAAACCTACATCAGTTTGAATCACATGGTACTGGCATGGTATCAGAAATTATGAAAGTCAGGTCAAATTAAAGCAAATTGTAGAAATAGTTTACCGAATCGACAGGTGAGCAGGATAATCCGTCGGTGTTGAGCTTAGCGACGACCTCGCCAACGCCATCCAAGAAGAGAGTCGAGTTCAGAACCACCTCATCGTCGTTCTCCATTTTCTAAGAAATAGCTGAGATTTGAGGGATTTAAAGTACGATAAAGAAACCAGCGTGCTTTCCGAATCCATATCCTCTGAGGTAACAGAATATTTGTGTTTAGATGCGGAACGTCCGATCAGAATTCGGCCAATCCGGTCCGATGTGGAATGCACGGTACCTCTTTAATCTGCGTATTCTGATTGGACGGTCCGGACCTAAATATAAAAATTCTGTTACAGTCGGTGATATGAAGTCCGCGCTTTCCCTCGTCCCGGTCTGCGATTTTTAATTTCTTCCAATGGTGGCTTTATATACTAAAATAAGAGATTATAAACAAAATATAATTATATAAGATGAGAGTTCAAATCCTTCGTATCTTTCATATAAATCTTAAGTTTTTAATATATAACATAAATTTGTATTGAATAATGATGACAAGCTGTTTTTCAGATTTTTTATTTATTTTCATTATGAAATACAGTGATTTAAAAAAAATCCAAAAAATCTATATGTTGGCATCTAAGCACGTTTTAATATAGAGAGTATGTTGAGCACTTTAGATCGTCTACTTAAACTTTAAAAATTATAAAAATAAATTAGTAGTACTACGACTTTGATCATACTACTTTGAACGATATTTTTTTTTAAATCGAACATTAAATAAAAAATATCAAATATATCCATCTTTTCTGAACATCTTTAAAAATGCCCCGACCGGCCAAACTTCGGCCGGTCCGTATTTTTAATAAGGCCGGTCTGTTTTCTTTTTAATAAATAAAGATTGAATATTTTCGTTTGACCTTTTTGCTTTTTATAATAAAATAATAGAAAGTTTATGGTTTGAGATGTTGAATTAATATTTTAATATAAAATTTCATCATAATATTTTGTTTTTTATCAGAAGAGTTCTTATTTGAAAGGTTGAATATATTATTTTAATATAATAAATATTAAAATATTAAAAAATGATTCAGCAATTCAACAGTTTTATTTGACCTTTTTGGTTTTTATATTAGAGAGAATCCGTTATATACCCATCAAAACTTTTGAATTTGGATATTTGCCCATATCCTATTCAAAATTTACCTCAAATTTGAATAGGATATGGGCCAATATCCAAATTCAAAAGTTTTGATGGGTATATAACCGATTCCCCCTTTATATTAAAATTATAGAAAGTTTATGATTTGAATTAATATTTTAATATAAAATAATTATCATTACATTTTGTTTTTTTACCAGAAAATTGTATTTTAAAGGTTGAATAGATTATTTTAATATAATAAATGTTAAAATATTAGAAAACGTTTCAGCAATTCAACAATTTCGTTTGACTTTTTGTTTTTTATATTAAAATAATAGAAAGTTTATAGTTTGAGATGTTGAATTAATATTTTAATATAAAATTTTATCATGACATTTTTACGAGAAAATTCATATTTGAAAAGTTGAATAGATTATTTTAATATGAAAGTTTCTATTTTAATATGAAGTTGATAAATAGATTATTAAATGCATCATCCACGGAATAAATGTGGCTTCCGTCTGACAAAAGTTTCAATCTTATTTATTAAAAAAAACAGACCGGCCAAATTTTGGCCGGCCCTATTAAAAATACGGACCGACCAAAGTTTGATCGTTCTAGGCATTTTTAAAATTGTTCAGCAAAGATGGATATATTTGATAATTTGTATTTAATGTTGGATATTAAAAAAAAATATCGGCTACTTTGACCTTAGCCAATATCTCTCTATAAAATATTTAAATAGCGATTATCGCATTATCACGGAACGACTAAAAAAACGTAGCTATTTAGCTATTGCATCTGAATTTGAAAAACTATGATTTTTAAAAAAATTCACAAAGAATTGTAAAAAAAATTTTAAAATATGTAAAATTTGGTATCCAAGCACACTGTAAGCTCCGAGTTCCGACAATATCGCACCCTCGGCTCCAGTCTCTCCCCTCTTACTCATTCTCTTCTCCGCACTAGAAGGTAGACCTGAGAGAGAGGGGAGAAATGTGTCAGGATGGAACCTAAAAGTTGTGGGAGGGGCAAACTTGGGTGGAGGGAGTTGGGAGGGAGGAGGAAGGGGGAGAAGGCTGCTATCGCCAAAATCAACCTTTTTTTTCGCTCCTCCAAAATCCTTTTATGTGATCATTTGTCTGTTTGCCGACATTTTTATTAATATCCAAAGTTTAATACAAATTATTAATTATACCCAGAACTCAACTCAATATCGATATATACCCAAGCCGGCCATTTTCTGGCCGGCCAAGTACCCTCCCTAAGCCGGCCAGAAAATGGCCGGCTATGTACCTTTTTTTTTTTTTTTTTTTCCCCAAAAACTCTATAAAAGAGCACCGAGGCAGCTGCAATCTTCACTCAAATCCGCGGCAGCTCCTCTACTGTTGAGGTAATTCTTTTTTTTTTTTTTTTTTAATTTTTAATTTTTTTTAATTTTTTTTAATTTTTAATTTATTATTATTTTTTATTTTATAGATTAATTAATTAGTTAATTGTTTACTATTTAGTTAATTGTTTACTATTTAGTTAATTGTTTACTATTTAGTTAATTGTTTACCATTTACTTAATTGTTTACTATTTACTTAATTATTTACTATTTACTTAATTGTTTACCATTTACTTAATTGTTTACTATTTACTTAATTGTTTACTATTTACTTAATTGTTTACCATTTACTTAATTGTTTACTATTTAGTTAATTGCTTACTATTTACTTAATTGCTTACCATTTACTTAATTGCTTACCATTTACTTAATTGCTTACCATTTACTTAATTGCTTACCATTTACTTAATTGCTTACCATTTACTTAATTGCTTACCATTTACTTAATTGCTTACCATTTACTTAATTGCTTACTATTTACTTAATTGTTTACTATTTAGTTAATTGTTTACTATTTAGTTAATTGTTTACCATTTACTTAATTGTTTACTATTTAGTTAATTGTTTACTATTTACTTAATTGTTTACTATTTACTTAATTATTTACTATTTACTTAATTGTTTACCATTTACTTAATTGTTTACTATTTAGTTAATTGCTTACTATTTACTTAGTTGTTTACCATTTACTTAATTGTTTAGCATTTAGTTAATTGCTTACAATTTACTTAATTGCTTACCATTTACTTAATTGCTTACCATTTACTTAATTGCTTACCATTTACTTAATTGATTACCATTTACTTAATTGCTTACCATTTACTTAATTGCTTACCATTTACTTAATTGCTTACCATTTACTTAATTGCTTACCATTTACTTAATTTTTTACTATTTACTTAATTTTTTACTATTTACTTAATTGTTTACCAGTCAATTGTTTATTATTTAGTTACTTGACAATTATTTACCATTTAGTAATCTGACAATTGTTTACCATTTTCTAAAATGTAGTTTGTTTACCATGGCCTTTATTTCATTACACTATGGTGGGAAGATGCTTAATAGTGCACAAGGGGCGTACTACAACAAAGATGCAGCTCATTCATTGATGATTCCAGATGACATCTCACTTTTGGACCTCAAATCCATAGTTTACACACACACCGGTTACAACCCAGAAAGGTGCGACCTAGAATTGGCAACCCGATATTGCCATCCCTCCAACGGAAAATGGATTGTTGCGAAACTGGTGGACGAGAGTACGTGGAGAGGCATGTTCGGTTATTTGAGGTCCCAAGGTAATTTTCTAATAGAAATATTTGTTAGAAGAGTTCCGGTAGAGCCTGGGGTTGGAAGTTCGGGCTCTGGATCAGCGGCACCACATTATACCCCACAACCAGAAACTTACAGACGTGACTCCACCTTACCACTCACCGAACCTGACCCAGAACCCTACAACTACGTCACTCCACCAGCACCTCAACGAAGACACTCAGTTGCATCCCCACCTAGACACAATCGAGGCAGACCAAGACACTCAGTTTCAACTCCACCTAGATCCGTAAATGCCACTCCTTTACCTTACCTCCAGTATCACCTTACCCCATACCTGCACCAGTAGACGATGCAAGCTGCCCGGACTTTGAAGATATTAATGAAATACCGGAGGACAATCTGGGGAGCGGGGATGAATTTGAGGGAGACATGTGGGGGGATTCAGATCACATGGAAGGTGTGGATGAAGACGGGCGGGCTGAAACAGCTGAAAGGCATGCTGATGAGGGGTGGCCGCTTAGTGGCCGGACTGATACGCACCCGTTCCCAGACCTCAATGATGTTTCTGAGTTTAGAGAGGCAGATATTGGTTATTATGGGCAACGGATTGAGTACAAAGGTGAGCTGTGTGCAAACCTATATTTTAAAACCAAAGAAGACCTAATGAAGAAGGTCAGAGAGCACCATATAAAGAAGAATCAGGAGTTCAGATCTTGGAAAAGTGACAGGGATCGGGTTACTCTGTTGTGCAAGGACAAGAATTGCCGTTACGAGCTTAGGGCAAAGCCGACGGGATGTGGAGACGCATGGGTTATAACTAAGCAGGACAGGCCTCACACATGTAGGACTGAGCATACGAGGGTCGACCACGAATGTCTGACGGCAGCACTCATTGCCGATGTCATTGAGAACGCCATTAAAAAGGACCCGTGTATGAGCATCCAGACGGTGGCAGACATTGTTTTGTCTGTGTACGACAATGTGACACCTAAATACAACCGACTGTGGAGGGGCCGTGAGCTGGCAATAGCCCGACAATTTGGGAGTTGGGAGGCTTCTTACAGCTTGCTGAGACCACTGTTGCTTGCAATTTGCGCCAACAATCCCGGCTCGACCCACCAATTTCTGACCAGCCCGGTACGGAATAAGGAAACAGGACTAATCATGCCAGGTGTTGCCCAGTTCGAAGCCGTAGCCTGGGCGTTTGGTCCATGCATTGCGGCGTTCCAGTACTTGAGACCAGTGATCAGCATCGATGCCTGCTTCTTGTCTGGGCGATACGAGGGGAGGCTTTTGATAGCTTGCGGCTACGATGCCGAGAACCAATTGTTGCCTATTGCATTTGCAATTGTACATCAGGAGGATACTGAGAATTGGGGTTTTTTTTTGCAGTGGTTGAGAAATGAAGTGCTCGGCCCGTGTAAATTTGTATGTGTCATATCGGACCAGCACAAGGGGATCAAAGCTGCACTGACAGCTGAATACGGATGGCCTCCCGAGCTCTTTGTGCACAGGTATTGTATGCAGCATGTTGCTGACAACTTAGTCACGAACTGTGGAGACAGATGGTACGGATGGAGGTTCAGGGAAGGAGCAAAGAGGAAGAAGCCGAGAAGATTACAAGAGATGTTCCAAGAGTTTGCTCATGTATGTATAACTTATAACATTTCGTTTAATTATCGTATAAGAATTTTATGAAAATGGAATAACACCCCTTTGTTTTTGTGCAGCGAAATCCGAAGTGCAATGCATATTTAAAGAAGGTGGGCAAAGTACGTCCTAATGATGCGATGGAGCCGTCCAATTATGAGAAGATTTTCCAAACCTGTGACGGAGGATACCGGTTTGGTATCATGACAACAAACGGCTCCGAGTCGCTCAACAATGTCTTCCGAACGAGTCGTAGATTGCCTGTTTGTGCCGTAGTGGAGGATACGTTCTACACGTGCAACAGATGGTTTGTTGAGCGGCGTCAGCGAGCAATGGAATTACAAGACAGGGGACAGGTTCTTTCTGACCGGGTTTTGCAGAAGATCAAAAAACGTTGGGGGAAAGCAGAAAAAATGAAATTGGTGCGTTACACGCAGGGCCAAGGTCAGTACCAAGTTTCATCCCCAAATGAGTACGTTCCTTGCACCCGTAGCGACATGGGCAACATGGAACCCACTCACAGGGAGTTCATGTATATTATGACGCGCGGTCCCGACAGACAAATGGAATGCACTTGCAGAGGTATCCAATTAACTGGTATTCCGTGCGCTCATGTCTTAGCCGTTTGCCGTGACCGAAACTGGCAAGAGGACGACTTTGTTGCAGACTGGTATAAAACACCCTATCTTGTGAGTACTTGGAACCATGTGTTCAATCCAATTGGCAATATGGGAGACTGACCTCCTTGTGTTGAAGACAGAATCCTTCCGAGTAGAGGTTGGATTACGAAGGGGAGGCGAAAACACACCCGTCGTGTAATGACGATGGATGAAATGGAAGGTAGACGAAAGGGGCATCAGCCTCGCCGTTCCACTTCCGATAGGCAACGAAGAGGTATGTAACATTCATCCAAAATTATTTTTCTTTTCAATTTATACCAATTTACTAAGTAACACATGCAAATGCAGAGGCAAGAAACGCAGCAAATGCGGCAGAAAATGAGCGAGTAATGGCGTCGGGAAGTGGGTCCGGAGGGTCACGGCGTAGCACAGCTACGAGCCGTTTAGATGCAGCTGCTATGTATGCCGAAGCAATGGGAGAGGCGGTTGACATAGGAGGAGAGGCGGTTGGGGTGCAAGGGCAGCCATCTGCCCAACCGAGGAGGTCCACTACTAGACGCACAACAAGGGCATCTACAAGCCAAGCAGGGCCATCTGAAGCCCAGGCCGGCCCATCTACAAGCCAAGCAGCGCCATCTGGAGCCCAGGCCGGGCCATCTAGTGAGCAACCAGAGCCACCTGCTAGGCCATCTCGTAGGTCATCTTTCGCAAGTGGTTTACTTCGGGGATTTAGACGTGGTAGTAATAGGTGATTTATATGCATGTTGTAAAAATTGTGTGGACTCTATTTGCAATTTGTGTGTACTTTATTATTTTGTACGAAACTTAGAAATGAAATATTTGACTCTAATAAAAATCATCTAAAACAAAAAAAAAAAATAAAAAAAAAAAAGGTACATAGCCGGCCATTTTCTGGCCGGCTTAGGGAGGGTACTTGGCCGGCCAGAAAATGGCCGGCTTGGGTATATATCGATATTGAGTTGAGTTCTGGGTATAATTAATAATTTGTATTAAACTTTGGATATTAATAAAAAAATCGGGTCTGTTTGCATCTATAGAGTTACAGAGAAAACTTGCAATTAAAGAAAATTAGAATTTGAGATACACTGAAGCGGAATTAGAAAATTTAAATAGCGACTGAAAAATAAAATGTAAAAATATATAATGTAGGAGGTGAAATTTGCACTCAAATTTTCCCACAACCCAGTGAACAACTTTAATCACTGCGTCACAAGTAAACATTTAATTTTTATAGGAGACTAACCTATATAAAACATAAAAAAATTAATATACATAATAAAAAAATTAGAATCATGAGAGTGACTTAGCCACATTTGAAGCACACTAAAAAAGGAGACATTTCAGTAATTAAAAAGAGAGGCCACCAAGACCCACTTGAGAGTAGGTCCGATGGGCATCGGACCTACTTTGGTTTGACGGGTTTAATCACCATCAATTTAATTTAAGATTCGTGCAAAATGCTTTAAAATTCGTGCGTGTCTGTTTCAATTTTCGTGCTCACAAATCTTAAATTAGATCGGACGGTCGTCATGCTCATTGAACCTCAAAATTAGGTCCGATGGGCATCGGACCTACTCTGTTCTCACCAAGACCACTCTGCTTGTTTACACAAAAATGTATAAAAGTAAAACCGGAGGCCTTTCAATAATTAAAAAGGAGAGGCCACCAAGAACTCTCTGCTTATTTACACAAAAATATATAAAAATAAAAATAAAAACATATCAAAATTCACACTCCTGTTCATGCATTTATAGAGTAAGGGCTTTTTATTACGGATCATCAGCGCTACGAATAATTTATAAATTTTTACGATCTATAGATGAATTATTCCTGTATTATTCACAAAACATATACATTTTAATTTCATAAAATATAAATATATTGATATATTATATGTATGGGAAGAATCTGATTTAATCTCACGAATACCTGTTTCAAATTATATGTACGGACTATATTGTTGAGTCGAGTCTGACTAGTATGACATCAGTGTCATTTCAGTCTATATAACACCAACTCTAAAACCTATCGAATTGACTTTCAAACTGGTAATCCAAACCGTTCAAACCGATCTATTTCAATAGTTGTGTGTTTACTTGCAAAATTTATAATTTTCAAATTTACTTAGTATCAAGTTAAGCGGTCAAATGTGTGAGTTTTTAAGTTAATTTTAATGCATTTATTTTTCAACATTTTTTACCGCTTGATTTGATACTAAAAATAACTAAAAAATATAACATTTTGCTGACGAAACCTCATACATTTTATGGATCTTTTGGCGTTCAAATTTTTGCATGCTGGAGATCTTGACAAAAAATTAACGTGAGGAAAAAACAGGTTCTTACTTTTCCTTAAAAAAAAAAAAAGCAACAGATTTCTTTCCCTTTTGGCTATGCATAAAAAACTGTAAGTTCAAAGCAATTGAAAATTAAATCATTTGATTAACAATAAAACAATACATCGAATTTTATCAAAAAAAAATTAACGGATATGATAGGTTCACAATATAATTTTTTTTTTTTTACAAAAACTATAAGAACCGAATTATCAATTCGATGAGTTTTTTTTTTGGGGGCTGAATTGCCAATTCGGTCCAGAGGTTTTTCACTGGGTTGTAGGAACAACGCCACATAAAATCCGAAAAGGGGCTAGATTGAGTTGCCAGTTCGGTCCTCCGTTTTTTTTAGCTGAGACCGAATTGGACATATGAATTTCTGATCTTGTAGTCCTTGTATGGGAACCAGCAAACGGGGCTAATACTCTCCTTCGTCAAGTGCGGAAAGACGGTCTGGGTCAACTCCATATCCAAATCCACATCATCGTGAGGCAGACTGGTTTGTTTAGTCCCGCTTATTGACGCCGTACTACATTGGTGCATTTCTAATCAATTTTGGTCTAAAATATCACAAATTTGGTACATTTATAATTTACTAATTTTTTGACACTATCGATAAAAAAAAGGTTCAATTTTGGGTTAATTCAAACAATACAAGGTCAATTTGATGCATTTCTAGTCAATTTTGGTCTAAAATATCACAAATATGAAACATTTATAATTTACTAATTTTCCGACACCATCGCTATAAAAAAAGGGTTCAATTTTGGATAATTTCAAACAATACAATGACAATTTGGTCCATTTCTATTCAATTTTGGTCTAAAATACCACAAATATTGTAAATTTATAATATACTATTTTTTGGACACCATTAGTTAAAAAATTGTACAATATTGGATAAATTCAAACAATACAAGGTCAATTTTGTGCATTTCTACTCAATTTTGGCTAATTTTGTACATTTCTAAAAATAATTTGCTCTAAAATACTACAAAAATAAAGCTAATTTAAATAATTATCAATTTTGAACACCATTCGAACTATTTAATACAATTCTAGTCTATTTTGGACACCTATATAACCAACTAACTAATTTAAAAACAACAAAATAAATAAATTAAGTAAAAAAAATATTACCTTTTCACTGCGGAGAGGTGTGGGCTGCCCCGTTTGAGCATCAAATTTGGTGCGCGAACGCTGTTTATAGCACCAGCCCCTTGGTGCGCCTACCCAGTTCGTACATCAAAGGTGCGTCTATCCAGTTTGCGCACTAGTTCAAATTGACCGAAATTTTTATTTATAACATTTAAAAAAAATAAATTAACCATAACCATTGTTTTGTGACAATTATATTTCTAACACGGCCGCAGAACACCGGAGCGGACCCATATGAGAGAGGCCGCATAATGCCGGAGCGGACTCCCATATGGGGCCGCAGTATGCCGGAGCGGACCCGGGTCCGCAGAATGCCGGAGCGGCCCCTGTTCTTTATATCCCGAAAATGACAGCGAAATTTCATTCCACACTCTCACACCTTCTCTCTCCTGAGTTAGCTCTCTGATCTGTAAGTTTTTTCTCTCTTCTTTTAAATTTTTTTTTTATTTCAGTAGATTAATAATTTAATTAGAATAATTAATTTAGCAATAATTAAATTAGAATAATTAATTTAGTTAATTTTTAATTGTAGGTTTCTTCTGTATTGGATTGAAAAAATGGCTCTTATGGTATCCATCTACACTGGTGGGGATGTTTTAACAGGTCCTAATGGGGTTTACTATAGTATTGGACCTGTTACTGTGATCCCGGTATTGCCGGGTACTGATTATTTGGGACTTAAATCAAATATATGTCAGAATTTGGGGTTGGATCAGGGTCAGTATGACCTTAAAATTGATGCCAAAATTAGCATGCCAACTAGTTCGGCACAAACCTGGTTCCAACTATTTCCAATTCAGAATGAGGGAGTCTGGCAGGTATTGTATAACCAAACCATGAGTTTTTCTGGGGGTGCATACAAGATAATTGACCTATATGTGGAGGTTACCAGAGCCCGGCGTTCCAACCCAGTTATGAGGTTAATCCAGGGTCGTAGTCAGGGTAACTCATCCGGCTCTAGTCCATCCCCTGTCCAAATTGACCAACCGTCCAATAGTCGGGCCCCAGTTCAGAGGGACCGACCCTCCCGTCGGGCCCCATCCCAGACTGACCAGCCTTCATCTAGTCGGACCGCTCATTGGGGTCAAACTTGTAATCCGGATGAATCCGATGAAGAAGTGGATCCGAAAATACTAGAGGCAGAGGAAAATTGGGGTCATGTTGATCCTGAGAGTATGAGCGATTATTCTGACCAGGAAGATACCGGGCCTGTGCTCGGACTATCAAGGAAATTCAAGATAGATCGCGGGTTTCGGATAATGGATCGCGGGTTTCAGCACCCGATTCATGCTTTCAACGACACATCAGAGTTTATGGAAGCTAATTCGGGTTTGTTTGGAAGTAGGGCAGAGTATGAGAATGAATTGTCTGAGGGACAAAAATATGACTCAAAAGAGGCAATGAAGAGCGCAATTGCCAGGTTTCACATCCTTTGCAACAAAGAGGTAAAACCTACGCACAGTGACCGCACAAGAATGAGGTTCAAGTGCAAGGACAGTTACTGTGGGTGGTACATACTCGCAAGGGCCACCGGTTATGGAACACAATGGCGTGTCTCCAAATGCCCAACACAACATTCATGCCACGCGGATGCGACAAGAACAGATCACGCCCAGTTGTCAGCTACTATGGTTGCCGAGTGTATATCCGCTCACATGAGGAACGATGTCGACTTGAGTATTCAGGCTGTCCGAATTACTGTTGCTGAAAGGTACAACGGTCAGATACCGGCGTACAACAAACTATGGCGTGGCCGTGAGTTGGCAATAGCCCGTCAATTTGGCAGTTGGGAGGGGTCATACTCTCTTGTAGTTCCATTGTTGGAGGCAATCAAAAGAAGCAACCCAGGTACTACATTGTTCCTTCATTTTTTACGTCATTTCATTATCAATCAAAAATTCAAAATTGAACTTATTTTTTTAAATTTATTGACAGAAATATTGTTTGAGGTGACCTCATATCCCACTGGTGAACCTGGACCGTGGAGGTATTTTCATAGGGCGGCTTGGGCATTTGGACCGTGCATAGTTGCTTTTCAACATATCAGACCGGTCATCACCGTTGATGCATGTTTCCTGTCAGGCCGATATAAAGGTAACTAATTTGATTGTTTTCATTTTATTTATTTTAGTTGCATTCGGCTCTTAAAGGTAATTAATTTGATTGTTTTACTACAGGCAAGCTGTTGTTTGCAACCGGGTACGATGCTGAAAACCAGCTCCTCCCGTTGGCTTTTTCACTGGTAGAATCAGAGAGTTATGACGATTGTGCATGGTTCATGAAATGGTTGCGCCGTAATGTAATCCGCTCCAGATTCATGTGTGTCATCACTGATAGGGGAAAGGGTATCAAGAAGGTGTTCAGACAAGATGATATGGGGTGGAACGAGAAGGATGAGGATTAATGTGTTCACCGTCTTTGTGCTACTCACATAGCCGAGAACATGAAGAAGAACGGTTGCAGTGATAAGGCAATCCGTTTTTTTAGAATATGTGTGGCTAAGAGGAAGATGAGGAGATACGAGCAAGGAATGCAAGCAATGGGGCAGGCATATGACATTGCCCTCAATTGGCTGGACGGTGTGGGTAAATATTTGGATCAAGATGAGAACGAGTGCCCCAAACCATGGAAGATATTCCAAGCACTGGACGGTGGTTACCGTTGGGGCATCATGACTACAAATGGGTCCGAGTCACTTAATAATGTCTTCAGGTCCTCTCGTAAGCTACTGGTTGCAGCAATAATTGAAGACACATTTTACAAATGCATGACATGGTTTGCGCAAAGGAGGGCAAAGCGGAATGGGAAGTCAGTCAAGGTCAACAATTCTCGTGTTGTGTGCATCAGGTACTTTTATTTGTAGTTCTTTCTTAATAATTTTTAATAAATTTTGTTAAAAAAAAAATCTAACTTCTTCATTATTTTTTAATTTTTCGTAGATGATCAACAAACGGTTCGAGAGGTCCGATAAAATGAAGACGCTAGGGGGCTTTGGAAACAACAACGAGTTCGAGGTAACCTCCACACAGGAGAGAGTTCACGCTTTTATACCTGACGATTCTGGTCGGTTTACCAAGGCCAATTACAAATACACGGTGATAATCGGGGATGATCACACAGTAACTTGCACGTGCCAGAAGCCTCAATTGGAGAGAATACCGTGCTCTCATGTTCTGTCCGTGTGTCGTCTTCGAGGCATCGACCCTGGCGTCTTTGTAAGTCACTACTATCACATCCATACACTGATCAACACATGGAGCGCTCAATGGCATGTCTATGGAAATCAGTCGGAATGGCCTCAACACGATGGCCCGGTCCTTGTTCCAGAGAAAAAAAATATTTCTGTGGGCAGAAGACAGCACGACAGAATTCCGATGTGGATGGACGTTCTACATAATAGGAGAAGAGGACACCAAGCCGGTCGAGATACATAAGAAAGACAAAACAGAGCTGCTCGAGCTGCACGAGATTGAGAGTTTATGTTGCTTTTTTAATTGTACTCGTAAAAATGTTGTTTATTTTCGGTTAATTAGACGTATTTGGAATTTCTGATAACATTAGTATTGTTATATTGTATGCTTCTTTATATGGCTCATTGTTCTATTATAATGTTTCTTTTGATCAAACAAACGACGAACAACAATTTCAGATTAAACGACATTTCAAACATAAGTAATTACACACAACTTCCAGTACAAACTTGATAAAAATTTCCAAAACAAAATCATAATCAACTTCAGAATCAGATCAAAAAAAAAATGGGCTGCTCCGGCATTCTGCGGCCCCGGGTCCGCTCCGGCATACTGCGGCCCCATATGGGGGTCCGCTCCGGCATTCTGCGGCCTCCCTCATATGGGTCCGCTCCGTGTTCTGCGGCCGTGTTAGAAATAGAATTGTCAGAAAACAATGGTTATTTGGTTAATTTATTTTTTTTAAAATGTTATAAATAAAAATTTCGGTCAAATTGATGTACGAACTGAATCGGTATGGGTGGTAGGATTAAAAATGGTCATGAGAAGGTAATAATCTTTTAATTTTTTTTACTGTAGTAACTAAAAAAATTTCGGAACCAAACCCTCCCCTCTGGTAGGATTCGAATATCGAAACGTTAAACATTTTCGAACAAGATTCCAAATTACTTTTGCATCCCTCCATTTTTTCCTCTCCAGTGAAACCCTAACCCCCTGCGAGCCTGCCCCGCGTAGCACACCCACGGCGCAGGAGCAGATCAGTAGAAGCCTTAGTGCGGATTCGCACAGCCGCTGCAAGGGGACCCCTCAAGGCCATAGTTCTCGTTTCTCCTCCTTATTCCTCTCCTCGTAAGAAGCCCACTATTCTGGTATAATTTTTGTACTGTTCTCTTCTCCGAAAAGGCAATGGCTTCCAAAGAAAGCTGTCGAAACGAGCTTAGGCATGCTGTCAAACAGCTCTCTGACCGCGGCCTCCACTCAGCTTCAAAATGGTAACTTTTATAGTTAATACAAGTTTTCTGATTTATCACCAAGGCCAGAATAGTGGCTGAACTGGAACTATTGTTGCTTATTCCAGCTCAGATTTAATGTGTACAGTGCTTATTATCACAATGCAGATCATGTTATTTCCCCTGTTATTTAAATTTTAGATCTTGACTGGAGTACCAGGTTTTCCTATGCTGTTCCTATTGAAATTAGCAGTCAAGATTTATCTGAGACGACTGCCTATCCTGAATTTGGAAACCTTTATCCCGATTATATCTATTTGCCTTCAATTGTGCCCAAAATTAAACTTGCCACTGGTATTGGAAAAAAACAAAGACTTAAGATGTTAGAATTGTGTTCTATCTGTCTCAGCAGGAACAAAGAAAGATAAAGCTTTTTGCCTTTTTCAAAAGGGAAACACTTATCTGAAATAAATAGTCACTCTCAAACTTTTCCAATGCACCAATTTTTTCTATAGGATAGAAGTTTGTTGATAAAATACACCATTTACAATCTAGAAAAATGTCTTACAGGTACTGGCAGTGTTGTCAACATCTTTGCATTAGTTATTTCCGGACCAAATTGTATAATTCTAAGTATATATTTTTTGAACTGTTCACAGGGCAGCGGAGCTCTTAGTCGGGATTGAGCCTGACACTCCCTCCTCCCGACCACGCACCTCTGGCGTGACGCCTCTGTCATCAACCCTGCGTCACCGCTTCCGTGCAATTGCTGCCGCGGAGTCCCCAGCCACTGCCACACCACCAGCTGGTGTGTCATATGTCAGCACTCCGATTCCCTCTGACGACACGGACAATGACGACTACGACAGTTACCTTCTGGCAAAGTCATGCTTTGATTGCCGTGAGTACAGGCGTGCTTCTCATGCACTCCGGGGGCAAACTGGAAAAAGGGCAGTTTTTTTGCGGTGCTATGCTCTTTATATGGTAAAGTGACTGATAATATACTTGTTTTTAATTGCATATTGTAGGGTGTACTTTCTCATTTGCCATCTCAGAGTTAAAAGTTTTCAATTTGCCCCTCCTAAGACGTAGCATCATTTATGCCTCTTTAAAAATTTAGAATTCTCGCATAAATAATTATATAGTCAAGTTTATTAATCTGTGCTGTGTGCTTTTTATTTTCTAATATTTCCCATTTCACTCCTCGTAATTCTCCCTTTTGCTTGTATTATGTAAGTTCGTGTTTCATAAACTTGACATTCTTTTTCTATAACCATTTTGAGCTAGACATAGTTCTAAGTTTTTTTTTGTTACTTGAAGCAATTCAATTTGAGAAAATATCATGGATTGGGTGAACTTTAAGTATGTTCCACCTAACCAACTGTACGGGCAGCTTTGTAGATTTACATCATAATAATTAATATTTTGGAGGGTTGAACAAGATGTTCCTGAAATTCAGAAGGACACACAAGAAATTTAATTCAAAATTAAACCTCAATCTACACTCAAAAAATGCTTTCCATATACTCATGTCTATATCCCTGCAGGCTGGAGAGAAGAGGAAAGAGGAAGAAACAATTGAACTTGAGGGTCCATTGGGGAAAAGTGACTCTGTCAATACCGAGTTGGCGACTATAGAAAGAGAGCTCTCCTCCCTCCACCGAAACAGGTCTATTGACTCTTTTGGTCTGTACCTGTATGGTATTGTTTTGAGGGACAAAGGGTGTGGGTCCCAGGCTCTGTCAGTCTTGGTTGAGTCAGTCAACAGCTATCCATGGAACTGGAGCGCATGGACTGAGCTTATTTCTCTGTGCACCACTCTAGATATGTTAAGGACCTTAAATTTGAAGAACCATTGGATGAAGGATTTCTTTCTTGCAAGTGCATTTCTGGTAAGTTATTGAATCTTTCAATACATGTTAACTGATTTCTTTACTGAAGGTTTGGTCCACTTCAAATTAAACTCTACTTTAACTGTGGCTAGTCTAATAACTGCACTGACTGGTTATTATAGTACTGGACAGTTTGTTTAGTAGTGTACAGACTAGTTTGTACCGCACTGGACATTTGTATCACTGATTGGTACTTTTTAATTCCCAGCTGAGATATGACGACTAAGGTAACATAAACAAATTAAAACAAAGAGAGACAATGATACATTTGCTACTAATACTAGGGGTATTAATGTGCTTGGAGACCCAAATTAATCCAAATTAATTAGACCTGCTCAAATCTTTTGAAGTCCAAGCTCGACTCAAACTTGAATGAGACCCAAATTCGGCTCAGCTAGAAATAGGCCCTCAGATGTCCTAGTCTACTACAGAAAGATAAATGAGAGATTGCGATAGCTTTTGGAAACTAAGAGATGGAAAAATGCCAACTATCCTTTGTAGCAATTACTTATTAGAGCCATGAGCCCCAATCGGTTAGGAAATGAATATAAACTTTAGATTAATTCACACAAATTTTGAAGAGAAGACAATAGAAACAAAATACTTTTCAATAGAGCAAAGCTAAAACTAAAAAGAAGGCGAGTATTTGTTTTGAAAATTCTATAGTTCAGTTAGGAAACTGATACTGAGAATAATTATATCGGTACTATTTATCAATTCACCAAAAATTAATTAGAATTAAGGTTGTATCTAAAGGAAGAAAACAACAACTATTATAAAGAAACCCTTGATTACTCTCTACCTGTACTTAAACCCTGAATAGCCAAGAAAAAAAAACAATATTGATCCCCTATTTTGGGAAAATAAAGAGACTCCGACTTTCTCTGGCGTGAAGGATTTGATTGAGAAAATGTCAGATTTGGGTCTTGTCTTCGTTTATTTATTGGAAAGAGGAGAGAATTCTCTCATAAGAAAAGGCCCAATTGTTGACAGGAGTGAGAATTTATTTGGGGAAATAGACGGGGGCACGGGGCACCTCTGTAGAAGGGAGAACTGGTGTGCTGATTAGAACATTTGAACTTCGGGCTGATCTGAGCCTTTTGCTAGTTTGGCCCTAAATAATGTTAAGTTACAAATCAGGGCCGAGCTTTGGACCCTGATGGATCTTAGCCCAGCACTTTAGTCCAAGGGCATACCCTAGCCCACAAGCACCCCTAACTAATACTGAAGCTGGACTTTCACAACATTGGAACCCAAGGAGCAGATGTCTTTAACCAAAATTACACTTATTCTTACAGGAACTGAAGATGCATGAAGAGGCTTTGGAAACATACAAGCGACTACTAACCATTTTTCGCCTTAGCGACTATATCCAAGCTCAGGTTGCCACGGTACACTATAATATGCGTGAATTAGATGAGGCCGAGCTTATTTTCGAGGAGTTGCTCCGTACCGATCCATACCGCATGGAGTCTATGGACACTTACTCCAACATCCTCTATGCAAAAGAAAGCTTCTCAACACTAAGTTTCCTTGCTCACCGGGTCTTCCTAACCGACAAGTATCGTCCTGAATCGTGTTGCATAATTGCAAACTATTACAGTCTGAAGGGGCAGCATGAAAAGTCGGTTTTGTACTTCAGGCGAGCTCTAAAGCTGAACCGAAAGTATCTGTCGGCATGGACATTGATGGGGCATGAGTATGTGGAGATGAAGAACACACCGGCCGCAATTGACGCGTACCGGCGTGCAATTGAGATAAACCCACGGGATTACCGGGCCTGGTATGGGCTGGGCCAGATGTATGAGATGATGGGTATGATATTTTATGCCTTGTACTATTACAGCAAGTCGGCGGCATTGCAGCCAAATGATGCTAGGCTGTGGAATGCAATGGCACATTGCTATGAGAGTGCACCTCTGGGGAGAATAGAAGAGGCTATCAGGTATGCTTTTGACTCGAAGATTTATATGATTTGTTCGATTCATACATCTTGATTAAGCTCGAAGCTGCCTCTATTTTCATCAGGCTCAGCTCTGAAACATAATTTTTGTTTCCTTTAAATTAAAGACCGTTCTTTTGATGTTAAGTATTGTTTTAACATGCAATTTTTTTTATGTGAAGTGAAAATATTTGCGAAAATATTTAAAACTTATAGCACTCCCATTTTTTTTTTTTAACTTTATATGATCAAGCCGAACATGGGTAACTGATTATGTAAGCTGTTCAATGAATGGAGAAGTAGACATCAAATTTTATCATTGTTAATGTGCATGATGTATATTTCATGTGGATCACATCCTAATTATTGGATTAGATTAAACTCAAATTTAAATTTATTATGGTGGGTGTCCCGGATTGTTGCGGGATCATATCCTTCTATATTATATCATTCTTTTAAAATTGATTTGAAGATATTTTCTATAAATTCCGAGTCATTTGCTTGATTCACATTTCATAATAATAATTCAGCAAATGATAATTTATTGTTTCACAACTGAATTTGGATAATCTTCTGATCCTCTTAGTACTGTGGCCTCTGGTCGGTGAACATGCATTGGTTGAAACCCCAAGTTAATCCATATTTTCAATTACTTTATCCCTTTTGGGCTCAATTGAGACTATTTTAAATTTAATATTGACTCTATTACCAAATACCTCAAAGTGGTAACAACCAAACCTGCTCCCTACCTCAGCCACATCATATCATGTACCACACCATACAGTGAGGTTCTGAATTGGCAAATTACTTTACAATCCCCTTGCAAACCTCATCACACGTTGATCGTGTTGCTCTAAAATTGTCTTAAAGAGTTCTGAAATTTCAAACTTCAATTTTGACTC
Organism: Carex parvula; assembly: GCA_025461045.1. Taxonomy (NCBI): domain Eukaryota; kingdom Viridiplantae; phylum Streptophyta; class Magnoliopsida; order Poales; family Cyperaceae; genus Carex; species Carex parvula. The sequence continues at coordinate 877,362 of JAJGRW010000317.1, forward strand.
ATCTGGATTTCAAACTTATATCTTGCCTATCTCTATTAACCTCAATTGGTAAATGCAATGTTAATACTCAGGTGCTACAAACGATCAGCAGACTGCAACGATGCAGAAGGGATAGCATTGCATGAGCTGGCACGGCTGTATGGGGAACTAGGCAAGGCAGATCAAGCTGCGGTTTACTACAAGAAGGATCTTGATCGGATGGATGCCGAGGAGCGGCAGGGCCCCAACTATGTGGAGGCGATGTTTTTCCTAGCCAAGTATTGCAAGAGTGTTGGGAGATATGATGAGGCAGAGCACTATGCCACTCGCTTGCTGGATTCCACTGGACCTGTAAGTCTTTGCCTCCTTTTTTTTGTTTTTTAATCAATTACAACAAGCACATATATTCTCATGGATTTTGGAGACAAATCCTGGTGCCGTTGTTTCCAAAATATTAGGTATGTACACGATTAGATGTCAATTGAGTCCTATATGTTGTTTGTTCTTTAATATCATCAGTACAAAATTAGTACAAGTGATTTTAAATAGATCACATCAGAACAGCAAACTATTAGTGTTTTTTCTATTTTTTAAAGCTGTTCAAATTTTGATGAATGCAAGTACATGCCACTGGATAGTTGGCTGCAATGGACCTCTTTTGATTTTGTGTGTGTGTGTGTTTATTTTTATTATAGTGCTGCTTATAGGTGGACCTAACTAGTGTCGCACAAAGTAATATAATAATATATTATTATTCCTTTTGACCCAACAACAAACTAAGCATGTAGAAAAGGTTATTTTATGTTTTATAAGGACTGGTCATGTTCATCTTCAACCACAGTGTTGAAGTTAGCAGATAGCCATGTGAAATATCTGACATTCCAACTACAGCAGGTGCTTCTTTAGTTGTCATTAAGCATAGGGTTTTTTATTCAAATTACTAAAAGAAATTCGATGGACTGCAGGGATCTTTGTTTGTTTGTTTATATAACTCTCCAAATTTTTGTTTTCTTAATAGAGCTGGATTTACTTGCTTTAATGTAAAGATTGCTACAGTTTCTAGTGCTAGTAGAAGTATATACTGTCATGCAGCGTGCACTATCACTGCCCTTTTACAAATTGGTCTGGTTATAAAATATCCCAAAAAAGTGCAAATTAAAAAAAAAAAAATAGCGTTTCGAGCAGCACAAGACACAAGCTAGAATTCAGCGTGTGAAAATCAGCTTGAAATTTCAGATTGTGATAGAATCATCCAAAATTTCAAGCTGATTTTACTCTAATAAATAAAATTTATGGGGATCTTGTCTCTTTGAGCTCAATTTAGCTCATCTGCAGCCTGCCAGCTTGGCTTGTAGCTAGAGTTAATGGTCAAAATTTTGAACAGGTTAGTGTGCTTAGATTTTGAGGTTTATTTCGAAGTACAACAGTGTGGTTGTAAATGGGCTGTAATAGAGGAACTTTTCAGAATGTACTACATAGAAAGCAACCTTCTTCGAGTCGATATTAAGTGGGCTCGGCTAGCTCAAATTGTCTAGTTTGTAATTCAGCTCACGGCATTGGTCATATGTGGCTTTAATTTTAAACAAGCAAGTTGATATCATGCTATATTCTTCTAGTCATGTCCCCTATTACTAATTTAGAGGTGATAGGGCTTTTTCTAAGATTATTTCTACATCCTTTTGAGATTATTTCATGAATCTACATGCATGATAAAAAAGGGATAAATAAGTTGTACTAAGTTTGTTATGGTGTGTCATTGAAATTTGCAGGAGAAAGAGACGGCGAAGTCAATCCTGCGAGGTCTGAGAGCATCCAATTCTGGTTTTGCATCAATGGAAATTGACCATTTTGCCCCCTAAATTATAATTTTCCTGTGCGAGTGCGAGCGAGAGAGAGAGAGAGTGACAGCCGCTGTCAAGTTTTCAAAGAGAGAGAGAGAAGCCGGACTCTAGAAAGGACTTACAAATTTGGATTTGTGGAATACAAAAACCTTCTACAAGCAAGTCTAATAGAGCTATTTGTACAAAAAGAAAATCAAATTTCATATTGTACAAAAAAAAAATCTTCTGACCCATCCAGTGGTCACATGGTGTATGTCATGGAATTGATCCTAGCCATTTGACTCCAATGATCTGGTTCCGGCATGGTTGACAGCTGTAAAAAGTATAATTTCAGCTGCTGAAGCCGAGAAACCAAATGTACCAGCCGCCTTCCTGGTGCAAGAATTAGGGTTAGTGGAATGAACCATATGCCAAAGAACTCGATCACCATTAGCAACCTTTAGTTGTAATTCTTTTGTTATTTTTGATGTTTTTTTGTGTGTTGGGTTGCTTCATTGATGTTACAATGGTGGGTACTTGTATGCTCTTATGGGGTTACTTGCACATACATGTGCTTATCCTTTGTTTGCTGCTATGTCAATTATATTTTATTCAATGAAATATTGGATAATAAAAAATAGCAGGGACTTTAATGTGATGATTGTAGACTGGGAATAATTTTGACTTGCAAAACCAATCAATAGATGGGACCCATCATGTGGTGAAGACGTGACTAACAATCAGCATTTTAAGGAATCCCAAGGAACACAAGTTGTAGGGTTGTCTTGATATTTTCCTTTTTCCAGTCTGTTGATTTATTAGGCCAGTAAAAAAAAAATCAATAGAACTAGCGAACATTATTGTAATTTTTGAAACAGTTGCTCATCCTTATATACCTCCTAACACATAATATAATAGCCACTAAAAATGTAATTAAACAATAAAGTGATTCGGCAGATTGCTCATGAAAAAATAAAGTTAAAACTAAAAGGACATTTGGTTTCTTTGAAAAAAAAATAATGCTTACTGTTTTTAACCATCTTAAAAGGTTATTTGTTTAGTTACTAATATAATAAAATGGACGTATTTCTAATGACGATCTGATTGACAGACATTAATTACATATAAAATTGTCATTAAACAGAGTTTCTCTGTTACTAAAATTAATGGTGTTGCTGTTGGTATTGATGAAGGCAACTAAGTTTGCTTGCACGCATTGACAACCAATTTTGTTACTCAACAGGTACATTATTTAAGTGATTAAGTCAATAAATAGTTTATGTTGGATCTGAAATTATAGAGCGCACATTGCTCTCAAGTCTCAACTACTAAAATTTCAAACAACTATTGAACTTTGAAACTACTGCCTTGTCTGGACAGACTTTTTTATTCATAACATTACAAAAATAAAAAAAATCAAATCCGTAGCATTAAAATGGAAATATGTCAAATTTTACCAAAACCCCAATAAATAAATGCGCCGACGAGCAATGGTCCCGACATTTTATTAATATCCAAAATTAATTATAAAATATTAATTATAACCAGTTTAGTTGGTTTTTTTTTTTAAATGTCCAAACCGGACAAAAATGGCTTGTTGGATTATTAGGACCGGCCATTTTTTGGCCGGTCTGGAGATTTTTTTTTTTTTTGAAATATTTTTTTAGATTACTTCTTTAGATGTATAATTAACATAATTATACTAAAATACGTCAAATTATTTGAAATTATGTTAAAATATGTTAAATTACGCTAAGAGAGACGATATCTTCACTGAGAAGGTGAAAAACGATGACGAAACTTCAAACGGCCATAAACGGCGCTCGAATGTCCGATTTCATCAAATGACCACTTTTCGGAAAACTTGCAAAAATATGCATGCGTCGATGATATGCTGGTTTCCGATTATGATTTTCATTTCTATTTGTCGATCTAAGTAGCTCAGTAAATTGGTGATGTAATGAACTTGTAGAATACCAATTTTTACTATTTTTGGAATTTTTTTACTATTTTTTATAATTTATGAAAGATGACTCAAAATCGGCATAATTTAGCGTAATTTAACGTATTTCAGTATAATTAGTGTAATTAGTGTAATTTAGTGTAATTTAGGGTAATTTAGTGTAATTTAGCGTAATTTAGTGTAATTTAGCGTATTTCAGTATAATTAGCGTAATTAGCGATTTAGCGTAATTTACGTAATTTAGTGTAATTTAGCCTAATTTAGCGTAATTTAGCATAATTAGCGTAATTTAACCTAATTTAGTGTAATTTAGCGTAAATTAGCTTAATTTAGCATAATTTACCATTTTTTAGCTTAATTTAACATAATTTCAAGTAATTTAGCGTATTTTAGTATAATTATGGTAATTATACATCAAAAGAAGTAATTTAACAAATATTTAAGAAAAAACCTCCTGACCGGCCAAAAAATGGCCGGTCCTAATTTTTAATTCAACCGGCTATTTTTGGCCGGTTGGGCATTTTAAAAAAAACCCACTAGTTGGGTACAATTAATTATTTATAATTAATTTTGGATATTTATAAAAATGTCGGGTAATGGTCTATTACAGTTGGCGGGCTGCAACCTGCAATGATTCATTGTGGCTGTGTTAGTTTTGAAAATATTTTCATTACAAGTTTATAACGCTACGGATTTCATATTTTCATTTTTAATGATATGAATAATAAAATCGGTTCTCTAGAAATTCTATTTTAAATTTTAATAAATCTATTAAAGATGGGGAATAAAAAGAAGTATTTGTTAGCTTCAGCAGTCTGAAAATTAATATTTTGCACATTTTGCATGCAATTAGTTTTCTTTACATTACCAAAAAAAAAAAAAAAAAATTGTTTTCTATCTGGTTTTAACATTGGGAGAATATTAATGGTGAAATCGTTTTAGAATCTTCCTCTAGTAAAAAAAAATGAAGCAATTTTTACCATCTGATGAAAAAAAATGATAAAGGAAAAATAATCTTTTGTATTCATTTAGTAACAAAATATGTTAAATTAAGATGAGATTATTAAGTGATACTATTATTCTTTCTAAATATTTAATCAAAATAAACCCCTCTGTCTTTCTCTGCTTTTATGTTAACTCTTTGAGAATATTAGTTAAAACAAAGGTTCTGAAATTGTAAACTCTTGAGAAATATTAGTTAAAGCAATGTGTGTGTACAACTGTACATATAAACCGCTAAGTCTTAAGAATAATAAAAGTTGTGATCACAACCTAAATTGGTGTGACCTCTAGTCTTCAATCTTCGTACATTCTTAGTTTTCTATCTTAATCTAAAATTTGTGATGTACAACCTAATATTTCTGCTAATTTGTAACCTAAGAGCATCTGCATTCCTGAAACTATTAGAGTTTCTGACGTGGCAAAACAATTAGCCTGTATTCGGTAAATTAGTTTAATTTACTGCTAATGTGGCTTAGTAATTTTAATTTACTGATGATATAGCTTATTAAAAACTCTATAATTAGTTTCAGGAATATGAACATTTAGAAACAACAGTTATTTAGAAACTCTCAGAGTTTTAGGGATGTAGATGCTCTAACCTTTCTGCTAATTTTTTTTTCACATTATCTGCAAGAACAATTTAAGTTGTTTCTTTTATTGTTATGATCATTATTATTACCAGCACCCCTAATATTTGCAGCTCATTTAATATTCATCTGCTGATTTGTTTTAACTTTTAAAGCATCGTTGCCACACTTTTCTCACCAAAAGCATTATGTGAAATTAAAAGATAATAGCAACCCTCGCAAGTTGTTGGATTTTTTTCGGATGAGATTTTTTATGAACTGATTAAAAGTGCAAGAACTCACTGCTTTTGTAAAAAAGAATACACAATTCACAGGCATACCTCCAATTCTTTCTGTGGCATGAAAAAAATTCCCCCCTCTCAATTTTATTTAAGAAACTACAGTAATGATCTCCACATCATCCAAGGTTGAGTTCATAATGGAGTATTGGAAAGTCCAACCATGGCAAGCACCTGCATGCACACCATTTCGATTTACAGCAACTACAGCTCCAACAAAATTGGGAAACTTGCGTGCAATTCGTGAAAGCGCATCTGATGCGGCCCTTTGAGGATCCATCCCTTGCCGCATGCTTTCTACCACTTGATAACTGGGAATTTCAGTGCACGAAAAATCATTACACTATTTTGTTCAGTTTAGTATCTAGTTGCCTAGCTGGGTGTAGCAAGTGTACAAATTAGAGTGGCTAATTCAATAAAAAAAGAAGAAGAATTTCACCACCGATTAAACCTCCATCCAATCTTCCCTGATTCTTAACAAATGAAACCTAATCTTTCTGGAAATCAAATAGCAAGTGATGGTACTCGAGGTACCACACTGGTAAGCATGTGCATACTTATACTAGCTAGCATAGAATAACTAGATCAAAGAATGAAAAAATAGGAGACTAAGTACCATGGAAGGAAGCGCATCATGACATCACCGTCTCCTGTGGCACCACAGGCACCGACTTCATCATCAGCATAGGCTGATGATCCGGCGATTGGGCCGTCTCCAACCCTATAACCATTGACAGTTCAGTTGCAGCTAAATGCTTGCAGGTAGGTCAAATAGCAGAGGAGGCGTAGCAGGCCTCCAAGCAAATTGACCAATTAAAGTGTAAATAGTTTAGTGATTACATTGTACTTTTACAAAATTACTTGATGGTAAAAATTAATGGTATAAACTCGTTGCCCATGTTAAATTTTGAAATCAAGTTAACATCATGGGCTTTATTACCATACCAGTCAGAGCCTCAAACATAACCTATGAATATTTGTTCAAATACTGACAACTATGAAACTCAAAAAGTGTTATGAATGCTCATTCTTGCATCAATGGTTTATTATCTTTTACATTAAATAGATGACCAATGTACTGGATATACTAGTACAGTAGTACCCATATTTGATGCAGAACCAGTCATAAAAAAGGGCATGAGAATTTGGAAGACCAGTCATTGATGTGATTTCTTTTGCTATTTTTTCTTATTTTTCTATATTTGGTGGTTTATACATGACAATATACAGATCAGGCTAATACCTGTTCAGATTAAAATTCATAACAGGGAAAACTTTCAAATTTTAACCTGCCAGGAATTTTAAATGTAGCTCCATTAGTTGACGTGCCAACTGCTATGTGTCCCCACTACATTGGAAAAAAAAAAACATGGTTTAACTCCTCAGTAGCTAGTACAGTATTACTTTTAGGAAACATCAGGCCAAGTTTATATAGTAAACAAAAGCAAGGCATGTTCACATTTTTCAGTTATATTAGTCAGAATAATTAATGCAACAATTACCTTATCAATAACCGCCATGGAGATAGTATCATGATTATGCCGACCAACTACATTGGATTGTAATTCCAATGCCTCAAAACAGTTTCTCGCATCAGCCTCTCCACACAAATTAAACTTCTCATCACGCACATGGTAAGGCCCACAACCAATTTCCGGGAAAACATTTTTCCGGAAGTTGGGCTGGCAATGATTCTGTTTCCAGTTGGTCCATTTTTTAATTGATTCTGATGAGCTAAGGTTTGTAGGCCCAGAAAGGCCCATTGAAATTGCAAAAACCGAGGCCATCTCACCAACTAGTAAAGTGTGATCTGTGTGATCCATTACCAGTTTAGCTGCCTTTATGCCATCTTTCACAAATCTCATTCCAGCCACGGCCCCCACCTCCATTGTCGTCTACTCGTTTCCTTAAAATAGACAAAATCAATATTGATACTAATATAAACAGCGACCTAAAATATTTAATAGGAGTAAATTTTGATTAATTTGATTCTCAATTGCGATATCATAACTTGTGTCGAGCGCTCGAGCTTATGCGAGGCAATTGAGTTCTAGTTGCAAAATTCATGATGCTGGTAATGAAAAGTTCAGGCATACCAGTGAAATTTCAGTTACTGGCAAGGAACCTCTTTTTTTCTAACCGCCTTTAACTCGGGTATGTCAAAACTCAAAACTCAAAAGAAAAGAAAGGGTTTACAATTTCACATAAAGAGGCATATTTTTTTAAAACAACAATTTGGAAATGATTAAAAACTTATCTTAACATAATGCTGTGTACTTCATTGTGAGGTTTACAAAACATAGAAGTGAGAATTTCATTACTCCATTCATGATGAGGGCATCTAGAGTGGTTTCTCCATTCTCATCTGGACTCCCACCAGGCCCCACTATACATAGATTCAAGTTAAATTAGTAGACAGACACACAAATTATATATAAAACAAGTAACCAGAGCTGCAAAATTATTTTTATTTTGTTGTTGTTATTAAATTAAGACCTAATTGAGGTCATTTGGGAGTTCCATTACAGAAACAGCCCAATGATTTATTCTGGTAAGCTTGTAGAATTGGATAGGCAAGATTTTAAAAGTTCGAAACATAACTAACCGGTGCCATCACAGCGTAACTCCTCACAGGCAGAGCAACCGTCGATGACAGCATCAACAGCCGAGGATGCTTTCTCGTTCGCTGATCTCCACGCAGCTCTCACCGCCTCCTTAAATGGCCACGTGGCGACCACCAGAGGATAAGTTACTCCCAGGTTGTCTCTCTGCTCCACCTCTAAACCCTGATCCATTAGCAAAATGTAGAAGGGATAAATGTATCGATTGCATTGCTAGAGTATTAAAAAGGACAAAAAATAAAGAGGGGAGCGGAGCAGGTACGGTTGTGCATTGAAGGACTAGTAGTAGTAGAAGAGAGATAATTGAGAGATGTTCTGGAGCCATGGGTGCATTGGTGAGTTTCAGCTCCAAATTCGTACTGGGGCAGTGGAGCTCCGTGTGATCGGAATTCTTATCAAAAGTAACTCAATTTTTTACTTTAGATCGGGACCGTGATAACCGTGATACGAGCTGAATCGGACGGTTCCGATCTAAACTCAAAATTTGAGTTACTTCGGAGGATCCGGACTCGTGTGATCGTCAAGGAAATGGAAGAGCTGACTTGGAGTTGGAGTCCAAATCCTCTGAGGTAATAGAATATTTCTGTTTAGATCAGGACCGTCCGATCAGAATCAAGACCAATTTGATCCGAGGTGGATGACGGTCGGATCTAAACAGAATTTTTTGTTAGCTTGGATGAGATATGAATTCCACAGGAAGTGGTTTCTTTCGTTTATCCCGGAATTTGGAAAGAACAGTAACTATAACATTTTTTTTTTTTTTTTAAAGCTGAAAAGGGATGTAATCACAAGTAATGTACCGGCACTGACAATAATTTAAATTAAGCTATAGGTAGGCCCGTAGGGGTGTCAACGGGTACAGTAATGTCGGATGAAAGCATTTTCATATCCATACTTATTATAAATTGTTCTGAATCTGGCTAATATGCTACGTGTATATAAGGGTCCCTCTGTGCTACGGCTCAATTTTTGAGTTTCAAAATTCTAACGGTCGATCCGAACCGTTCAACATGATCTCCATATGAATATGTACTTGCAAACCAAATTTTACATTTTTTAGAATTTTTTTACATTTATTAAGCCACTTTGAAAATCGCTGATCCAATGGTCCAGAAAAGTTTACTGTTGTGTACAAATTAGTGTTTTTTCAAAGTGGCTTAATAAATAGTAAAAAAAATTTAGAAAATGTAAAATTTGGTTTGCAAGTACATATTCATATGGAGATCATGTTGAACGGTTCGGATCGACCGTTAGGATTTTGAAAACTCAAAAGTGAGCCGTAGCACGGAGGGGCCCTTACATACGCGTAGCACCGTAGCACTGTCCAATTGTTCTTACTCGTATCCTACTCGTATCCTACTTGTATCATACCCTTACCCGCTACAAATTATCTTACCCGTATCCTACTTTTACATGTTATGGTTGTCGGATAACGAAACGGTAGCGGGTAAATAACGGATAATACTAATATAATAATTGTTTTTATTATTTATTAAATAAAACATTAAAACATATACATTCATTTCACACATGTATAGTACTTTATTAAAAAAAATATGATCATGTTAAGCGCAAGTAAACCAATTAAAGTACTATTTTCAATGCTTATTAATATATATATTGAGGAAGGTTCAAATGCCTCCATTTTTTGTGCCTCCACCATGCCTCCATTTTTAAAATATTAATAACTCAAAATTTAAATCATAAATGTCAAAATAAAACCTTTAGATGTGATCTATGTTATTTTATCTATGTGCTCATAAAAATTATCACATTTCGATTTTGTTTTATGTGAATTAATAAGTTGAAAAATCAACGTCTAGAAATTATCTACAGTAATATGTTTTTACAAGCTCTTGATGACAACCAAAACAAAGTTGAAATTTTATATTTTTTTTACACGTGCATAGATAAAAGGGAAAATTAGTTTCATGCCACCCCAAAAATGTGCTTTTGTTAAATGCCACCCCAAATCTCATTTATTAAGAAAAATGCCACCATTAACAAATTATTATACATTTGTAATAAAAAATAAACAAAATATATTGTATTTTGAGTAGTATTTCCGTATATTCCAAAAATACCCTCACCCTTTCATCTCTTCCGTCGAGCCTCTCCTCCCAGTCGCAACCAACCATCATCAACAAAAAGGCATCAAGCCACAGGTCATGCAAGAAGGCACAAAGGCCACAGATCAACAAAAGGCTCACAGGCCGCAAGTCAAAGCAACAGCCACAAGCAAGCAAAAGCACAAGGCTACAGCCCTCTGTACAAAAACCACAGGTCAAGGAAGTAAGGCACGAAGGCCTTCACACAGCACACAACTTCAAGCCGCAAGGCAAAACCAAGAATAAAAGAGTCAAGGGTTCCCACTAGTATCCTCCGTTGGCAGAGAGGAGGGGAGGGCTCACAGGAGAGGAAGGGCGGAGAGGAGATGAAGGGTTTCGGTAAGGAGAAAAAGAAATTTGGATCAAGGTTATTTCGGTAACTTCAGTTATTATGTAAATTGTTAATTTAAATTATATATTAATATGGTATTTGTGGCATTTTTCTTAATAAATGAGATTTGGGGTGGCATTTAACAAAATCAAAATTTTGAGGTGGTATTTTTCTAAATTCGGCATTTTGGAGTGGCATGGAACCAATTTCCCTTAGATAAAATGATGTTGATCGTACCTAAAGGTTTTATTTTGACTTTTAAGTTTTAAATTTTGAGTTATTAAAGTTTTAAAAAATGAAGGCATGATGGAGACAAAAAATAGAGGCATTTGAACTCTCCTCATATAATATATATTTTTTTATAAATACCCGATCGGGTAACAGGTACAAAATAGGCTGTACCCTTACTCGTTTAGATAACGAAAAAAAATCTTTACCCGTACCTATACCCGATAAGTTTACAATTTTTTTTATCCGTACCAGTCTTATCGAATACGGTACAGATCGGGTAAACAGATAAAAGGGTGCCATTGACACCCCTAGCTATAGGTATTAGTTTTGTCTTAAATTTTTACTGTGTATTATTTTTTGACGTAATTTAAAATTACTTAATGTATTATCTTTTAAATATAAATTATCGTAAATTTTAAGTCTAAAACTTACATCGCATTTTATCATTTTTTTAGATGTACAATGTACACCTAAAGTATATATTGCATCCCAACTGCTAGATTTTTAAATTATAATAAATTTTTACTATTGTCAAAATTATCAAATAACGTGTTGTCAACATATTCTAAAGAAAAGATAGCTTTAATAATTCATTAAGTACTTATCAGAATAAAGAAAAATAATAACTAGAGTTGGTAATGATGATATCACCAAAATATTTTCCTAACACTCAAATTTTCAAACTACTTGCAGATCAGACCCAAATTAGGCCCAATTAACATAAGCCCACTAAGACGCTAATAACACAAAGTCCCTCAAAAGGAAACCGTTCGATTCGCATCAAAATTGTGCAAATTAGATCAGCACGAATCGGAAAGCTTTTGGCGCACACTTGATACCGATCGAACGGTTTGGACCACCCCCATTCTCTTTTTCTGACCTCACTCACCTCCCTTCTCGATTCAACCAAGATCGACAGGATCAGCGATGAGTCAAGAAGCGGAGGCGGTAGGAATCGGAGATCAACGGTGGATTTGGTGGGCGGCGGCCAGTTCGGCGCAGCTGGTGGCCGGAGTAGTGTGGTGCCGACGAGGTTACTCCGGTACGGGAGTCTCCATGCCTCTCAAGGCCTTCGCCAACGCCACTCTCTTCTTATCAGCAGCGGCCTCGGCCACCACTGCCTCCTTCTTCGCCTCCGGTTTCCAGTCGGTAATTTCAGATCGCTTTGGCGGTGTACTTCCTATTTTACACTCCATTTTACCTGCTGTTTGATTGCTGATTGTTTTCTGGTGAATTTGGAAATCAGCTGGAGGATGTGCAGGATGCTGGAGAGAGATGTCGGAGATGGATGGGTGCGCCGCCTAAAAGGACTGCGAGGTAATTGGACTTTGTATTGAGGAGGATATGATCCAATAATTCGTCAAGTGTTCTTCCCGGTTGATATTTTTCTGTGAAAACTGAAGGATGTAGTTTTTGTAGGAATGAGATTCTCCTTCTGCTGGTCCCTTTTACAATTCCAAAATATTTTTTTTTTTTTTGACTTTCGGCTAATGCTGGTAAAATTTATGTTGATTTTGAGCATTTGTCAGGTGATCTCAATTCTGACTAGTATGTAAACTCGATGTGGAAGTCGAATAATGTAACTTCTCAGTTCCTGATCAAGAGAAAGAAACCAAAAATTCACTCATTTTTTGGTTTCAATGCAAGCAATTAACTAATTTACAGGAATAACATAAGCTTTCAGCCGTCAGATCTGATCGCCTGGTCCGGCTTGATCTTCCTTTTACGAATACAAATTACCAGATTGCAAATTGTACTCAAAACACCGCCGATCTATTTTGATCGGACCCACATTGTATAAAAGATCATGCACTAACTATGCAGTCTATGCATGTAAGCAACACTTGAAAGTGTTGTCATTGAATCAACATTGTTTCTAGCGCTCCGTGTTGTTGACTACGTGTGACTGACTCTATCTATATGTTGTTCAAGACAACTAGGATTCTAGAACAATTTGGTGTGATATACTAAAATGAAAACTAGTATGATAATTAATGGTCAAATTATTTACACAAAGGCCTCTAATAGAGGAAATCATTGCAGTTAGAGAGGATCTGTTGAAACGGATTGCCGTGTGTTACCAAAAATAAAGTATGTTTCGGTCAGATACGAAACCGTTATAACAAAGCCAGAGACGAAATTATTGTTACATTTTAAGGTGTTTTTCAGATAATTATTTCGTAATTTAGACTAGATTCGGAGGATGTTAACCCATTTTTTTTATCTCTAAATAGATATCTGTAAAAAAACTAAATATGATTGAAATCAATTATTAACATGATGGGTTCTGGGTTTCAATTTTATTATGATGATTTTAAAGAATTAAAGATCAAGAAAGTAGCAGGGAAAGGAAAAGATTCGTCGTGATTTGGAAGGAGCAAAATCCTCTTACGAAACCCTAATTAGAATTTTCTGACTGTGTTCTTCCTCTATACAAAATCCTAATTTTTGGAGTTTGATGGTACATGAGATAAATAAGAAGAAAAGTAAAGATTGATGTTTTCTGTATGTGTATGAATTCTTATTGTATACTGCTTCATTTCAATCATAAAAGTTCAATTCTGAATTACATATATTCAATTTCTTTTTTTATTAAAAATGTTTATACTCTTACAAAGGTTATGTTTCGATGACAGCTTAGTCATTTGATAAATTTGATTTCTTGACGCTATTTCTACTTTATGGACGAGCTTAGTATGGGCAGAAGCTCCTCAAAATTCGGGCCGATTATGAACTGGGCTTTCACATTTTAATTTCGAGCTGGCCCGAGTATGAGCCCAAACCCACAGCATTGTGGGAATGGGCATTATTAGCGGATCGGGTTAAGATCACTCCTTTGGGTTTGGGCTAATCAGACCTTTTATTTGCTTTATCATCCCACGAACCACGATCCCACGTTTCCGAACTTCTAGAAACTCCACGGCTCGTGGAATTCAGATCTAGTGAAGTAACCCAAAAATTGGGTTTCGGATCGACCGTCCGATTCGAATCCGTGACCATCCATTTAAAGTGGAGCGCACGCATCACGAGAGACAGATTCGAATCCCGAGGCGATCTCGAGCGACGGATACGATTCGGACGGTCCCGATCTAAAACCCAAAAATTAGGTTACTTCAGGGGATCCGGACCCCGGCTCGTGGGATCAAATTTAGATGTTGTCAGAAGGTATCTGGACTGCATTAAATTAGTAAACCGGATAAATATTACTCCTGTGGGTCCCACATGTCATTCAAAGAGGTCGACTGCGCGCTTCGTTTTTTTTCTTTTCTTTTTGCACTCCTTACCGTGGTCTGACGTGTCTTTCGTGGGTCCAAACGTGGAGTAACCTTATATATACTTAAATGGCCTTGGATCAGCATTTAATGCATGAACTTATGAGATAGAGAAATCTTCCGGTGGGGTGTAATTGACCATCTTTTTCGAAAGCCGGTCGTTTTATTTAATTCAGAAACCAAGTCTCTCTCTTGCACCATCGCGCTCCAAATTCGAAATACAAATACATGATTACTAGAGAGTAGAGACAACTCCCCACACACCATCAAATATCAAATAAAGAGAAACAAACCAAGAGGCATCTCTGCAAAATCCTCGCACCGCAATTTCCAATCTATTGCAAAGGAAATCAATGGAGGGTTTTAAAAAGGGGCCATGGTCAAAGGAGGAAGATGCAATACTACTTGATTGGGTGGCTACACATGGACCCCACTATTGGAGCTGCATTCAATCCAAAGGCCTGCTCATGCGCACTGGCAAGTCCTGTCGCCTCAGATGGGTCAACAAGCTTCGACCTGGTTTGAAGAAGTAAATCAACTTATATACACTGTTTTGCTTCTGTTTCATTGATCTTATTTAGGGTATTCTTTGTTGCACCTCTTTAGTCGTGAATTTCAATAACAATAATTTGTAAGTTTGAAGTAGTATTAGCTTTTCCTTGAAGAAACTTTATGCAGTATGATATGCAATAATGCAAATTAGCATTGTTCATTTTGATGTGAGTCGGCTCGCAGTTGCTCTTTTTCGCCACTTAAAGTTTGCATTAATCATGTCTAGATCTAGTTACTAGTTTAGTTTTAAATAATCTTCATGTTGGATCTTCTTTTTTTTCCATTTTTTTTGTCTGTTGTTTTATTGGGATTTTCTAGTGCATTTTTAGTATACCTTCAACCAACCAGAGATCTCTGAAAATTTGGTAACTTTATTTATTCAGTTTGTAAATTGTAATCCTTGCAAACAACATAATTTATTTTGAATAATTTCTGACAAATTTTTTACAACCTTAAACAAAAGGGGCCGCAAATTTTCACCGGAGGAAGAAGAGATGGTGGTACAACTTCAGGCCGACTTCGGCAACAAGTGGGCCCATATCGCAGAGTTCTTTCAGGGCCGCACTGACAATGACGTGAAGAACTTCTGGAGTACACGTAAGAAGAGACTTGCTCGCAACCATCGGGGCCCACTTCCATCCATATCCAAGAATGGAACTGGTGTGGATGGCCCAGAGCAGGTGGTCAACCCTAATGAGGTAAGCATTTTTATGTGCTCTATGTACTGTTTACCAGCAATTGGTAGGGGTTATATGGGCATATTTTTTGTCAGAGGTAAGAAAATAATGAATCTGGTTTAAATAGTTAATTGGGTTTAAACTTTAAACTCAATAGTTAATTGAGTAATAGATAAATAACAATACTCTAACTTATAATTTTCAATGTTCTGACTTTTAATTTCCATTGTTCTAACTTTTAATCCTAATTACCAATCAGAATTCAAAAAAATTATTCTAATTTTAATCCTAAATTTAACCCTAATTACAAATCAGAATTCTAACTTTTTAAGATCAAAGAAAATGGTATATGCACTGTACCTGCTGGTTCACACTTGCCACTGGTACAGGTTAGGTAGTTTTACTGATCATTAGCATTCATTTTTTTACTGGGCTAAACTTGAATGCTTATTTCAAAGATTATTTTTTATGCTGGCTAAGCACTTGCGTAATAGAATGAATTATCTTATAAAGCGTTTAACTGCATTGTCTTACATTTCGGAAAAAAAATTAATACTTCACAACTTATTTCAATTTCGCACCTATTGTTATTTTTAAATAAATATAACAACATATATTGTTTATTGACAACAGACACCTACAGAAGATCAGAAACAAAGCGAGGCCATTGCATTCGACCATCAGGAAACCCTCGACCTAGCTTATATCCATCAATGCTTCGCTGACACATCAGCAACACCTGTTCTAACTGGGCCAACCAGTGAATTTCTCAACGTAAAGACTGAATCCTCATTAGCACCTTTAGACAATGGAATGCCAATTCAGCAATGCCTGAATGGCGCATCAGTAACACCTGTTCTGACTTTATTACCTACCAGCAAACCTCCCAACACGAATAACGAACCCTTGTCAGTACCTTTCGATAGTGTAATGCCACATCAGCAGTACCTCCACGCCACTTCTACATCACCTGTTCCGACTTTACCCACCATCAAACC
Source organism: Carex parvula (assembly GCA_025461045.1). NCBI lineage: Eukaryota > Viridiplantae > Streptophyta > Magnoliopsida > Poales > Cyperaceae > Carex > Carex parvula. The sequence goes on from JAJGRW010000317.1 coordinate 893,781, forward strand.
TCCCGACACAAAGAGCGTACCCTCATCAGCACCTTTCGATGATGTAATGCTACGTCAATTCCTGAACTGCACATCAGCGACTCCTGTTCTGACTGTACCTACCCTGAATGTACCCGGCATAAAGAGTGGACCCTCATCAGCACCTTTCAATAACGTGACACCACAAATCCAATCTCCATTCTTTGATCGTCTTTTCGAAAATGAACTTGTTTACAATGAATCTGATCCTTGCTTATTAGGCTGTAGTAGGCCCTGCTGTGCGCCTCCAACTTTTGATGATCTCACGGCTGATATGTTAAAGTCATTTTGAGTGGCCCCACCTCCCCAGTGAGAAAGTCTAGTCATTTATATATATATTTCCCTTTCTTTTTAATTTTTGAGTTGTTAGAGTTTAGTTGTAATGTTTGTTTCTTTTTTAGGTCTTGCATTTTTAGTGTTAAATGTTCCGAATTTGAGTTCAAGGCATGTGTCAGTTATACAATGAAATTGTTAACTCAGAGGATGATGCAAATTTTATATGCTATGTGTGTTTATTTTTCCTAGACGTAAAGAACTACATTTTGAGTTTTGATCTATCTCAAATTGGTTATGCAGTATTAATTGAGTGGCATCTTAATTAATCAAATTTCGTTTTTGAATTTGTTCTGATTATATCATTTTTATTTTCTACTTGTTTGTTGAACATACAAAATAACATAAAGGAATCTCGCATCCTGTATTTGATTGCGTATATATATATCATTGCTATATGTCACATAGTTATGGTTATTTGAGCATAAATCGGTACTCCCGATTCATGCAATTATCCTGCATGCAAGCATGAACTTACACCAATAATACACTTGCCAAGTCGACACAGCCCCAGAAATAATAAATAAAACTTATTTCCTTTTAGGCGTCCTTACTCAGAATAACACACTCCGTTTGGATTCATGCAATTATCCGGACTGTTCGATCTGCTTTAGCACGAATATTATAGAGACCCCGTGCATTTTATCTCGGGCCGAATTGGCCCGAATTATGATCGGACGGTCTGGATCTTAACTCAAAATTTGAGCTACTTCAGAGGATCCGGACTTGCATGCCTTACTCAAGCTTTAGTTGTGCAGAGGATCCGGACTTGCATCCCAATAAACTTCTTGTTCAAAAGAAAAAAAACAAAAAAAGCTTTCTCTTACACCAGGCCAGGGCATTCAGATTCTATTTACATCTGAGAGGTAAAAAGATTATCGAATTTCCAAATTATAAGAATTTGGTTTGTTGAACGAAGTGACAAAATGCCAACTATTGACTGGCAGTGTTACGATTTTAACCTCTTTGATATGCAGTGTTAGTACTATCAATTGGTAATATAAGAACAGCGATCTATCCCACGAATAGGCAATGTTACAAAGTTTCAAACTTAAGATCTAAACATGAAACTTATTAACAAAAAGGTTGAAATTGTTTTCCAAATGGATGGCCTTCACATTGAAAAAAATTTCAATACATTTATAAATACCACCAAATCCGATGTGTAAATTGATCTAGGTCTCACACAACCATCACCAATTTGCCGGTCTCTGCTAATGAAACACCACTGTCAGTGTAGAATCCGAATAACACAGTCCCCTTAAGTAAACATCCATCTCAGTTTTCCTACAAGTCCTTGGAAAAGCATAGAAAATTTCAAAGGACGAAATGAGAAAAAAAAAACAACTTTACTCAGCTTATTACACAGTATCTTGGCCAGGGACAATATTGGCATCTCCATCCATAGTTTTCTCTGTAGCCTCTGCATCCTTCTCAGGGGCAATTAGTTCAGCAACTAATTTATCATCTCCACCGGTGACTGTATCTTCAGGTATCCCTTCACTACCCGCTGCTACTTGTGAGGCATCATTTTCAACCTCAGCCACATCAGCATTGTCAATTTTCATCCCCTCTTCACTATCCGCTGCTACTTGAGAGGCGTCATTTTCGACCCCAGCGACATCTTCATTTTCGACTTTCATCTCCTCTTCACTAACCGCTGCTACTTGAGAGGCGTCATTTTCATTGTCGACTTTCATCTCCTCTGCTGCTTCAGTAGGGCCAACTTCGGTACTCTCAGCGGCCACTTTTCTCTTGTGATCTTCCACAATATTCTGGAGTCTCTCAGACTCAGCAAGGAGGTCACCGTACCGGTGCTGGAGCTGTGATTCGAGTGTTTTCTGCTTGTTGACTTCATCTAGGAGATTGTTTACTCTGTATGAGGCCGCAAGCTGCTCCTGTTTCTGAAGTTCCTTGAAGCAGGTAAGTTCAGTCGATAGGTTGTTTACTTGCTTGTAAGTAGCTTCTGTTTGCGACCATAACTTCCCTGCCCTTGCCTGCAATTTCCAATTTTCACATGTCAATACATTTGTGTGGCATGTAGGGGTGTTTATTGGATCCGGTTTATTTGGTTTTCAACCGAACTGACAAATTTTGGATTTAATTGGTTCGGTTTTTCGGTTTGAATGGTTCGGATCGGTTTAATTTTTGAATTACTTTGTTTTTATATTTGGTTCACTTTAATTGGTTCGGTTCTGTTTGGCTTTGTTATAACGGTTTCGGAACATGAGCCTACAACAAGAGACAAAATGATGGAGGTTTTGTCGAGAGACTACAGAAAAAATTAGCGGGTTTTGCTTTGCCAATCTGCCTTATTTCTTTTCTCGAGTTTTAAGAGCATATTTTTTCTTAAATAACATTGGATTATGAAAATATTCCCATAAAGCAAAATCAGGACATGACAAATGCCACATCGTATAATTCAACGAGATAACTGACAAAGAGGAGATGATTGAATCTAGCAGAGTAGTTCAAATCCCACTGCTACATTTTGCTCTAACAGTTTACCTTAAGTAACAGAATAGCATGACTACATTAAGGGCATGAATTACTTTTTATGTAACAGAATAGCATGAATAATTTCTGGGCATATTTTTGTTAAGGATCACAATCATTACTTGCCAACAGTAAACTAACAATGATCTGGGACCTAAGGCCTACTACTTCGTATGAAGATGTGGCATGTGCTTGTGTGTGTTGTACAAGTGCACATGCATGTGATCTTCAATAACGAAAAATTCTGTCAATAATTAATTACAATATTGAGACATAGCAGAAGCTTATTGATCCTTATTAACAACTAAACAAAGGATTAAAAATTCAAATTAATCAAAATTTGTAGTACCTGGTACCCATGAGTGAGAACCTTAATCTTTTGTTCAAGCTTGGTCGCTTTCTTGGCCTCTTCATCCAAACGCCTCCTCACTATCTCAAACTCATTCTGGACAGCTGCAAGCTTTTCAGAGCTCGATGCGACACTAGCAAGACCATAGCTGCTTGTCCCTGGGAAGAAAATAAGGTCATCCTGGCAGGCATCGCGGGCCCGCACAAACTCCTCAAATGGTTCATTCTCGTGCCCCATGGCTACACGGAGGAAATCGACCTCTTCCCTTATCATTGCATCCGCCTAAAAGAGAAAAAAAGGAACAAACTTTTATATAGAAAAGAGCACCTTTGCAGTTCAGCATATGTTGTTTGATTTCTAACCTAAACATTTGTATTTTTTTTATTTAGGAAATGCTTGATCAATGATTAGTTACTGAGGGTACATTAAGAATTAGACTTCCTGCTGCCAACCCCTCACAATTTGGTTTGTTAACACATGAATTGCTCATACTGCAGGTATTATGGAGTTATAATAGAGAAAAAACAAACAGTAAATCATGCAGCGGAATAGTTGTTCAAAGACTAATCTGTATTTCTGTGCTAAAATCTGAACTATAATGGAGTTATAATAGGATCGCATATGAGATGACTCTAGACCTAGAAATTTACGATAAGGTGACATCACAATAAAAATGATACCCTTTCAAAGCACTAGAAATATCATCCAAAATAAAATTATAATTAACCCTCAAAGCTTACTAACCAGAACATCATTAGAAACTGCTAAGTAGCACATAACATACCGATCCAACTATGAATAATTTTGGGTGGAACATAAATAAATCAATTTTAAAGTGTATCAATAAAGATTTTTAGTTACCATACAAATTGCTTTTCAGCACCATAAAACCCTACTCCACATACCTTTTTCAACTCGTCCTCTTCAAAATCTTCAATTTCCGGTATAAAAACTCTCTCTTTCCGCTTTCCCTTCTTTTCTCTTTTTCCTTATCCTCAAGCGGGTATTTTGCATTGTCATGCTCCAACAGAGCAAGCATTTCTCTGTTGATCAACTCATCAGCTTGCTCGAACAATGTTGGCGGCACGAAGGATCCCCTCCCCTCACCTCCTCGAGCAATCAATGCCCGGACAATCTCCAATGCACCAGGCTGGTGGTCTGGGGAGCTCTCTCTGTAACACCTTAGACCTTTTTCTTAATAACGCCTCCTCTCTGGCTCTCTCCTCAGCTCTCTCTCTAGCCATTCTATCTGACATGTCCTCTTCTATCCTCTCCTCAGTCTCTGCATCATCCTGTACCGGTTGCACCACAATCTGGTATTCATTCTTGGGCTGCGGTAAGGACATCAGACTCGACCTTAAGTTCTTCCTCAGTTCTTCCTGCCTTCTTTTCTCTGACTTCGCATCTTCTGTCATCTCCATTTCTTCGTTTATCCTCAGTTCATCTCGAAATGGAGTCCCTCTAGGGGTCGCACCAAGCAACTGCCCGTCTCGTGCAGGTGTCATGCCGAGTCGGGGGGTGAGACCAGGGTCCAGGAGTTCCACCAGGTGTTGCCATTGGATTTGGTGTCTGTATTTCCTTTTTCCTTGGCGTAACCCCTGAGAAATCAGATGGGTGGAGCTCAGGATTTTCACCCCCCAAAAGCGGAGTCTGAGATTCCCTCAACCGTGCCAAATTCTCAGCCTCCATCATAATAGCATCCCCCTTCCCAGATGGGGTCCTCTGTGGGGTCCGCAAGGGAGTTGTCCCAAGCCTAGGTGTCTGGGCGTAATTAGCTAGGAGGGCCCGTGTGGCAGTCCCTCCGCCTCCAGACATCTCCTCGTTAGCCAGTGACGTTAGATCACTAGCATAGCCAATCCTTGCTATTTCCTCCAGCTCCTGATCGGAGATCTGAGGTGCGGGCAGCATTAGCTTTGCTCGTTTCCTCACTGCCTCGGGATCATTCATTTTATTAGCTTGAATTATGGCTGTTGGTGCATCCTGCCTCTGAGCAATTTTGTTCTTAGCAATATCCTGTTTCCTCAGCTGCGCTTCTATATCCGCCCTTCTCTTTCCTTCCAGCTCTTCGATTGTGGTCGGGAAATTCATTGGCTCCGGCCCCTGATCCTCCCCTGTCGTGTCATAAAACCCAGGTGGTGGGCGTTTTTCAAAGGGAATCTCAGCATTATAATCAATCCCTTTTCTCTTTCTTCTTCTCTTGTTAATATCAATGCCAGCTGCTTTCAACTCCCTTCGCTTTTGTAGAGATGCAAGCCTCCGAGCCTCTTCTAGCTGTTTCTCTCTAGCCTTTCTCTTTGCCTTTTTTCCAGCGTGTATTTGCAAGGCGGGCCCGGGCCTCAGAGAGCATCTCCTTTTCATCCTCGTCCATGTCAACTGGATCAGGCCTAGCAGGCTTTGATTCCGGGTTCGGGTCAATCTCGCCGGGTCGGAGCTTTCGTGGGTCGTCACCCGCTTCATAGTTTTCGTCACGAGCACATGCTGCATCGAGGAGTTTTTCGTATCTTTCCAGGCACTGGGATGGGGTGCGGCCCACAATAGGGGCAATGGTGCGCCACTGAGTGGGCATGAGTTTGGCAAGGTGGAGAAGCTTTTCGTCTTCTTCCCGTGTCCATTCAGTCTGACATGACAGACAAAAGTCAGTCTTTTCTGTAATACATAATTGAAGAAACCAGGTTGGTACAGCACAAGACATACCTAATCTATTGTTCTTTCAAGACTACTATGTTTCCTCAAGCCTTCTAAAGATCAGAGTACATTCTGGTACATGGGTCAGTTAGCAACCGCACCAATCTATAGAATCACTTAACCATGACTACAATTGCTGTTATGTTCAATTAAATGCGGCAAATACTTAGATAATCAAACCTGAACCAAATAGGAACTTTCAACAAAACCACCACAAATTGAAAGAAAAATAAGTAGCTAAAGACATAAATCAAAGACAGTATACCCTTCAAAGGGCCCCAATCAGCAATTTCTAAATGAGCTTCAAAAGTGTAGAGAAATAAGGGTGTAAATAAAAACCTTTTATCCGTTACCCTACCCATATCATATTCGGTAGTAAGGCGGATATGGCAAAGATTTATTTTTGTACAGGTAAAGGTATAAGTAAGACCTATTTATTACCCACAACCTATAGGATAATGGATAAATATAAAATTGTACATGACAATTTTTTATTCGTACATATATACACATATAATATTTATTACGATGATGAGATTAATTTATACAACATTTTATACAATTTTGTTTAGTAATTCATGACAAAATTGATTTTACACTGTTAATCAATCTTACCAGATAAGGGTAAGATACTGACAAGTCTAATACTTTTCGGGTACAGATGCGAAAATGTGTCCATCCGACCCATAAGGTACCCATTGACAGCACTACAGAGAAAGTACCTTTTTAATTGAGGGGTCGAGCCACTCGTACCAGCGCGCCTTGCACTGCTTGGCCGATTTTCTTACTAGAAGTGACGAGATACGGGCCCACTGATTCTTGCCGTACTTCATTACAGCCGCTTTCAGAATCTCGTCCTCCGTATTCTTCCATACGCCTCCTTTGATCATAATCCTCATCTTGGCGACTGTTTTTGAGACCCGTCACTAAGACTCTTCTTGTACTAGAAAAATGAAATGGAGGTAAGATGCAAACGGGGAGCGGGGAGGTAAGAGCGGCGACAGTAATGCGGGAAGCTGAGTGGCGATGACGAGTTAGCCGCCGAAGGAAGGAGAAGAGGATCGCGCGGGTTAGGGTTTGCTTTCGTCGGCCGGGTTTGGATTCGGCCGTTTGGGTTTAGTGAGGGAAGAATGGGATCGGGATGGGTTAATTTCACTGGTTTACGGACTTTACATTACTAGAGTCCGCATCCGTTGCCATTATTGAATTCAGATCCAGTGCAATATCTGATCGTGTAAAATGAGATCTAAGTCGTCCATTTTAATCAGACACGAATCACAAAGCAGAAGCCTATATTCTAAAGGGGGATTTTATGTATACCCCTCAAAAACCTCGAAATTGCGTACCCCTTCTAAGTTTTAAAAACTAACAAATTTACTCAATTTTATTGACTTTTCTATTAAAACTCATTTCAAATTTATATAATACCCATTTTACTCGTTATTAAATATATATATATATATAGTAAGGCTAATTAAGGTGCTTTGCAAAGTAAACCACCCCGTTTACTTCGGGCTACTTTTTGGATTTTGAAAATCCAAACAACCGATCCGAACCGTTCAACATATTCTAAACATTGAAATGTACTTGGAAACCAAATTTTACATTTTTTGGAATTTTTTTACTATTTATTAAGCCACTTTGAAACTCGCTGATCCGACGGCGAACAGTAAAATTTTCTGGACCACCGGATCATAAACTTTCAAAGTGGCTTAATAAATAATAAAAAAATTCAAAAAAATGTAAAATTTGGTCTCCAAGCACATTTCAATGTTTAGAATATGTTGAACGGTTCGGATCGGTTGTTTGGATTTTCAAAATCCAAAAAGTAGCCCGAAGTAAACATGGTGGTTTACTTTGCAAAGCACCGTAGCCTTACTCTATATATATATATATAGTTTGTGCAAGAAAAATATTCCATCGTCTAACTAATCAATTTTCGAGTACAAATGATTCATTTCTCTACTTATGACGCATACACAGTGAGAAAATGAATTATTTGCTCTCAAAACCGACCAATTAGAAGATTAAATACTTATTTTTTTTAATAAAGAATGAAATGGATACTTTATAAATTTAAAATGAGTTTTAATAGAAAAGTTAATAAAGAAATTTAGAAGGGTAAATAGTATATTATGAATTTTAGAAAAAGAAATACATAATTTCAAGATTTTTAAAGAGTATACGTGAAATTTTCCCTGTTCTAAATAAGCTCCGAAATGTTTTTGCTTTGGTGTCCATCTCCGAATATTATGAATTATCTTTGATTGTTTTATTGTTTACAAGATTTTTCTTTTAATCTGATTAATGGGTTCCATTTTAATTTCTGATTATTTTAATTTTCTAGGAGTGAGGGTTTGGTACTATGCATAGTGCAGATTGGTCTGTATTATTGGATTAATATTTTTGTTTTTAGGGTCCAAATCATTTATCTGAATAGTTCAATATGATCTTCATATAAAAAAAATACTTGTAGATTAAATTGTACATTTGTATAATTTTTTTTCATATAATTTTAGATAGGTGTAAAATCACTTGATCTAAAAAAAGTCTAGATCATTCGAAAATAGTGATTTTCTAACTATTAAAAAAATAGTAAAAAGATTATTAAAAAATGTAAAATTTAGTTTGTAAATACATTTTCATATGAAGATCATGATTGATTCAGATCAACTATTTAAATTTTGAAAAAGAAAATATTGAAAGGAGAAAAATTTCAAACCTATTTCTTCAACACTTAGAACTTTTAGTTCATTTGGTATAAAAATATAAGATTTTGATAGTTGTTTAAACATGGTTTGACCATAATGAAAGTTTGAATATATATTTTATCACACTCTTGACACTGCAAAAACAAATTTGGAAATATACAAATGGGAAATTTATACGACTTACGAGTCATTTGTCAAGTAAATTAAGATTAATGATATGAAGCTGAAAAAAAAAATGTATTCGAAACTGTTGATTAATAAAATTAACACGTTCAAATTTAAAATCAACAAAACTCTCCCAAACCAATTCCAATGCAGAAGAAATGCAAAGTTACTACCACCAATGGTTTCAGGAAGAAGAGTATCCCTCACCCTAGTTCTAGTGGAAGCTAGAGTAGGTATAAGAGGTCGGTTGAGAAGTGCAACTAGCCACAGGTCCTGCAATTCTAAAGGATCGCAGGTTCTGCAATTCTAATTCCAACTATTCAAATGATGAAATTCAGAATTTTGTTGAGAAGTTAGTTTTTGTGCATGAATCTCGAAACATGTGAACGGTTGGGATTGGAATCGCAGTTACCTTGCGATCGTGATCCCAGAGAATCGCAGCAGATTTATTTCCACTACAGAGAAGGCCCTGGTTCAACACCTGACAAGGCCATATATCTTTCAGACTCTGACTTCCAATTGGCCATCCCATAAGTGACTGAAACTCCAACCAGAAACATTAAGGGCCTATTCGGCTGCCACTGTTTCCGTGGGAAAAAAAAAATTCACTCTGAGTGAATTTTTTTTTTCCCACGCGTACAGTATTTCGGCTATTCAAATTGGATCCGAACCCAAGTCCATTCCCGTTCCCGTCTGGCAGCCGAACAGGTCCTAAGAGTCAGATAAATAGATATTATGTAATATTAATTTTTACTAGAAGAGTTAAGTATAATTTTTTTGTAAATTTAAAAAAGTTTAATATTAGAGAGAGGTCAAACAAGTTATAATTAAAGTGTAATTTTATTTTATAAGAAGCTGACAAGTATAAATATTTATAAATTACAAAAAAAAATGATAGTTAATTTGTGGAATGACTCCAATACGGTAGCTATAACTTAAATTTGTCCCTATTTAAACTAACCAATAAAATCAAAAGAAAAGAAATACAATAAAGAATTGTAAAAGCTTACTGACGTAGAAACTCGTAAAAACTCGGATGGAAATATATTTTTACCGGTCCAATTTTGCTCTAGCAATATATTTTTTGCCATTAAAATTTTCTAACAATATATGGCTATATATACTCAACTAAATATGACAATTTTATTAAATGTCCAGACAATGTATCTGCCATCTAATAAGGGTATTCATAATGGGCCCACATATCAGTGGACCCCACCTAGCATAAGCAGTAGGGGCATCTAAGAGCGTGCTCCAGACGGAGGGACGCGGAAGAAGGAAAGGGAGAATCACTGTGAGGGAGACGCTCACCTCGGACCGGCTCTGCCCGACGGTTTCTCCTGCTCCAGGAGAGAAGAACCGGAGAGGGAGTGGAGGTGAAGGAGCACTGTTCAGAGGGAAGAAAAGCTTCGCGTGGTGTTGATTTTTGACGAGTTCTGTCACCTTCGATTTGGGATGTAAAATCACTGTTCGGAGGTTGCCTCACCCCCAATCTCTCTCATTCCTTTCCTTTAATGAGCGGTTTATCCCTTCATTTTGGAGGTCAATTTGGGTCCGATGCCAATCGGACTCAAAGTGAGTTCGATGAGTGTAATGACCGTCCAATTTGCTTTAAGATACGCATCCGCAACTTTCGCGTATGCTTTAAAATTCGTGCACACGATCATTAAAGCAGATCAGACGGTCTCGAAATCCATCAGATCCAAATTTGAGTCCGATGGGCATCGGACCCAAGCTGTTCTACCGTTCTGGAGCATAGTCTAAGGGAGCATAATGAAGTACACCCAATATTATTTTTTCTTTTAAAGTCAATAAATTAGTATTTAAGTAGTACTATAATTTTATTGTCCAATTTGAATTCACGTGCAAACATCACAAAATTGATGGTACTCCATTGTCAAATTTATTGTGGATCATATTACACATTTAGATTTAGATGGTGCGCATCTCCAACTGGGGGCACCAACTGGTGTACGCTTAGAGCATTAAACTAGTACGTTTCTCCAGCTGGCGCATCAGTCAGGTTTGGTGCGCGCTCTCAAATAACGTGGGTGGTATGTTTTAAAATTTAGAGATTTGAGTGATGGTTGTTTAATTCTCAATTAATTTTTGAGGTGCTAACTAAAAAATTTCGGTGTTTTGATAGAACATGTTGATCTCAGAGATTCGCTGCACGGAAGAAAACACAAACTTAGCTAGAGAAATTGAAAATAAATTTCTCATGCCGCTGTGTGGAAACAACCGCCAGGTATGGCCAAGGACTCGCGAAGGAGGCCAATAACAGTAGGTCAGAGACTCAGAGAGAAATCAGAAATTGAAAGATGGAGAAGAGAGAATTGGGAAAGACGGGATTAAAGGTGAGCGCTCTAGGCTTCGGCGCCTCTCCTCTCGGCAACGTGTTCGGTGACGTGCCTCTCTCTGACTCCATTGCTTCCGTTCGTCGAGCTCTCGATCTTGGGATCAACTTCTTTGACACCTCTCCGTTAGTACACGAGTAACTCTGAATCTCTTTAGATTTCAGCTGTTTAGTAATGACAGAGTTCAATTGATTGGTAGTACTGTTTTTGTGGATTTATCCGAGTTCCGGTGTTGTCTGAATAAATGTTATTTTTGGTTGCCAAGAGCGACTGAGTTTTCTTTTAGTTCCCACAGTAGAGCCAGATATTTTGGTTAGGTTTGTGTTTAGTTTCTAGAAATATAAGTTACTTTGGTTTGACATTTTGAGTTAATCTTTTCGGTTCAATTTGGGTTTTGAGTTGCTCTGGTTAAATAAAACTTAAGACAGACCCAGGTCTTGGGTTAGCTGATCTAGCACTGTTAATTTTACAAATGCTTTTGAATGATTTACTTGTGTGTTTAAGTAGTGAAGTAATTAATTTCATAAAGTAATTGAGCTATACCAAAAGCCAAAGGCAAATAGGAATCACCACTTGCTGGTATGAAAACCAGTTTCCAGATACAACTTTTAGACATGCTACCAGTGACAAGACTACAACTTTCTTCTTGTTATAGAAAATTTTATCTTTGATCTCACAAAAAGTTAAAGCACGGAAAATTTTCTGAATTTTTTTGTTCTATTGGGTTACCATTTGTAAGGTACTATGGAGGTACAGTTTCGGAGAAAGTATTAGGAGAGTGTTTTAAGGCAATTGGTGTACCACGAGATCAGATCATTGTCTCGACCAAGTGCGGTAGATATGTTGAGGGATTTGATTTTAGTGCTGAACGGGTAACCCGCTCTATTGATGAGAGCCTCACTAGGCTTGGGTTAGACTATGTCGACATCCTACAATGCCATGACATTGAGTTCGTATCACTTGATCAGGTAAAAATTATTATTTCTATACCAAGAATTTCTGCACCTGTAAATCACTCTTTGCTCGGTAAGCCACCATCCAAGTGTTTTCAAAGTTTGGTGCATTACTTAAGCCGAGGCCTTTATGTACCAGTTAGTTAGATTCCAATATGTCTATCTTCCTTCATGGTATGATAATTGTTGTCTAACTCTAGCAAGTCCTGCACACTTTCTTTTCATAATTTTCTGAATTGAATTTTTTTGAGATGAATATGATTTGATCTGTTTCAAATTTTTATCTTTTATAGATTGTGAATGAGACGATTCCAGCACTCCAAAAGATAAAAGAGACAGGAAAGGCTCGGTTCATCGGCATTACCGGACTCCCACTTGACGTCTACACTTATGTGCTGGACCGGGTCCCACCTGGTTCGGTAGATGTCATTCTTTCATATTGCCATTTTGGGATCAATGATTCAACTCTTGTGGATTTAATTCCCTATTTGAAAAGCAAAGGCGTGGGTGTGATTAGCGCATCCCCTCTGGCCATGGGCCTTTTAACTGACAGTGGGCCACCAGCCTGGCACCCTGCATCTAATGAATTGAAGGTACATTGCGTATTTGTTTTCTTAATTACTAGATGTGCTGCCATGTACACTCAGTGCTTCTTAAGGGGTGATAGTGATACCAACTGTTTGGTATTCTAAAGAAGTGATCAAGTTTCTCTCTTCTTCTTTTTTGTTCTCTCCTTGCCTATGAGGTGTGTTTAAAATGATTACTTTTGTTGTCGGATGCTATTTGTTAGATGATTTGTATTAGACTGAAAGCCCATAATTTGATGCAAGATTAAGAAATGTCTATTATTTGAATACATAACGGTACAAAAACTGGTCCTATACTAAAATATGAACAGCATTATTGTTCTAGTCTTTTGGGATAAAAATCATTAAACTTGTTAAGCAATTTCAAGATAATATTTCTAGCAGTTCTAGGTGAATTTATAATGTACATGATAGGCAGCATTTTTCCTTTTTCTTTTTTCAGAGTGCATGCAAATTGGCTGCAGAACATTGCAGGAAGAAGGGCAAAAAGATTACAAAAATAGCCATGCAGTATTGCTTGTCAAACAAAGACATCTCAACTGTACTTGTTGGGATGAACTCTTCTACTCAGGTATTAGACAGTACTGTCAGGCACAAATTTTAACTGGAATTTACTAACACCATATTTACATCCTTTAATAATGTAGTCAAGAGTGAGGCTATGGTACTTTGCATAGGGCGTATTGGTCCGAACTATGGATCAATATTTTAATTTTCGAAGTTAAAACTATCGATCTGAACCGTTTAACAAGTTTACATTTTTTAGAGTTTTACTATTTTTTAGATAGGTAGAAAATCATTTGATCTAAAGATTGTAGACCATTCAAAAGTAGTGATTTTCTACCTATCTAAAAAAATAGTAAAAAATTATAAAAAAATATAAAATTTGATCTACAAGTACACTTTCATATGAAAATCACATTGAACAGTTCAGATCAACTATTTGGATTTGAAAACGAAAATATTGATCCGTAGTACAGACCAATCTGTGCTATGCATAGTGTCATAGGCTCACTCCCTCTAATAATGTAGTCAATACTAATAGTGAGATCTTAACAGGTTGAGGAGAACGTAGCAGCTATCCTGGAGTTATCCAGCAATGGAATTGACAAAGAGCTACTTGATGAACTAGAGAACATTCTAGAGCCTGTTAAGAACCAGACCTGGCCCAGTGGCATTAAACAAAGCTAAGCCATGAATATTTAAGTTATTTGTGAAAACAAAAAAAATCACATCACGTCAAGCAATAAAGATGTTTTGCGTCTACTTATTTTGATTTTTTGGGCCTCTTTGTGTTGTTGGTTGATAGATCATGGCCCTATTATTTAAAATCAGATCAAACAAGTTGAATTTTTTTGTTGTCAATTTCCTTGTGCAAATAAGTGTAAAATACTGATGAATACAAATGTATGGTATTTGCCTATTTGGTAATATTAGGTTTTTTTTTTTTTTTTGAGTGTGTGGTATTATGGTTATAAATGGGTCAAGATCTCTCACGTCATGGAGAAATTGACCATTTTTAAATGATGACCTGTGACATGTATAATTTAGATTTGTGTTCAACATATCATTTTTGTTTTGTCATTTTGTTGTCCTAATTAAATGGCGCTTGAAGTTGAGCAATCGTTGTCATTTGTGCAATGTAGCAATGTACTTGGAGATCAAATTTTACATTTTTTAGATTTTTTTTACTATTTATTAAGTCAGTTTTAAAATTGACGATCTTAATAAACAGTATCTGCTTTCTAACGTCCATGTTAAATTTTGTAATCATAAAAATATTCTCACCAGTCACCACCAAAATGGAGAACAATGATAAATCAACTATCCAAGTTGCAACTTTGAATTCAGGTGCATTGGGTTTGGATCTGTGGGACAATGGAAGTATATTTTAGAAGCCTGAATGAAATGTTTACTGAATTTATTTTTTATTCTAAATGATTGTACATAATTCTCACTATTTTGCATGTTATTATTGACTAAAAATTAGAAAGAACACATCCTACATAAGCCATTGACAGATCAGTCAAAAACAATGGAGCCACATGTTAGCAGAGTGAGACACTTGCCAAAAATATTTAGTATAAAATTAATATAATATATATTTCTTAACACAATATTATACAATTATATGATCAAATGTTCATTTTTAAAATTTTATATATTTTAATAACTTTAAGATCAAAGTTTATCGAATAGTGATTTGTGGGAGTATTTAACTTGTAAACTTCTGTAATCATATATATGATTATTTTATTGAAACTTTGCAGTCATATATTTATAATATCTTTCACGTCATGTTATTGTTGTTTATTTTTATTACCATTCATAATCCAACATGCGTTGAACTTTCTATTATTTAGTTCTGTGAATAATGAATTTGATTATTGTTAGTCATGCCCTGTGTATGTGTATACCAACAAAGATGGTGTATTTAAGTTTTTGAGTCAATGTTGGAATCAACTTTTGGTCTAATGACAAAAATAATATTTTTATATAGGAGGTTGTATATTCAAAATTCAGATAGAAAACATTTTGTGAATATTAAATAGTTGGACAGTTTGACCTCTAATTTTTGTTAAAAAATTTTTTTGAGTCATGTCACATTATTTATATTTTCTCTGTTGAAAATTTTTCTTTGCTCGTATATTTTGATAGATAATTTATGTGTCATATTTCTTTTCTTATTGAAAAGAGGTATTTATTTGATATACTTAAGATTTAATGCAACTTCTAAAGGAATATAAATATTTTGTTCAATGCATGAATTTTGCGTGTCACTGCATGAATTTATTTGTGCCACTAATCGTAATATTGATTATATTATACAAAATTTCTAAATATTTTGGAAATGGCACTTATTGGTATCCAAATTTTTTTAATTCAAAAGATTTATAGAATTCTCTTTTAAAAAAATAAAATTCTGTAATATATTAAAACAGTAATCTTTGCAAATCTGTGCTTTATTAGTCATTTTTTAAAATCTCATGTATTATCAATTTATGAAAGAAAAAAAATGCACATTGCCACATTATGTCTCTCTATAATTTATGAATTTATTTGTCGTTAGTTGTCCCAAAGATAGGTGCTCTCACTGTACCAAATTCGTTCATTAGCTCTATTTTTTTTTTTGTTAGAAGTAGATTTAATTAGCTCCATTAAGCATAACTTATTGATTTGTTGAATATTCTTTTTTTTTTTTTGAAAAAGTTTTGACAGTGGCTGCTAAGCTCATTTGTTGAATATTCAAATATTAGTTTTAATATCAATGTGGTATTTAGAAAGAATATATATATATATATACGTAACTGTATTCTATATATTTCTTGGAATATTAGGTTTGATTATTGTTCGTATTGTCATATACAAGACAAGGAAGGAATACGTACCAATTATATTAACATATAACCGACATAAAATAAAAAGAAGATTAAAATGCATGTTGGATTACAAAATTTCTTCATATTTTTTTTTTTTGGCCCTTTTAGGCAATTTTCAATTATGCTACAAGTACCTAGCATCCGGCCCCCTGTTTATCTACTCAACGCTCAACCTTCCGACATTTTTATTAATATCCAAAGTTAATTACAAATTAATTATTATACTCACGATTCCCGACTTTTGTCAAAAATATCCAAACCGGCCACAAAATGGCCGGTTTCCTCTCTCCCAGAAACCGACCATTTTATGGCCGGTTTCCTCTTTTTTTTTAGACACTACGAAAAGCAAGATAATGAAATCTAACACTGAAAATTCAAATTTTTTGTTTAAATTATTTGTTAGATTACTTCTTTTGATTTATAATTAGCATATTTATACTAAAATACACTAGATTACTTGAAATTATGTTAAATTACACTATATTACAATAAATACAAAATTTATTCATATTTTTTTTTCCTTTTAGGCAATTATCAATTATGCTACGAGTACCTAGCATCCGCCCCCCTGTTTATCTACTCAACGCTCAACCTTTGTTCTATTAGTCCATAAAATTAGATTGTGGAGAGAAAAGATGGATGAATAAGTGTCATGTAGTTTCATTTTATAAAGATGGTTAATTGTAATAATTTTTGCAAAAGTGAATAATTTTAAAGGACAAAAATAATACCTCCTCGCACCCCTAATTAGTGATATCCATATCCGCTTTTTAAAGTCCTTATTAAATTTTGTAATCATAAAAATATTCAAGCTGAAGTATACATTTTATAAATCATTCTCACTAGTCACCGCCAAAACTGAGAACACTGATAAGTCAAACTATCTAAAAGCATCTACATCTCAGCAATTCAAATGAGTTTCTAAATAACTGTTAACCACTTTTTAGAAGTTAATGCTCATCGATTTCTTTTTCATCGAAAACGCAGAAGGCCGAGGGTCCCACAACCTTCTTTAGGTAAACCTCACCTATGACCTTGACTGTGAAGCTAATTCCTTGATTGTGAAGCTAATTCGATGATTTGGAACTAGCATAAACAAGTAAAGAAAATTTGTCATCATAGAAGTCAAAAGTCTGGAGCCCATTTGTATGAGAACTAGATAATGAACCAATTAGCATTTGATTTGCATTTGATTCCTGGTACAAGAATCTATCTTTGGCTTAAACCTTTGTTTTTGGCATATAGGATTGGCTTGTTGATTGAAGGGTAATCAATTGAATTGCCAGGAATTGGATGGGTGACCGGCACAATACTTGCTATCCCATTGGCGTTTTCTTCTTCTCGAATGAAGCCTGCATCGATAAGGTTCTGTGTTTCTTCTAAATTCTGTGTCAGCGCATTTTCTAGGAGAACAAGTTTCCAATATAACAATCATTTTTACTTCTAATCACTTATATTGTTCCTCTATTTGTTATTGAATAAGTATGTTCTATGCTTTGTTTTGCTTGTGTTAAATACTTCTTAGAATTAGTCGTAATCATTTCTGATAAAAGGTTTTAACTTAAGATTCTATTGATCTTAATTTTCATCCAAGTGGAAACTAAGCCATAATAAGAATAAAACTTCAGTACAAGTAGCACTCCTCTCAGGTCAATAGTTTCTTTGGCTTGTATGTACTGGTAAAGCTTAATGTGGGACCAGAAAAACTTTGGTACCAATGAACGAGCATGTAAACAAGATGGAAGATCCTGGTGAGAACTGTCACGGATATATAGGTACCAGTATTGCTCATCTATTCTCTTCATTTTCCTTTCTTATAATCTGCAACTTGTCTTTTTAAATTCACTATAGTAGACACCTACAAATTTACCTGTCGGGAAAAGCAATGTATTCTTTCTATTTTTATAAGGCAAGAAGGGTCGAGTAATAGTACTAGGACACTCTACATAAGCCTCAATAAATCCAAACATATTATCCAACGGAATATCCTCCAAATTACCATGCCAGACTGGTTTTCCACCCGGCATAGCAAATGTTTTCATAATAAAGGGATATAATGAGTTCACGTCATAATAATACAAATTCTCACCATAGGGCTTGTACGTATCAGCATGGCCACCATAGTAACCACGCCGAATGAAGGAATCCTGGTTACTAGAGGGAATATAGATAGGACAACCTTTATGATCGTAATACCATAGTAGGTCATTCTCCATTTTGTACGTAAATAGTATGATATTTGATTCAGTATGGCAGTACTTGTCTTATAATCTGACGTGTATCATTCAATTTACTTGGTTCTTGCTGGTCCACTTACTGTCCTTCAATAGATGACCAACAATACAACAAAAGCACTATGCCACTATGGTAATTTTTGTTCAATTGAGAAAACACTGACAAGGAATTAGAAGAAACAAAGTTCCCAACATGCCCTTATCAGGAGCGGTAACATGAAACTTTTGCAAGAGCAAACAATATTGGTATAGGTGAACCTGTGATGCAACCATCGACGACATACTGTCATGGGAGCAATGGAGACAGTAGCAAGCTGCATTGGCCTATTGCAGGATCCCTTTTGATTGTGCATGCCTTTGGTTCATATCAATATACTTTTTTGTCTAAATGTGCCTAGCAATTAGAAAAACAAATTTCTCAAGTAATTTGTTTGCTCAATGCAGCCCTCCATTAACTTTGGATGAACTATCACGTTTGATAACTGTTTACGAGATGAGAGACTCTGACTTACCAGTATCAATTATTCATTATTTTTGCCGCAGTATTGATAGATTCATTAATTCATTTGTTTCCCGATGTCCCCTTGGATGGGATCTGATTTGTTTTTTCTCTCAAATTTATGCTTGTCATTTTACATTTGTGCAAGTACTTTACAGCGGAAAAGCAAACAAAAACAAACAGAGCTTTGTATTTACAGCAATTCTTCTTTTTCTTTTTTGTGAAATAACTTTGTTAAGGGCAACAGAGTATAATAAAACAGCCGGGTTGTTCTAAGATAAGAAGAGAAAAAAGAAGCAATTTTATGCAGCGAAAACAAATTACATAAGAATTATGTGCTCAGCCCCTCTATTAGAAGAGAATATATTAATTTCAAATTACATATGAATTGGTGGATAAGGCTTTGATATAATTGGTTCAGTAACTATCAAGCTTCATATTTTTATCCCCGATCATATATAATCAAGTACTCTGACAAAATTGCTTCCCTGTTGAATATTACGCTACCTCAATGGCATGTAGTGCCAATGCCCACACTGGAAACTACAAAAGTTGCACTTTCATGAATCTATAAAAAAATTATCTCAAGTCTGAGTATTCTTTAGTCGTTACCCACAGCTGAAGGCAGTGACAACATATTCTCATCAGGATTGGTGCTACCAAGTTCAACACTAAACCAATGAATACAAATCCCCTCCTTCCAAGGTTAATGTTCTTTTTAGATCATTTTCACAAACAGAGAGCAAATCCCAAAAACACTCAGCTTTTGACCTTCATTGAACAAACAGAGAAAATCTCAAAAACTAGTCCCTGGACACATTTTTATCATCAATTGCTCTAACATTTAGTTTCTGAAGTTGCCCTCAATCAGACTTTGATGATTTTTTCTTCTTGTTCGGCCGTGCTTGATCAGCATTTGCAATGTATGATTCAGCTCTCACATTTTGATCAGCCTGATTGTTTCTAAACTCCTTCGCTTTTTTCTGCAGTAAATGAGCTGTTTAGAAAAAATATTCCTGACAAAACAGATTTATTCTAGAATTCAATCCGTCATAGGGATGGGGAGGTAACAACCATATAACAACGACTTGCAATCAAGCAGGTGTGTCAGCTTCAGATTGGGTCAGGTCAGGCCTTGGTCAGTTCAAGATTGCTTTGTTTCGGGTTCAGGTTCACTTTGGGTCATTTAGTTTGAATCATCTCAGGTTGTCTCAAGTTTTGAGTTATTTTTGAATTTGAGCCATCTCAGTCCTAGATTCTTCCAGACTTTGGGTTGGATGGGCTTGCAAATCAGTTAGTCAGGTTAAGACATGGGTTGTTCTACTGATAGCATCTATCAGTATTTCAAAAAAAAAAGACATGGGTTGTTTTGGGTTATAGCACTAACAAAAATATATCTAGTAAGCAGCGGTGAACTTAAGATGCCAAATTAGGGTCATTGACTTGTCAAAAATAAGTGTTGGATGAGGCTAGGGTTCAGGTAGGCTTCTCAGGTACATGCTGATAAACAATGCACGTCAAAATTTCATCTACAGACATGCTGATAACAGTATATAACAAAAATACCAGTATGATACTATCTAGGTTTCATTGTCAAAATATTATCATGAGGCATCATTCAAATTCTCAAATAATCCCAATTAAGAAACTAAAACAAGAAAATGATCCACCAGATCTGGACCCTACCGCACTGTCATTCTTGTTTATATTTACATTTTGACTTTGGAATGGAAAAACAAAAAGGGTAACAGCAAAAAAATTGAACCTTCAAAGATTTTGCTATCGCAGCAACCTCGCTTTTCTCATTATTAGCTCTTGAAGATCCTGCCTCATTGGTAGTATTGTTTTCCTACAGAGAATTACACTAATGTCAAATCTAGAGTATGTAAACATCTAGTGCCAAGTACATTATCATAAAAAAAATAGAAAACAAAACCTTTGGAGGAACAAAGGCAGCTTCTCTCTTTCTCTTATTTTCAGCCGTCTTTTCAGTCTGTTTTTCCATCTTCTCTTGCCATTTTCTTTCCGACTTCTTTTTCTCGCTAAGGAAAAACTCTCCACTCTCCAACTCCAGATCCATCTGTACAACCAATGATACAAAAAGAAAAAATTAACAGATTACCCAACTGTTTTATTAGTAATGAAAAATAAGTACTATTATTTGGCTTGTGACCTTGCTGGGTGGCTGAGGAGGGGGGAAAGGTGTGTATGGTTTCTTCTCCTTTGTTTTAACCTTCTTTTGCTGCACATTCTTCCTGTTAGAAAGAACAAATAAAATCAGAATAACTAATGAACAGATAAAAAATTATATGGAAAAGAAATTGATCGAAATTTCCATACTTCTTGAATTTCGGAAGGAACCTATCCCAATTTTCATTTGCCAGTGCAGGATTTTTTGCAAGTTCTCTCTTCATTAAAAGAATCTGTAAAACGCATATATGTCAAAAAAAATATACCAATGTATAAAGGGATGTAAATCCAAACAACAGGACAAGAAAGACAGGAAAATTGATAACGAGAAATAGGAAAAGGCATTCAACCTTGATGTGATAAACTGGGTGCAAAACATTTTGAATACAGTCTTCTACAACTTTCCTGACTTGTTTTAGACCTTTGAAAGAGCCCATAGCTGCCACTGTATTCCCCTTTACAATTAAACAAAGAACGACAATTGTCAGCCATTAAAGAAGATTTTACAAAAACTTTAATTATAGGTAAGGCATAGGTTATACAAACCTGAACTAAGATGTAGCATCCAGTCAAGATTTCAATGGCCTACATAAGATATTGCCATTAGAAAAAAAAAAATTAAGCTATTTTTAAATTTGCAATTAATACAGATAAAAACATTACTTAAGCTATTTATTAATTTGTAAGTAATACCTTCAGAGTAGATAGATTGGGCCCTAAGAGACGTTCTCGCCTTTTTACAAAACGTTCCTGAGATTGGTACAATTCCTTAAATTAATATCTAGAAGAAAATATATTTTTGAAATAAGGCAGGTGACAACTATCTAGAAGAAAATGTTGAAAGTAGCAACTTAATGGTGGCAATCAAAACTTTAGTAGGAGATGAAGCAAACCTTATTACGAACGAGACTCCCAATCTTGATAATATCACACTGCATATCATCATTTAATATCTTGATTGCCAACAAATTCCAAAAATAAAATGTGAACCATTGCACATCACCATGATGGTCAAATAGATAAAATATCACATTTGTGGAATAAAAAAACTAGACGAGAAATGTGCACATCAAAGAACTTCTAAGGTTTTGCTAGTTACTTTTTTGAAAAAACTAGAAGATATATGTACACCCATATAGGTAAACATTCTAATGCTTTTGAGAATATAAATTATTAAGGGTTTTTGGTATTGAAATACAAAATTTTAACATACCTGAGGTGCTGGCACACTACGTGACAAGAGCTTTATAAGATCACGTGCTTTGACAATTATATAGGGGTCCTTAGTCTGACGAGTGGTTGAAACAGTCATTGATCCCTCAACCTAGCAGAATAAAACAAACAGAAAAGTTTCAAAAATCAAAATAAAAATTATATCCCCCACTAAATTCTAATTTACGTATAAATTGAAAACGTTTGATAAATTTCTTACCATATTTAGTTCGCAAGCCACACCAAACTCCTTGAGTGCTCTCTTTACCATAGGCCATACTTCTTGCAAATACTTCTCTATACAACATTTTAACAAATATGCTATCAAGCACTCCAGAAGAAGTGAGCTCAGATTGGAATTTAATTACCAACCAACAAACATTACAGAATGCCCAGTAAAAAGTAGCAATATATCCAAAAGAATTCCACTAATGTTAAATTCAACCTTGAATCGATTTTATGCATAAATTTAAACCTCTTCAGGGGGGTTAAGCAGAAGTTCCCCTTCAAAGCGCCTATTTGTTATGATACTTATCCAATGTTTTAGGCACATACTTTTCTATTTCCAACATAAAATGCAGCACTGTTAGTCACATTTTCCATAGTGTAAAGATTTCACATCCTTTCTGGAGATAAAAGAAAAAAGAGAAACCAGCATCTATTTAGCAAATCTATGCAATGGAAAAAAAAAATTAGCATCATACAGATGACGATTACAAACCAATGAACACTTCCTACAATAAATAACTATGCAAATTACATGAACACAAATAAAGAAGGAGCTGGTGAAGAAAACCTCGGTACTGAGGGAATAGAGTAGAGAAGGAGCTGACTTCGAGCAAACCACCTTCGTTCCACGATGGATCGAACTTCTCTACCTTCCATCGATCGATGTTGGGATCATCATCCCATGGCTTCGGCTTATCGTGCTTCCCCTTGTGCTTTCTCTGCTTATTCGCGTTACTACTCTCGCCTCCTCCAGCTTCCATCTCCATGGCTACCAAATTGGAGGTTTGCGAAGAAGCGTGCTGCTAGGGTTTAAGAGTTAGATTAGGGATTTCACCTGAGTAGGAGAGTGGGAACTAAAATGGAGTGTTGGGGTAAATGGAACCAGACGACTTGGTTGAAATTATTACGAGACGAGAGGAGATCGATCGGGTGGCGGCTAGGGTTTCCCCGGGGAGGAGATCGATGGTCGGGAGCAGGGGCGGATCCAGGATTTTGGTCAGGGGTAGGCACAGAATACTAATAAGAGTGCAAATTTTTTTTTTACTATCTAATTTCATGAGCTAGAGTACAAAATGCAAATTTTTTGGATCAGGGTAGGGCACAATTTTGAATCAGGGGTAGGCACAGTTTAAAAAATACACTGAAGTTAAGTTTTTTTTCAAATCCAGGGGTAGGCAAGTGCCTACCCCTGGGCCCATGTGGATCCGCCCCTGGTCGGGAGGCGCGGAGAGGTCGAGGTTTCGGTTCGCTTTAGCGGGGGGTTTTGGAGATAGAGAATGGTCGAGATGCACTGGGACCAAAGGAATTTAGATCCCCTAAAGTAACTCAAATTTTGAGATTGGATTGGCACCGTTCGATTTACTCTAACACGAATATTAAAGGAATATTGCGTTTGATCGGACAGTGAGGATCTAAACTCAAAATTTGAATTACTTTGAAGGATGAAACCCGACCTAGGCGGTGCACGAAGGGTTTGGTTTACCAATGAAGGTCGGAATCCGTGTGGATTTAGATGTCCCACATGTCAGTCGAACCGCTTTCATGAACCAGAAAAGATCGATGTGCATTTAAAGATTCAATGAGGGCATGTTCGGCCGTCTAAAGAAAACAAGAATGCAAATTTTTGAATGGTCGAAACACCGTACGCATGGACTGAAATTCATGAAGTTTGAGTTAATTTTTATTTTTTTCACACGCACAGTGTTTGGCCAAACAAGCCCTAAAGGAGAGAGAGCGGGAGATGAGGAAATTAGATTTCACAAGTAACTCAAATTTTGATATTGAATTTGAACCATTCGATTTAGTCTAGCACGAACATTAAGGGGACATCCATTCTACATCGGCCCGAATCTAAATTCAAAATTTAAATTACTTTATGGGAGAGAACCCGACCAAGGCAGTGCACGAAGGGTTTAGTTTAGCAATGATAGTGGGAATCCTGGTAGGTTATGAGTTATTAGAGCATTTACATTCCTGCAACTCAAATGAGTTTTTAAATAACTGTTAATCACTTTTTAGAAAGTAAGGTCTCTCAAGTTTTCAACTATCACATCCCTAAAATTAATTTTAGAATTTTTATTAAGTCAC
Source organism: Carex parvula (assembly GCA_025461045.1). NCBI lineage: Eukaryota > Viridiplantae > Streptophyta > Magnoliopsida > Poales > Cyperaceae > Carex > Carex parvula. Next base: position 918,266 of record JAJGRW010000317.1, read on the forward strand.
GTCAGCAATAAATTAAAAAGGACAAATAATTTGAGCCAATCATTTGATCAACATGAAGTTTATAAATAATTTCTTAATAAGAAACTTTACTGCATAGTTTCTAAATAAGAAACTCTCCCACATCTCTGAAACTGAATTAGAAATTGCCACATCATATTAGAAACTCTAAGAGTACAAGGGATGTAGATGCTCTTAGTTTCTTTTTTTAGGAGATGCCCTTAGGCAAATTCTATTAATAAAGGGGGAATTTCATGTATATCCCTTAAAAGTTTAAATATTACGTATTTATCCCTCTAAAATCAATAATTACATATTTATCCTTAAAAATTATAGAAACTCACATATTTGTCCAATCTCATTTTACCTTTCTTTTATTTTCTCTTCTAAGGCCAGTGTGTTAGAAAACAGTATTAAATCGTACCAGTACCAGTACTGAACCGTACCATACCAGTACCAGCACTGAACCGTATAGTACTAGTCATTACAGTATGTCTTCATTTTGCTGTATTAAACACCTTGGTTGTATAAAGAAAAAATACCAGTATGTTCCAAAAATATAACATTATGAAATTTTTAGTCACCATTAGTATAATAAATAAATTCTGACACCATAATCATAATCAGCATTAGACAAAAACAAAAAACTTGTTCTTTTCCAAAAGAATCATTGCAATATTGTATTGTACCAACAACTTTTTAAAAGTCAGTACAGTAAGTTCCAAAAAACACACTATTGCAATATCTGATAAGATTTTAAACATACAAATGCAAGCAACCATAATCAAAACTATTAGACAGTCAAATGCATGGCATCACACGGCATCGACTTCTTACTCCTACGTGCTTGTGAATTCTTTCCTCGTACCTTGATTTGAAAAAATTATTGTCAACAATTAAAAAACTATAATGGCATTCATAAATGTTGAGATTGAATTTCTAAGAAATTAACCAAATGATAACATAAATAAGTTTGATAACCTTTTACCGGTCGTAGGTTGAGATGCATTTTGAGAGGTACTAGACTCAGATATTTGAGATGTAGTCACAAGAGGTGCTGGGTTTTTGCAAGTCTTTTAATGATGTCCGTACATGCCACAACGCCGACACTTGTGTTTTCTCGTCGATTCATCGGATGGAACATATCTGTTCTTTTTAGGCCGTCCAGGCAGACATTTGATGGTAGGTGGATATATCTTCTCCTCTATTGCTACGTGCACCCATTGATCCTTTCCCGGCATTGGAGCAATGTCTATGGCATAAGCGGCTTATGCATTTTTCAATTGTGAAGTATGGATCCACATACTTCTCCCAATTAGCATCCCTTGTGAAAGCAATAAAGGCGGCTGCATGTGCACATGGAAGACCTTTGACTTGCCAAATCCGACATGAGAATTTTTTCTCATCTAATATAACCTCCCAACGTTTTCCCTTGCACTTGACTTTCCGATTGTCGTTGCTTCTATAAACTTCATATTCACCCAAGTTCTACATAAAAAGGACATAAAAAGTAAAAAAAAAAAAAAAAAGTAAAGATCTCATAAATAGAAATCTACACTTGGCTGATGTACCAAAAATCATAATCAACCAGTAAAGATCAAGCACAGTGTTTGTTGAGGAGATTGTTAGCTGAAGTAAAGATCTCATAAATATACATACCTTGGTGAATTTGTTGAGGTAATTTTTGACTGTAGGATCTAATATGCCCTTCCATTTTCTCACATTTCTCCTCTTCTTATCAAACAGTACCATAATATTTTCTCTCATGGCATCAAGGAGATCAAGCACAGGTTAGTATCGCACATCACCTATCCAAGAGTTAAATGTTTCAGAGATATTGTTGGTAATGTAATCACACTTGACTGTTGTACCAAACTTGCTTCGACTCCATATCTTTTAATGGTTCTCATTAAGGGGGCGTTTGGTTCGCGCTATAGACCATTCCAGGGAATAGAAGGATTCCAGGAAATATAATACTAGGAAATATCATTCCAGGAAATGTTTCATTACCATATTTGGTTTGCGCATGGCTATCATTTCAGCATTTCAGGGAATGTATCATTACCATGTTTGATTCGCACATGGCTATTACAATGGCTTTCGAGACATGTCTTTGCTACTTTTAATTTATTAACTAAATATTGTTCAAAAGTTCTTATTTAGTTCGCATAAATATAAGCTGAACAAATCAAATCATTTAATCAATCAAGTTAGAAATTGAACCAAATAATTAACTTAAAACTATAATTAATGAGACTTATGGGCCTAAAATTTCTAATATTAATAGCATTCTTAACTTTAAGAATCAAACATATACATGTAGATGCTAAATTAAATTTTGAAATATCCAATTTATGATAATAGAAATAGTTAAAAATCTTTTAACAAATCCATTTTGATAACTTTCCAAAACTGTTGATAAAACAAAAAGGAGAAACCATCTGGACCTGGTGCCTTTGATGGATTGCATTGAAAAACTACTTTTTTAATTTAATATGAAATAAATGGCATTTCAAGAAAGTGAACTTGGTCTATAGTCAGGTTCTCATGTGGAGCCCATAAATCTTCTTTGAAACCAATCATCCTATTATGTGAGATTCCCAAAAGCTGTTTATAAAATTTAGTGACATGATTTTTAATCAAAATATGATCATAACATAAAATTCCATCAATTTATAAAGTAAAAATACTATTTTTCTTTTTTCTAGATGTTGCAACAATATGGAAAAACTTTGTATTCAGATTACCCTTAAGAACCATTTTAATTTTGCCCTTTGTTGCCAATATTGTTCTTCATTAACATAAAGTTGATGAAGATCACTTGGCAAGATCTCCATTGAGCCATGTCTTCCTCATTGAGAGAACTATCTAAAAGCTTATGTTCATAAAAATCTATATCATCCAAAAGCTTTTTCTTAGCTCTTCTCTTTTCCCCCAATGATTGGCATTCCATCCCCTTAATTTTCTCCTCATGAACTGAAGTTTTAATTTCCAAGATTCCCCTAAATTTCTAGTTAAAGGTACTTCAGTCCTCCAAGAGACAACTATGTCATAGAAACCCTCACAAGCAAGCCATGTTTTATCAAATATAATTGTTTTATTTAATGGAACAGTAAAGGCTTGTGTGTCTAAGATTAGAGGCTTGTGATCTGAATACACTTTAGGTAAAGAAAACAGAACTATTGAATAATAAAGAGAATTCCATGCATTTCAGGTTCTACATCTAACCATATTAAAATCTCCCATGACTAACCAATTGTCCAGTCCTAACGCAGATATATCAGACAATTCATTCAGAAATTCCCTTCGAGTAGTTGCATTTAAAGGGCCATAAACAAAAGTTACTAACCATTCTACATTATCGACCTTATGCATTAGTCTAACTGTAACTGAAAAATTACCTATATGAGAGGAAACCAATGAAAATAGGTTGTCATTATATCCAACTAAAATTTCTCCAAAAGCACCTACTGGGGATTCCATTGGTTAATAGTCAAGCTTAATGCATTCAAAGCCCTAATATTAAAATCCTCTTTTTTAGTCTCTTGGATACCATATCTATTGCATAATCCTTAAGAAGATCACTTAAAAATCTACGCTTAACTTACCTAACCCTCTGAAATTCCAATTAAAGACCTTAACCATTAAATAATATTATTTAATGCAACCAACTGGAGTGTCTCATTAACTCCAGCATAAGTAATAGGCACAATTAAACCAGGTCAATCTTTACTCTTATCGAAAAAATCTGTCATCACTGATTCAAAGCGAGGTTTTGACAAAGCTCTTAATTTTTTAACAATTTCTAAACTTTCCTCTATTGTGGCTCCCAAAGTGAAGCTGCTTAGGGGTGTTCATTGGATCCGGTTTAGTCGGTTTTGAACCAAACCAAATTAGTTCGGACCAAACGGTTCGGTTTGTTCGGTTTAATAGTTCGGTTCAGTTTGCTTTTTAAAACCAAATTATAATTTCAGTTCGGTTCGGTTTGAAAAATTTCAAAACCGAAATAACCGAACCGACCAAACTTTTATATATTATGAATTTGGTCCGGACTGTCCAGATTTATTTCTTAATCAATTGTTTTAAATACTTCAGTTTATTTCTTAATATATTCCGATTTATTATAAATCAATTGCTTTAAATAAAAAAATTAATTTATTTTGGTTTGAACCGAACAAACCGACAAACTAAATAAAACTTTGGTTCGGTTGCAATGCTAAATTGGTTTCGGTTCGGTTCTGATACGTCCTATCTCGGGAGATGAGGTCGTATGGGAAATTTGGGCTAAACTGGATTCGTCCTGCCAAGGGATGGCAGGCCGAGGTGTGGATTGAGTTGAGAACTCGGGGTGGTTTGTGAGAGATTCGGACTCTAACCTGTATGATCTCTCTCTTAGTTGAAAATTGCGTCTCCTGTTTCATGGGAATCACTGCCTTATATAGTCCAGCCATAACTGCCATCTCGGGCGTTTATGGAGAACGTGGGCAGTTATGTCAGCCGTTACTGGGACGTGGGCATTAAGCTAGCCGTTACTGGGACATCGGCATTAAGCTAGCCGTTTCCCCGGTTATCCCGTATGTCGGTTGGCATGGGCCTATTTTAAGGCTCTGGTTTGGGGCCGGCATATTGGGCCCCGGCTTAACGAGTTTTTGGGCTTTTTCATATGACGTCGGGTTGGCCTTGTAAAGGTCCGAATTCCAGTCTTTCATGGCCCAGTTTGGAACAAGTAAAAGGGCCTGTGGAACATGGCCCTATCATTAGCCCCCGAAGTCGGAATGCATCGGCGAGATGCTTTCGACTTGAGGATGAATAACTCATAAAACACGGTTTCTATTTACCAACATTGGTGTGTTAGTCATGTTGTCATAACTCGAGTGTAATATATGTTTGTTGATATGTTTCCCACAATTTAAGTATCTCGGTATATATTACCGATACATATATGAGGAGGGATCCACTTACAACAAATTTGAGTTACAACAAAGTTACAACATTCATTTTTTTCATTTTCAAAGTCCAAATTGTCGATCCAAACCGTTCAACATGATCTCCATAATAAAATGTACTTGCAGATCAAATTTTACATTTTTTTGAATTTTTTTACTATTTATTAAGTATTTTACAAAAAATAGCCATACTTAGACCATTGAATTTTGTACTCATCTTAATAAATAGTAAAAAAATTCAAAAAAATATAAAATTTGATCTGCAAGTACATTTTATTTAGATGATCATGTTGAACGGTTTGGATCGACGATTTGGACTTTGAAAATGAAAAAAATGAATGTTGTAACTTTGTTGTAACTCAAATTTGTTGTAAGTGGATCCCTCCTCATATATATATGTACATATATATGTGATTTTTTTTTTTTTTTTTTTTTTTTTTGCGTGACAAGGAAGATTGTATCCGGAGAATGCATTCATGAAGCTGAGATAGGCGTGCCCTGAGGTGGAGTCGACCAGTTGGTCGATTTTGGGCAAGGGAAATGGATCCATGGGGCATGCCTTGTTGAGATCAGTGTAATCAATACACATACGCCAGTCACCGTTGGACTTCTTGACGAGCACGGGATTGGCTGTCCATTCGGGACACTCAACGTTTCTGATGAAACCAGCGTCAAGCAATTTCTGTACTTCACGTTTCACGGATGCTGCCGTTCTTCCCCCATATTGCGTTTCCGCTGTCTAACTGACTTTGAGCCCGGCTTGATATGCAGTCGGTGCTCTGCTATTGACCTCGGAATTCCTGGCATGTCGGCGGCTGTCCAGGCAAAAACAGACTGGTTTTCTCGGAGAAACTTGATGAGTTCTTCCTTCGCTTGCCCCTGGACGGCTTTTCCGATGTTAAGTGTCCTGCTTCTACCCAAATCGACTTGTTGGACTTCGTCTGCTGGCTCAAGGTAAGCTTTGGTCTCAGCTTTATCCACTGGATCCAGCGCTAGGTTGGTGTTGGGTGGTAGATAATTGGTACTTGAACGCAGCCGCTGCTGGTTGGTTTTTGTATCCGACTGCTCGACTTGGTGGACAGAGCCTCCTTGACCCTGAATGGAGGTCATGTAGCATTCACGCGCCACCTGCTGTTGGCCACTTTCTTCCCCTACCCCGTTATCTGTGTGAAACTTAATTTTCAGGTGGGAAGGGGAGATGATGGCACCGATTTTGTTCAAAGTTCCTCTTCCTAGGATCGCGTTGTACGCCGAGGGGGCATTGACGATGAGGAAGTCCACCATGACCTCCACAGTTCGGGAGGAGGTGCCAAATGTCACTTTAAGGGGCATCATTCCCCGAGGTCGAAGGGCATCTCCCGTGAAGCCTATCAAGGGTGAGATATGTTGTTGGAGGGCGCGAGTATCAAGGCCCATTTGCGTGAAGGCCGACAAATACAGGATGTCTGCTGAGCTTCCCGTGTCAACTAACACCCTCTTAACCCGATGTGTGTTGATCTTAAGATTTAACACCACGGGATCATCATGCGGGCTAGATATCTCACCTAGGTCCTTCTCGGAAAAAGATATCGCTTCCTCAGGTCGGGGTCGTTTTTTATCGGTCGTGGTTTCGACCTGTAGAATGGTAGGGTATGGTTTTCGATTGTCGCGAGGTAAAATCTTTCGGATGGTGTCGCGATGGCCACCACTAATCACATTGATGACAGGACTGTTCTGCCTCTCTGGGAGCCTATTCTCGGGACCATCCCGGGTTTGGGGACCGACTTCTCCAACTCGGGGTCCAGTATAGTCCTGTCTGTAAGGAATGGGTTTTTTGAAAATCTTACCTTTGCCGTTGTATTTCCTGGAGAATTTTCTGAAGAAGTCGGGGTTGATGAACTCGATCAGCTTACCCTCTCGGGCAAGTCTCTCCAGGATGTCTTTGAGTTGAAGACAATCCGCGGTGGAGTGCCCATCGAATCCGTGGTACTCACACTTCTGGGAGTTATCTTGTACTGTGAAAATGCCTTCAGGTAATGGTGGGGGAAGGTCGAACATCTCCTCTACGATGTTGTACATCTCGTGCCGTTTCTTGGTGAGAGGTGCGTATCTCACGAAGTGTTGTCGATATCCCTCAGTGCCAGATTTGTGTTCTTGCTCGGTTGATCGGTTGGGTTGGTTTCTCCGAGGTTCCCTTTGGTTGCGAAACCTGTCCGGAGCTGGCTGTCTGTTAGTTTGGTGGCGGGGAGATCGAGATCTAGGCCTCGTGGGACTCCCGTTGTCGTCCTCGGCACGGATGTAACCTTCCGCAAAGGTTACGAATTCTCTGAGAGTGGTCATCTTCTTCATGTGGGCTTCGTAACGCAAGGTTCCTGGACCTCCTTTGCGGAGTCCCTTTTTGATGGCGGCTAGGGCGAATTCTTTATTGAGGTTCTGAATTCGCCGAGATGCCTGTATGAAACGGTTGACAAATGCGCCTGTTCTTTCACGCTGTCCCTGGACGACATCCAGGAGCATCTCGCACGTGGCTTGCGGTGGTTTTATGATTGTGTACCTCTCCAAGAACAGTTTCGCGAAGTCCTCGAATTTGTTGATGGACCCCCGAGGTAGCGTCATGTACCAGTCCCATGCTTCTCCCGTCAAGCAAGTGGTGAAGACACGGCACATGATGGCATCGGTGGCTCCGAGAAGGCGGAGTCGCTCGAGGAACCCATACACAAAGGTGTGTGGATCTTGTGTGTCTCCGCTACCCCGGAAGCTGGGAAGGGTTGTCGGATACTTGAAATCCGTCATCGACTGGCGGTAGATGTCTCTGGACAGGGGGCCATCTTCGATTCCCATAGGTCGAGAGTAGGTGCCAGTCTTCTGGGACTCGAGCTCGGCCAGTTTAGCCGCAAGCCCGGTTTGGATTAGCTCTTCAACCTGAGCCATGTTGATACCTCGGGTAGGAGTAGGTGATCGCCGGCTCCTTCTTCGGTCATCGCGGCGAGTTCTATCCCGACCTCGGGGTGGGCTTCGTTCACGTTCTCTACGGGAGCGAGATTGTTCTCTGCGAGATGGTCTGGGCCCTCTGCCATGATTGGCTGATTCTCGCTCGTTGTTGTGGTGAACCTCAGGACCTTCGGCATGTGGTGGCATCTCGGGATCAAGTTCCCTATTCTCGTCCTGCCCTTCTGGCCGTCTTCCTTCATCGGGATGTACCCCTGTTGGCAGAACATTATGGCCTCTGCGGGCGGACTGGAATTGATGTTCTGATGGGGTGGGTGTGTCTGTCTGGTTACCGGTTTGGACCTGTATGAAATCTCGGTCCAGATTTCTTGGGGAGACATTTGCCGGTCGACTATGGACTCGGTTTGCTGACAAAGGTCGTGGTATAGGTGCAGTGGGTGGTACGGTCTGGTGTACAGGTCGCGGTGGTACTTGTTGAGAACACGGTATTGGACCTGTCATAGGTTGTGTCCCGTTAACGCCTCCCGGACCCCATTGTCCGGGTGGTGTCACATAAGGGTACTGGGGACCCGACGGGGTGAAGGGCGTGTAAGGAATAGTGCCATATTGGTAATACGGCGTTTGCGGAGTATAATAAGGTATGCAAGGTACCTGATAAGTACCAGTTATCGGATTGTGATAGGTACCAGTTACCTGATTGTGATAGGTACCAGACATCTAATTGTGCTCGGTGTAGAGTGGTCTGGTTGTGTTCCCTTCAGTGAACGGTCGAGTAACGTCGGGGCCTGTGTGACGAGGTGGAGCAGGTTGAGGACCCTGGGGTCGTACCATTGAGCTGCTAGGCCTCGCCCCCGGAAGTTGACTGTGGGAGGGGTTTGCTGTGGGTGATGTTACCACCGGAGGTGGTGTGATTATTACTCCTGGCGGGGTCGTCACCCCTGGTGGGAGCGGAGTTGATGTGTTTGGTTGAGCCATCTAATTCTCTGTGTTCGAGCTAGGCGTGGCCCCACGGTGGTTGATACGTCCTATCTCGGGAGATGAGGTCGTATGGAAAATTTGGGCTAAACTGGATTCGTCCTGCCAAGGAATGGCAGGCCGAGGTGTGGATTGAGTTGAGAACTCGGGGTGGTTTGTGAGAGATTCGGACTCTAACCTGTATGATCTCTCTCTTAGTTGAAAATTGCGTCCCCTGTTTCATGGGAATCACTGCCTTATATAGTCCAGCCATAACTGCCATCTCGGGAGTTTATGGAGAACGTGGGCAGTTATGTCAGCCGTTACTGGGACGTGGGCATTAAGCTAGCCGTTACTGGGACATCGGCATTAAGCTAGCCGTTTCCCCGGTTATCCCGTATGTCGGTTGGCATGGACCTATTTTAAGGCTCTGGTTTGGGGCCGGCATATTGGGCCCCGGCTTAACGAGTTTTTGGGCTTTTTCATATGACGTCGGGTTGGCCTTGTAAAGGTCCAAATCCCAGTCTTTCATGGTCCAGTTTGGAACAAGTAAAAGGGCCTGTGAAACATGGCCCTATCAGGTTCTATTTTAGAAATCAAATAATTATTTTGATTTGCTTAGAACCGAACCGATGAACACCCCTAAAGCTGCTCACATCATAAAGTTGAACCAGCTTAAGATCAAAAAGAGAAGAGAAGGGAAAATTGTCTAGTAAAAATTTAGTACTTGTTTTTGCCTTACTAGAGCTGTTATCTGTGGGATGTTGCTTGCCAACCACTTGATTCAACTTGATACGCTGACTGTTGCGAGTCTCCCCCTTAGAGGATGGACCCGAAGTCTGATGCTTGCCTTTTCCTCGTGATGTTGAACCACCAAAAAAAATATATACAATTAAAAATACCAAGTCCAAATTAAATAGCTTGTCTTCGATCTATGACACGTTAAGGCGAGTAAATGACAAAAAAAAGGCGAGTAAATGACAGGTAACAAAGAAAAAGAAAACGCAAGTTGATTTTTCCAAGTCAACTAATTTGACTCGTTCTTCTTCTTGATCTGATGCGACGGAGTTATAACAACGATCTTAGGGGACCTTAATAAGAAATACAAGATCAGACATAGGAACCAGACCATGTCAAATACGAGTTGCGCCATATTGCCGACTTGCGGCCTTTTTTAAATTGGGAAAAGAGCCAGTTATACGATTGTAAGATCTTCTGTGTAGCGGATGTTACTTGGTCAGAAAATGACTTGCTACATCTTTAGGCAGTAGGAGAAATGTCTAAGAGAACATTTCGTTAGAATTATTCCGGTTGCAGCTAAACGAACAAAAAGACGCGCAAGGAAATTTAGGAAGCTTCCTAAATTTCTAATAAACCTCGGATTTATTGAAACTTTTGACACGGTCTTTTCCTCGGATTGGGGAGTATATAGCACCTCATTCATTGATTCATCAATTCATGCCCGTCGCTTTCAGTTCTAATGATATGAATTGCCTAAACATGAGTGAATTGAAACTGAATTACACATCATTGTTATCAGAAAAGCATGTAGCAGACACAAGTAGCTCCTCCTCCTCCTCCTCCTGGGCTTCCATCGGTACGTCCCTCAAAGATCCATGGTCGGCGGCCTTCTTAGTTTCTTTGTTCTTAATTAAGGTAATGTTTTCTACCGAGTGGCTTCTCTGATGCGGCCTCTTGCAGTGGCGGAAATGCCGCTCAGCCCCATCAGTGCTGGGTTTTATTTGTTCTTCATATACCATGTGGAGGAGGTGAGGATCGATGTGAAGCCGGCAATGATGGTTGAAGGATGAATACCAATGAGAGCATGTAGTAGCATTAGGAAGGATGTGAGTACCACTTGTGTCTGCCACTTGCTTTTCTGGTAACAATGGATCTTTCAGTAAATCTGGCCTTTTGAATAATTATTTGAATTGAGAAAGGACGAGCAATTTTGAACCGACAAATCGATCGAGTAGGCCGGTTTTCTCTTGGAGGAGAGAACGAGGAGGTGCTGGAGAGTGGAGACGATATCATTTCTTTCTCAGCGATCTTCCATTTTGTCCCTCTTTAGCAAGGGGAACTGGAGAAGATTAAGGTAATCAATTTTAATATTTATTAGAGAAGAGAGTGTAAGATACAATGTACATCATTTACTTGCGTAGAGTGCTCCTGATCTCATGAAATTAAAAAAAATTATATAGATTTTTAATCTTAATTTAATAATTCCAAAGTAAAAGAACTCATGGAAAATTTTTGAACATAGATGTTCGTGAGTGTACAAGAAACCTTTTAGAAAGTTATTTTTTTTCTTTTTACATTTTTTATTTATTTTTAATTAAAATTAGAGCTTTCAATGTAAAATAGCATTTCTGGAAAATATTTCAAAGCTTTAGTTGCATTTCTTCAGACATAAAAACCTTAAAATAAATTTTATACTTTTATTCTATTTAAAAATGAGAACTTGCCATTAGATCAAGGAGATATGTTGATGGCTCCTCGAATTCATTTTATTCAGTTGAAAAACCATACGACTGAATTCATTTTTATTGATTATCGTATCCTCTGAGATATCTAAAATATTCAGTTTATCTAAAGTCTGCTCAAACTTTTTTTCTGTGACCATTCAGAATGCAGAAAGAATTTGAATAGTTCGGAATTTTACAGTTCAACTCAAACTTTGAGATATTTCATAATTAAGATGCGAATTCTATTTTATGAGCGTATCTGAGAGTAAACTGAACTTTTCAATATTTTAAATTTGGCATTGTGTATAGGCTAACTTTAATTAAACTAAATATGGCCTTGGGAGAATTCACATCACCCCCGGTACCGTAATAGGGAATCTTTTACAATTACTTGATCTGGACCGTTCTTTTTAACTTGGCACGAATCTCAAAGCCCAATAATACTGCCCCCTATTGTTAGCCCGAATCCCAAACCGGCTGGGAGTTAATCTCAAACCGTAAAGTGAAGAGAATCTTTTACAGTACCGGGGAGGATATGAATCTGACCTTGGGAAGGGGGTTTTTTGGTTTGTTTGTGGCTACTTGGCTACTAGAAATCTGTAAATAAACTTTTTTAGTATCAATTATCCGCAGCCAATCATAAAAAAAATTAAACTAAATATGATCTCAATAAAAATTATTATAAAATAAAGTATAAAATAGAAGAAAATGTTGGAACTTGAGTTCTAAAAACTCAAAATTCCCTCTTCAATAAATTTGCTTAAAATCTCCATTTGTGATATTTGAAATTTAGAGGGTTAAATTACATATATATTTCTTTAATTAATGGTGAGTTATTTTTTCTAATGACCACTTATTATTTTGTTAATGAATTTTACTGTTACACCTCTTCATGGCACCTTATATGCCATAGTACGTTTCTTTTTCATTTAATAAATTATCATTAACCAATATTAAATCTCTTGATTGAATCTATATAAAAAGATCTCTTTCTGTTTGATATTGGGATAATACTCATCCCTTTCTTATTTTGATACTCATCGGATATACTCCCACGGAAAGCCCCTTTGAATTTCCATTTCCATTTTACTCCAATTAATCAAATTCTGATCCTCGCTGGATATTGCGGAGTTATCGTCAGTTGCTTCTATGGCGTGTCTAAGGAGTAACAACCCCGGATTATCTTGGTTGCAGTTCCATCTTGCACGATGAGACGGAATACGCTTAAAGACAGTGCTTCGCACAATCCGGGTTACTCTATTTCAATTTGATTTATTTTAATTAATTTATAACTATCCGAATATTCTGAAAATTTATTCCAACAGAAAAAATGAAAATGAGCAATACTTACATATGCATAGGCTTTAAAAAAGACTAACCCACTTTTGTCCCCATCAAGCATTCAAGCTCAGATTCGTCAGAAGAGATACTATCATACTAGCTGTGTAATGACAAAGGTCACACCTAAGGAACATTTACCATAATATCATCATGTGTCAGTCGACGCTTTATACCTACCTAGAATTTAAGTATTCAAGTTCATATCCCTACTGGTATGTACCAAAACCAGCAGCAATGTAGGTACTGGTTATGGTACGTATCAGAACCAGCCATAACCAGCAGCAGTGCCTGTACCAGTAATGGTACGTACCAGAATTCAATAGCTAGCTATAACACTATTAACTGCTTTTCTTTTATAATGATTCTAATAGCTAGCTATGGTTGCACCATAGCTGCGCTAAAGCTTTTTCGAACCTTAAAAGCTATAGCGCTATAATCGCTATTTAGAACCTTGATCATTAGCTTCAGATCCGTTAGGATAATCATCATAGGCTAGATTAAGGAAAGAGAGGGAGTTACTAATGTTAGAAAAAGCAACTCAACCCCTTTTTCCTATTTTTGGTAATATTACCGTTGTAATTATTTTTAGGCAATAGATAGGGACAAATAGGACACCGTTAGAACAACCCATATAAAAACACCTCACTGTAACAAATAAAGATAAGAATGAAATAATCAATTTCTCATTCATCTTCTCTGTCTCACATTACAAAATTCAACAGAAAATATATTTAAGTCCCTGATTTTTCTCAAAAATGATAAGTTAGTCCTGAACGTTACATGACTGGTAATAAAATAGAAAAGACAGGTAATGGGTGGATATCAGTCTTGTAGGTAACTTGGTACCGATCTGAGAATTGGTATCAGTAGGGATTATGTGTGCTAATTTGTAGACAAGGTGATACTGGTACCTTGGAATAGGTATCAGTGAGGTTATAGTGGTTTTGCTTTGTTGTTTTTCTTTTCAGGATATTGTATGTATGTATGTATCAATAGGAAGAATGAATGCTACTGCCACTTGCTTTTCTGGTAACAATGGATACATTCTTTAACTTTTCGAATCGAGAAAGGATGAGTAATTTTGATCAGAGAAATCGAGCAGGACAATTTTCTCATGATCTCAAGTCTGGTGCTGGAAACAATAACATTTCTTTCTTAGTGATCTTCCATTTTCCCCTCTCTATTGTTGTTTAAATAATTAATTTATTGTCAATTTTTACTCTTTCTTTCTTTTCCATCTTTTCAATGAAAATCCTAGAAGGTAGAATTTAATGACATCTAAAGTAAATAGAAGAAGATTGAGGGAAGTTACTTGTTACATATGAATGAATTCTTCTCATGTTTTTAAACATTTATCATAAAAATTCCAATAGAATTCAACTTTATTGAATTCTATTTATTGAAATCATTTCAATTCTTGTCAAAATTTAGGGCCGATCGAATTCTAAGGGAATCAATATTAATATTTACTCGAGAAGGGATAGTGAGATACGATTTCCATCATTTTATTGCATACAATGTCATTGTGACAGGGTAAACTTTTAGTGTGGACAATTACTATATTATCCTTTTTAGTTTTTTTTTTTTTCTGTAGGTTCCGGTCCTCATAGAATGATGGAAGAATAAATCCAGTAAAGTAAATGTAAATCTTAACAGAAAAAACTATGAGTGCATCGGGAGCTAGACACAAGTTTCATTTATGTAAGAACTTCCTGTTTGGATGAAACAGGTGAGTTACGCTTATTTTTCAATGAAAACAATGAAGGGGAAGCTGTAGTGATGTTTTTTAAATAAAAAGGGAGAATTTCACGTATACCCCTCAAAAACTTCAAAATTACGTATTTTCTCTCTAAACTTTAAAATTACATATATACCCCTCTAAACTTCAAAAACTCACAAATTTACTCATTTTATTGTCTTTTATATTAAAACTAATTCTATATTTATAAAATACTCATTTTACCCTTTTTTAAAAGCATCAAAAACCCATCGGACTCAAATTTGAATATGAAGGGTTCCTCTACCGTCTGATTCATGCGCATCGCATTAAGATCTGTGAGTGCAGCTTCAATATACGTGCGTGTTCGCTTTAAGATTTGTGCTGATCTAGCGTGCACGAATCTGAAAGTAGTTCGGACAGTAGAGGAACCCGCAGGCTAGATCAGCACGAATCTTGAAGTGATTTCGATTCGTGCTCCTCACATTAAGAGTTGTGCACGTCGCTTCATTATCCGTGCGTGTTCGCTTTGAGATTCGTTCTGATCTAGCGTGCACGAATCTGAAAGTAGTTCGGACAGTAGAGGAACCCTTCAGATTCAAATGTGAGTATGATGAACGTTTTATGCTTTTAATAAAGGATAAAATAGGTATTTTATAAATTTATAAGAGTTTTAATATAAAAGACAATAACATTGATAAATTTGTGAGTTTATGAAGTTTAGAGGGGGAAATACGTCATTTCAAACTTTAGAGAATGAAATATGTAATTTTGAAGTTTTTGAGGGGTATCCATGAAATTCCCCCCAAATAAAAAATAGAGCTTTCAACGCAAAATATTATTTCTGGAAAATATTTCAAAGCTTCGGTTGCAATAGTTCAGACATAAGAAACTTATAAATTTAATTTATACTTGTAATCCATTTAAAAATGGTAACTTGTCATTGAAAATATCTATTGAATCAAAGGATATGTTGGTCGCTCCTCGAATTCATTTTAGTTCGAAAAAATAAAAATAAAGACATAAAGCTATCAGCAAATGTGTGAATTCATATCCTTTAAATTCACTATCTTAAATATCAAACAGTAAAATTTGTCCTATTTAAGTTGTTGATTTGGCATTGTTTTCAAGCCTATCGTATGATTTTTTTTTTTCAGATTTAGGATCTGTTGATAATCTTGACAATTTTGATAACTTTTTTTTTTAATTTATGCCAAACAAAAGTTACAACGTAGGAAAAAATTATGGATGTTCTTTATAGATTAGTTATATATTATCATACAATTTCAATATCATTTGATGTTCTATCAAATTTCGTTAAATATGAAAATTGTAACTTGAGTGTTTTTTTATTAACGGTAAAACCTTGTATTAAATTTGATCATTTTAAGTATATGATGTGTATATCATATTTCATATGCAAGATTTAACATTTAAATTATTTTGTTGGTTATTAATGTGTCAGACTAATACGTAGCTATTTATTCCGTTATTAATATGTCAAACTAATTCGTAGCTAATGAATCCTCCACCCTTTTTTAATATAAGAATTTTACTCTCGTCACCGCCGGGTAGATAGACTTCTCACATATCTGGGCTAGGGGTGTTCAAATGGATCGGTTTATTCGGTTTTAAACTAAACCAGCAAATTTTGGTTTAAATGGTTCAGTTCGGTTTTGGAATCTCCAAATCGGTTTGAACCAAACCAACCGGTTTAATAAAAAATGGATCGGTTTATTTTGTGTGGTTTATAATGGACCGGTTTATTAAAAACCGACTTGTCTGGTTATCAAGAATGTTATTCAAATCAGTTTGAACCGAACCAACCGGTTTTGAAATGTTTATTTGTAACTTGAAATGTTTTTATTCGGTTCAACTGAACAAACCGAAGTTTAAATCAGTTTAATCGGTTCGGTTTTAGATCGGTTTGGAATTTTAATTCGGTCGGTTCGGTTGGGTTTTCAAAATTCGGTTCAAACCGTGATTCGGCAAAAAAAGTTCAGTTTGACCCGAACTGACCGGTTGAACACTCCTAATCTGGGCCAATAGATAATGCAGTAAGTAATATGGACTAGATGGGCCGGTACTTTGAAACTGGCTGATTCTCTAACTTAGTCTTTATTTGAATTTTGTTTACCTTATTATGCATTTTTTGCATTCTAGTTTTTACTGTGCTCTGTGCAGTTTTGTAGACAACGGAAATAAGTCGATTACTATTATTGAAGTTTGGTTTTAAAAAGGTTATCCTAATAACATTCATATTTATCCAGGAAAACTATTTGCATGTCCATTGATAGGCAATAGCAGGATTAGATATCAGGTTGTACTATTAATGTGTCAAACTATTCACATTTTGTGATAATGTTTGTTTTCTATTTCGGTAGGGATCTTGCTTATTTTCATCTATGCATATTGGAATATGAGTTCGTCAATAGCACCAATGCAATTCTATTAATTATAAGTTTTATGATATTATATGGTAGAACAATTTTTTGTCAAATAATTCAAAAAAATACCTCAAAGAAATGATAAAACTCTCCACGAGATGTAATAAATTGAGGCATGCAAAGAGGAGGTGGAATGATAAGCTCGGAGGACAGTTGATTGATAGCACTCAACACACTATGAAAATGACGACTCACAGTATTGTCCGAATGATGAAATCGTTCTTGCACACTACGATTGCTCGTATTTTTGGCGAGTATACAAGAACATTGCTACTTGCTCTTCCACCTTTAACAATCCGTCAGAAAATAGCTGCTTCTCTCTTAACAATTTGACTAAAGCATGGAAGACAAAAGTCTCTATTTGAAATTCTTGTCTGGAACGACACTCATAACCGTCTAGAACTTCATTTACAAACATGAATCTCATTAAAATTAAAGTATGACAAGGAGTTGGTTCGAACAAGTTTCTCTCTACGTAAGGAAAAACCACGCTTGTATATTCATCATGATCATTGTCCATTCTCTGTAAGTGGAAAGGATCTTTATTTTTTTTCCTACGTGTATATAAAAGGATAATGATGAAAATTGGTTGAGTCATTTTCATCTGTGTGTGGTCTATATATACATATGTTTTGTTTTATACCAACGGCTAGCTTATTTAATTGCACCAATAAGTGCTCAATAAATGCTAAATAAATGCTATACATATGTTTTGTTTTATGCCAACGGCTAGCTCAAAATATTTGATACAGTCATTTTCATCTCCGTTTTTAAATAGAAATACATAATTTATAAATAAATCAATATTTTCCACAACTAATCCCACAGTACAACCGAACACTCATCAACAAATTTCCATAATTATTCTTGTGCGTTCCCATGAATATGGGTTCCAGCAAATCAAAAAGTGGATTTCCGAACCCGTAAAATTCCATCCCGCACAATCCCATGACATCCGAACATGCCCTTAGTCACTAGTACTAGTGGGACTAACTTCTAGTTCGGATCCAGACTTTTTTTTTTAACCAAAACTGATGATATCTCACTTTTTTCTACATCTCATTTTTTCTTTACAATATTTTCTCTTTACATCTCATTTTCTGTAAACTATTTAAGTTCAAATATATGATAAAATTTACAATACATTATTGATTTAATTATTTACATTTTTTTTAATTTAAAACAGTTAGAAATTTAAATAGAAATACATGTTGACATCTCATTTTTTTTACTCTGCAGTATTTTTTTTACATCTCCTATTTTATAAATTATTTAAGTTTAAATATATGATAAAATTTACAATACATTATTGATTTAATTATTTATATAGTTTTTTTTTATTTTGAATAGGTTAGAAATTTAAATAGAAATACATGTTTTAAATAGATCAAGATTTCTCACAACTAATTTTACGGTACAACCAAACACTCATTTCAACATATTTCCATAATTTATCTTGTACGTACCCACATCTATGGGTTCCTACTTTTTCAAAAGTGAGTTCTCATCCCGTCAAATTCTATCTCGTCCAATCCCGTGACAAATGAACAGATCCAAAATTTATGAGTTAGCGGCAGATTTTGAGCCTTCCAAATGGGTCAAATTGAACACTTGAGAGTAGGTCCGATGGTTTAATCACCGTCGATTTGCTTTAAAATTCGTGCAAAATGCTTTAAACTTCGTGCGTGTCTGTTTCAATTTTCGTGCGTACAAATCTTAAATTAGATCGGACGGTCATCATGGTCGTTGAACCTAAAAGTAGGTCTGATGGGCATCTAAAATAAGAATAGGAATATTGTTGTTTTAATTCGAATTGTAGATCTAAAACAAACCAGATCGAATCGATACCATTTAGAATTCAAGAAAAAAAAAATATGAATCTAATCCGTCATTTTAATTGTATGTTAGATTTATAATAATAAAAATTCTACTTTTCTAAATAAAAAACAATAAAGAATACACAACTCCAAATTAAATAGCTTGCTCTTCTACAACAAACAATTAAATGTTGTAAGCCCGGTTATGTTTGTGTCAATTATGAGAATCCAATCTCTCGTCTCAAATCTCAATTATTATATAGTGATTAATTGAGAAATAAAAAATAATAATAATTCTCCCTCAAATCGTCAACATAAATTAATTAAATGGACCTACAAAATCACAAGTTTAGTTTGTTTATCTGAACAATTCAATTTATTATGTCGGTAAAATAATTTTTTTGTTTTTTTTCTATTTGTCAAGCTTAATTTTTTATTTTAAATTTTTCCATTAATAAAACAATTAACATACGGTAATTTAAGGGCAATGTTCAGATGTCCTATTTTTTTTGTGGGAATTTGTGGGAATTTCGATGAGATAAAGTTGAATTTATTTATTTTCCGACACATCATCTCTTGCTCATTCTTCATTTACTTCTTGATTTTTTTTTTTTCGTGACAATGGTATTTTGTTTTATTTCTTTCTTTTCATTTAATTATAAGTTATTTTTTCCCACACCATCACTTGCAACTTTTACTTTTTATGAATTTATTTTTTGTTTCCTAACTAATATTATGTTTTATTTATTAGATTTTAGATTATTAAATTGATCAAATTTTTGAATATATATAATTCCCATGTATTTAAAAATTTAGACTTTAGATTATTAAAATGACAACAAGTCTTTAAAAAACAAAGTATATATATAATTCCCATGTATTTCTTTCTCAAATTTTTTTTTTTAAAAATAATTTTTACAGTACAATTGAATATTTATTTCAGTATATTTTCATTATTATTTTTAAGGGAAAAAATTAAAATTAACTTTTTCAGTGTCTAAAAAACCGTCGGTATTCCAGTTGAATCTGTATCACCCCAGGTCCCTAAAGTGCAAGCGATAAATCCGGACCGTTTTTTTAACTTGACATGAATTTCAAAACAAATCTCCTATAGTTTCAATAGGTACCGAATTAAATTTGATCCGGGTGGAATTAATCAGGACCGTCCGCTTTTTTAAAAGGGAGCCGGTGATCGATGTTTGTCCGGTGCCTATTCGGGGATAGCAAAGGGAGCCAGCATTATTTGAGCTTTGAGATTCGTGCCGAACTTAGTTGAACGGTTGAGATTTTCCAGAGAGTCACGCAGAATATGAGATATCTCAGTGGATGCGAATTCAGTACCTGGGCGGGACATTTCCTCGCAATATCCTCGAAATTCCTCGCAATCAAACAGCCCTAGTTATAAATTCCTCGAAATTTCTTCGCAATTCCGGGATTCCAGTCGCTACATGCCAAGTCAACGAAAAGATATATCTAGAAAAGCGACAAATCATATTTAGACTTTAAAGCAACGACTTCGCAAGTTCTTATCGGCATAGCTGTCAGCTCAGCTGGACTGAAAATGACATTAAAACAAAGAAAAAGAACACGCTAACTTATATGAGGAGGGTTCAAATGCCTCCATTTTTCATGCCTCCACCATGCCTCCATATTTTAAAACTTTAATAACTCAAAATTTAAAACTTAAAAGTAAAAATAAAACCGTTGGATATGGTCTACATCATTTTATCTATACACGTGTAAAAAATTATGATATTTCAATTTTGTTTTGGTTATCATCAAGAGCTTGTAAAAAACATACTAATGTGGATAATTTCTAGACGTTGATTTTTCAGCTTATTGATTCACATAAAAACAAAATCGAAATGTGATAATTTTTTATGAGCACATAGATAAAATGATGTAGATCATATCCAACGGTTTTATTTTGACTTTTAAATTTTAAATTTTGAGTTATTAAAGTTTTAAAATATGGAGGCATGGTGGAGGCATGAAAAATGGAGGCATTTGAACCATCCTCAACTTATATATATAGTCGAGTCTATTAATTTGGCTCGGTCTTTTTCTTGATCTGATGCGACGAAATTGCAAAAATGTCTTTGTGAAGCGACATGTAAAATGCCGATCTGCAGCCTAGTCATAGAGTTAGAAGTAGAAGATCAGACACAGAAAACCAGGGACCATGAAAAATGCCGAATAGTTGCGGCCTTTATTTAAAGTTGGAAAAGAGGGATTCCAATTATACGATTGTAAGTATATTCTGTGTAGCGGATGTTATAAAGTCAGAAAATGACTTGCTATATCTTCAGCAGTTCTCGTTGTGTCAGATAAGTTCCGTCAGAACTATTATTGTTGCAGCTAACACAGAAAACGACGCATCAGGAAATTTCCAGGAAGTTTCCTTAGTCCCAATAAGAATTTTTTATTTATAGAAATATTATTAGAATAGGAGGAATTTCCGATATTTTTATTAAAACCTCCAAAAAAAACAAATTATCAAATCTGCTTCCATCCCAACTTTATTTTTATTTCTACCCTAACCGCCCGTGGGCTGGGCGGTCCACTTTTCCCACCTGACCGCCCAGCCACTGGGCGGTCCAATTTCCACAGCTGACCGCCCAGTGACTGGGCGGTCCAATTTCCATAGCTGACCGCCCAGCAGCTGGGCGGTCCGCTAGTTTTTTTTTTTTTTTTTTTTAGAGATTAAGATTAGATTAGAGACAATATGAATATCAAGATGCTCATTTGCTGAAATCGGACACTAAAATACGCTAAAATATGCTAAAATACGCTAAAATTTTCTAAATTACTCAATACGCTAAAATACGTTAAATTACTCAATACGCTAAACTACTCAATACGCTAAAATACACTAAATTACTCAATACGCTAAATTACTCAATACGCTAAACTACTCAATACGCTAAATTACTCAATACGCTAAATTACCCAATATGCTAAAATACGCTAAATTACTCAATACGCTAAATTACTCAGTACGCTAAAATACGCTAAACTACTCAATACGCTAAAATACGCTAAATTACTCAATACGCTAAAATACGCTAAATTACTCAATATGCTAAATTACTCAATACGCTAAAATACGCTAAATTACTCAATACGCTAAACTACTCAATACGCTAAAATACACTAAATTACTCAATACGCTAAAATACGCTAAATTACTCAATACGCTAAATTACTCAATATGCTAAAATACGCTAAATTACTCAATACGCTAAATTACTCAGTACGCTAAAATACGCTAAATTACTCAGTACGCTAAAATACGCTAAATTACTCAATACGCTAAATTACTCAGTACGCTAAAATACGCTAAATTACTCAATACGCTAAATTACGCACTACGCTAAATTACTTAATACGCTAAAATACGCTAAATTACTCAAGTGAGTTATACTAAAATACGCAAAATTATGCTAAAGTAGACCGATTCTGTGTCATCTTTCATGAATCATAAAAAATAGTAAAAAAATTCCAAAAATAGTAAAAATTGGTATTCTACAAGTTCATTATGTAACTAATTTACTGAACTACTTGGATTGAATAATTAAAATGAAAATCTTAATCGGAAACTTCAACTCAAGTTTTGAGGGTCTTCCCTTTGTTTTTTGGCGATTCTGAATTTCAAAATCCAGCATCACTGGCACGGACGCATGTGCATTTTCTCAAGCTTTTCGAAAAGTGCTCATTTGCTGAAATCGGACACTCGAGCGCCGTTTTATGACTGTTTGAAGTTTCGTCGTCGTTTTTCGCCTTTTCAGTGAAGATATCGTCCCTATTCATATGTAATTTACCGTATTTTAGCGTAATGTAATGTGATTTAGTGTAATTTAACTTAATACAGTGTAACTCAACGTAATTTAACATAATTCCAAGTAATTTAGCGTATTTTAGTATAAATATGCTTCACAGAAGTAATCTAACTAATATTTACAAAAAAAATTCGAACTTTAGCGTTAAGAATTCAGCATCTTTATATTCATATTGTCTCTAATCTAATCTCTAAAAAAAAAAAAAAAAAAAAAACACTAGCGGACTGCCCAGATGCTGGGCGGTCAGCTATGGAAATTGGACCGCCCAGTGGCTGGGCGGTCAGTGGGAAAAGTGGACCGCCCAGCCCACGGGCGGTTATGGTAGAAATAAAAATAAAGTTGGGGTGGGAGCAGATTTGATAATTTGTTTTTTTTTTGGGGTTTTAATAAAAATATCGGGAGGAATTTCATGTATCCCTAAAAATTTCAATATTACGTATTTCCACTTCAAAATTTTATAATATCATATTTATCTTTTAAAATATTAAAAACTCACATATTTACCCAAAAAAATTAAATAATAAAATTTAACACTTAAAATTTAAAATTTTGGGGGGTGGGTCATAATATTTCTCTAATATTTATTAAGGAACGCGTTAGTGCTGAAGCATCATATAGGAGGAGAGAATTTTTTATTTATAGAATATATTATAAAATAAGAGAGAAAAAGAAAATATGTGTCTTAGTTTTTTGAGAATTTTTTATTTATAGAAATTATTAAAAAATGATAGAAGGAAAGAGAGAGAGTATACCAATTGTTAGACTCATAGAAATATTGAATTCATGTTCCCGATCCAAGTTTAGATATGAAGCAATGGTACTGATCTAAAAATTATTTTGTTTCTTCTTTAGTACCTAGGTAGAGAGCAATAAACGATTATAGAATCAAACTCTGTGTGGGAACACACAAGGGAATGGGGCTGGAAACAGAAATTTTTGAACTGAATTTTTAACTGAGATCATGGGAAAAAAAAAATTCAGTCTGAGTGAATTTTTCTTTTCCCAACTTCGTGTGGTGCTGCTCATTCTCTCTCTCAGTCGCTTATCATGAAGTTACCAGCTGTTGCTGCATCTTTTCCTCTTGAGTACTTGTGTAAGCAGCAAACAAGATTGAATAATGAAGACAATTCTAATGTTAAGGTGTGAAACTTTGACCTATAGGTTCGATTTCATTAATTTTTTACCATTATATTTATAAAATTTCTACAAAGAAAATTTATAAAATAATAATTATAAGTAATGTGATGTTATGTTATTATTTAATTTATAAAATAATAATAATAAAGAAAATTGTATTATTTATTTAATCTACTTGTTTAATTGCATTATTTAATCTAGTTAATTAGTAATGTTATGTTATAAAATAATATATAATAAGTAATGTGATGTTATGTTATTAATTAATTAATTTATTTAATTGTATTATTGATATTTTATTAATAAAGAAAATTGTGTAATATCAACATATAAAATATTTTAGAAAGAAAAATAGAATTTCCCATAATTAATCCCACTGTGCAAACCGAACACTCATTCAACACATTCCCATAATTAATTCCATGCGTACCCGCATCCATGGGTTCCCGCTTTTTCAAAAGTGGATTCCCATCCCCTTCAAATCCCATCCCGTGTAATCCCGTGACATCCGAACAGGCCCTAAAGAAGTTCGAATCAGTCTTTCTACTCTTATTTTATAATATTTATAAATAAGAAATGTCCACCACAGCCCCTAATAAAAAAAAAATGAATTAGTCTTTCTCTCTTATTTTATAATATGTTTATAAATAAACAAATCTCGTCGTGGGAGAAGAATGAATTTTTTTTGGGAATTTCATGTATACCCTCAAAAATTTCAAAATTATGTATTTTGCTCTCTAAAGTTTAAATTACATATTTCCCTCTCTAAACTTCAAAAATCACAAATTTACCCATTTTATTATTTTTTATATTGAAACTCATTTTAAATTTATAAAATATCCATTTTGCCTTTTATTAAAAGCATAAAAAATTATAATATTTTGAAGGAAAATATTGTCAGTATTTATAAATTTAAAATGAGTTTTAATATAAGAACAATAAAATATGTAAATTTGTGAGGTTTTTAAAGTTTAGAGGGAAAAATACTTAATTCAAAGTTTATGGAGAGAAATACGTAAATTTTACAGTTTTGAGGAGTATACATGAAATTCTCCCTAATTTTTTTTTTTTAGTTGATGAGGAGCAGGGGCGGATTCAGGATTTTTGTCAGGGGGACAAAAAAATATCGAATCGGGTTTAAATCCATTAACCATTAGATATTCGACAAAAAACAATGCTTTAACTTATACTTTCCAATGCTTTGACTTGTAATTTCTGATGCTCTGACTTATAATTCTAATTACCAATGAAAATTCAACAGATTTATTTTAATTTTAACTCTAAATTTAACTCGAATTACAAATTAAACGTTCAGAGAGAGACAAAAAAAATTCAGGAGAGACAAAGTCGGTCGGAACCGATAAATTTCCCGGTTGTTACTTTTGACAGCGATGTTTTCTTGCTATATATACACTCCTTCATCGATTGATGAGGATTGAGTAATTCAATATAAATAACAAGAATCATATCGTCCGGCTCTGAAGGATAGCTCAAGCCCGTCGCTTTCAGTTCTAAACTTGCTCTTCTCTCCAAAAATGAGCGATTTGAAACAGAATAACACAACTTCACAAAACAATGTGCTGAAAGATGCGTTGTTGTTACCTGTAAAGCAAATGGCAGACACAAGTAGGCCCTCTTCTTCCTCGTCCTCGTCCTCCTGCTCATGGCTCTCCCTTCTTGGTTTGTTATTCCTCGCCTTTAATTCAGGGATGGCGATTCATCGGTCCCGCGATGATCCTTGGACAGTGGCCTTTGTAGTTTCTACCTTTCTCGACCTCCTCCTCCTCTTCGTCTGCCTACAGTTGTTTGAAAAGACACCTCGCAATTCTCCAAGGAGAACTCATCTCAAGATTGCTGTATGGTGTCTCTCAACATTCCTTACGGTAATGTTCTCCTACAAAGTAGCTGCTTTGATGCCGCTTGCAGTGGCAATTATTGTCTGGGTCATGTCACTTGGCACCATTTTTTCTGGGTTTATTTGTTTTTCATTTAACTTGAGGAAGAGGTTGAAATTAATGCTTCTTCAGGTGATGTGAACCCAGCCCAAAAATGGTGTGAAGGACCATAGTGATTATATATCCTTGTGCATGCTCACAGTTTCTTGTTCCAAACTGAAACTATCACAAGTAATGGTAAATCACGCAATATTTTGCATACTATCTTTGTTAGCTAGCTAGTAATGGTAATCTCGCAATATTTTTGCATACTATCTTTGTTAGATAGCTAGTTAATGGTAAATTGTTAATCAAACGGATCAATTACATCAAAACCTTTTGAAATTGATGTATCGTATCATATCCAATTCGGTTTGCATATTTTACATCATATGGTTCAATTCAAGAAAATAAGCGACTACCTCTCAATTGAAAATACTTCATAGATATGAACACACAACCTTTAAGATTAATAAATAGATATGAGAATTTATGAATTTTGAATCTGTGGACCTTTTCTCCCACAAGGTTTGGGTTTATGTTTCATCCTAAAAAAAATTCGAAAATTAAAATGGAGATTTATATTTTAGTCTCTATTTCTCAAAAATACCAAGTTAGTCCTGAACTTTTATTTGCATCATGTAAGTCCTTGAATTTTTTTTAAAATGAAAAATCATTAGTCCTTGATCTTCAAAATGATGAAAAAATTAACTCTTTTAAGTTTTATAAATCAATTAGTTCTGAGTTTCAAAATGATTAAGTTAGAAGGACTAGTTTGTTTGATTAGAGAAGTTGAAGGATTAACTTGACTTTTCTAAAAGTTGAATGATTAATGTGATGCACTGGAAATTTTGGGTTCTACTTTATTCTTTTAGAAAAATTTAATAATCATTCTAATGCAGACGAAAGTTCAAAGATAATTAGATTTTTCTAAGAAAGTTGAGACCAAAATCTGAATTTAAACCAAAACTAAACCACGCAGATAAAGCTTTTTTATTTCTGTAATACAGAATTCAGCGGGTGAAGTTTACTGGTATGTAAAATTGTAGTGCAGTAATCTTTTTTTGTTTCAAAATGCAGAATTCAACGAGGTTGAGTTTATAGTAAGTTAAAATTGTAGTATGCAAAAATATTGCGTGATTATCATTACTTGTGATAGCTCCACAAGAGACTGTTGAGCTACTGTTATGTGTATTTGTTTTGCTTTGTTTTGTTTTTTTTTTTTGTTTTTTGTTTTGTTTTAAGGTCAGTGGCTTTAAGGATACGTAGATTTTGTTGATCGTGTATGAGAATAAACTGTCATCAAATGTGTAGGGTTACCATTATTTTTTTATTATAAGTAGTGTTTTAAT
>JAJGRW010000317.1:949100-1138094 GCA_025461045.1 Carex parvula
TATCAGATATCGGTATCATTTGTGGGAGCAAGGTCTCGCTAATGACGGTTCCTCTGACACGCGGGGTAGATGTTGTACGTCGCCGGCTTATTTCCGTTATAAATATGAATAGTTTGACACATTAATAGTACAACCTGATATCTAATCCTGCTATTGCCTATCATTGGACATGCAAATAGTTTTCCCGGATAAATATGAATGTTATTAGGATAACCTTTTTAAAACCACACTTCAATAATAGTAATCGACTTATTTCCGTTGTCTACAAAACTGCACACTAAAAATTAGAATGCAAAAAATGCATAATAAGGTAAACAAAATTCAAATAAAGACTAAGTTAGAGAATCAGCCAGTTTCAAAGTACCGGCCCATCTAGTCCATATTTCTTACTGCATTATCTATTGGCCCAGATATGTGAGAAGTCTATCTACGCGGCGGTGACGAGAGTAAAATTCTTAGAGCATCTACATTTCAGCAACTCAAATGAGTTTCTAAATAATTGTTAATCACTTTTTAGAAATTAAGGTTCTAAAGTTTCTAACTCTCACATTCCTGAAATTAATTTTAGAATTTCTATTAAGCTATGTCGCAAAAAATTAAAAAGGAGAAAAAATTTGAGCTAATTATTTAATCAGCATAGAGTTTATAAACAGTTTCTTAATAAGAAACTTTACTGCATAGTTTCTAAATAAGAAACTCTTAATGCGATGCGCGCGGATCAAAACTACTTCAAAATCCGTGCAAGCTAGATCAGCACGAATCTTAAAGTGAACACACACGTATATTGAAGCTGCACGCACAGATCTTAATGCGATGCGCACGGATCAGACAGTAGAGGAACCCTTCATATTCAAATTTGAGTTCGATGGGTTTTTTATGCTTTTAAAAAAGAGTAAAATGAGTATTTTATTAATATAGAATGAGTTTCAATATAAAAGACAATAAAATGGATAAATTTGTGAGTTTTTGAAGTTTAGAGGGGTAATATGTAATTTTAAAGTTTAGAGGGGGGAATATGTAATTTTGAAGTTTTTGAGGAGTATACATGAAATTCTCCCTTTTTATTTAAAAAACATCACTACAGCTTCCCCTTCATTGTTTTCATTGGAAAATAGGCGTAACTCACCTGTTTCATCCAAACAGGAAGTTCTTACATAAATGAAACTTATGTCTAGCTCTGGATGCACTCATAGTTTTTTCTGTTAAGATTTACATTTACACTACTGGGTTTATTCTTCTATCATTCTAATATTCTATGAGGACCGGAACCTACAGAAAAAAAACTAAAAAGGACAATATAGTAATTGTCCACACTAAAAGTTTACCCGGTCACAAGCACATTCTATGCAATAAAATGATGGAAATCGTATCTCACTATCGAGTCCGGCTAGTATGACATCGATGTCATATAACACTAACTACAAAATTGATTGGATAGACTTCAAACGACTAATTCAAACCATTCAAACCGATTTACTTTATGAGTGATGCATTTACATGTAAATTTTGTATATTTTGTAGTTATTTTAGTATCAAATCAAGTGGTTAAAAATATTGAAAAATGAATGTATTAAAATTAACTTAAAAACTCACACATTTGACCACTTGACTTAATACTAAATAAATTCGAAAAATTATAAATTTTGCATGTAAACGCACAACTAATGAAATAGATCGGTTTGAACAGTTTGGATTCACCGTTTGAAGTTGATTCGATAGATTTTGGAGTTAGTGTTATATAAGCTGAAATAACACTGATGTCATACTAGCCAGACTCCTTACTATCTCTTCTCTAGTAAATATTAATATCGATTCCCTTGGAATTCGATCGGCCCTAAATTTTGACAAGAATTGAAATGATTTCAATAAAATAGAATTCAATAAAGTTGAATTCTATTGGAATTTTTATGATCAAAATGTTTTAAAACATGAGAAGAATTCATTCATATGTAACAAGTAACTTCCCTCAATCTTCTTCTATTTACTTTAGATTTCATTAAATTCTACCTTCTAGGATTTTCATTGAAAAGATGGAAAAGAAAGAAGAGTAAGAATTGACAATAAATTAATTATTTAAACAACAATAGAGAGGGGAAAATGGAAGATCACTAAGAAAGGAATGTTATTGTTTCCAGCACCAGACTTGAGATCATGAGAAAATTGTCCTGCTCGATTTCTCTGATCAAAATTACCCATCCTTTCTCGATTCGAAAAGTTAAAGAATGTATCCATTGTTACCAGAAAAGCAAGTGGCAGTAGCATTCATTCTTCCTATTGATACATACATACAATATCCTGAAAAGAAAAACAACAAAGCAAAACCACTATAACCTCACTGATACTTATTCCAAGGTACCAGTATCACCTTGTCACAAATTGGCACACATAATCCCTACTGATACCAATTCTCAGATCGGTACCAAGTTACCTACAAGACTGATATCCACCCATTACCTGTTCAGGACTAACTATCATTTTTGAGAAAAATCAGGGACTAAAATATATTTTCTGTTGAATTTTGTAATGTGAGACAGAGAAGATGAATGAGAAATTGATTATTTCATTCTTATCTTTATTTGTTACAGTGAGGTGTTTTTATATGGGTTGTTCTAACGGTGTCCTATTTGTCCCTATCTATTGCCTAAAAATAATTACAACGGTAATATTACCAAAAATAGAAAAAAGGGGTTGAGTTGCTTTTTCTAACATTAGTAACTCCCTCTCTTTCCTTAATCTATGATGATTATCATAACGGACCTGAGGCTAATGACCAAGGTTCTAAATAGCGATTATAACGCTATAGCTTTTAAGGTCCCAAAAAGCTTTAGCGCAGTTACAGCGCAACCATAGCTAGCTATTAGAATCATTATAAAAGAAAAACGGTTAATAGCGTTATAGCTAGCTATTGAATTCTTGTACGTACCATTACTGGTACAGGCACTGCTGCTGGTTATGGCTGGTTCTGATACGTACCATAACCAGTACTGACATTGCTGCTGGTTTTGGTACATACCAGTAGGGATATGAACTTGAATACTTAAATTCTAGGTATAAAGCGTCGACTGACACATGATGATATTATGGTAAATGTTCCTTGGGTGTGACCTTTGTCATTACACAGCTAGTATGATAGTATCTCTTCTAACAAATCTGAGCTTGATGGGGACATAAGTGGGTTAGTCTTTTTTAATGCCTATGCATATGTAAGTATTGCTCATTTTCATTTTTTTGTTGGGATAAATTTTCAGAATATTCGGATAGTTATAAATTAATTAAAATAAATCAAATTAAAATAGAGTAACCCGGATTGTGCGAAGCACTGTCTTTAAGCGTATTCCGTCTCATCGTGCAAGATGGAACTGCAACCAAGATAATCCGGGGTTGTTACTCCTTAGGCACGCCATGGAAGCAACTGACTATAACTCCGCAATATCTAGCGAGGATCAGAATTTGATTAATTGGAGTAAAATGGAAATGGAAATTCAAAGGGGCTTTCCGTGGGAGTATATCCGATGAGTATCAAAATAAGAAAGGGATGGTATTATCCCATATCAAACAGAAAGAGATCTTTTTATAAAGATTCAATCAAGAGATTTAATATTGGTTAATGATAATTTATTAAATGAAAAAGAAACGTACTATGGCATATAAGGTGCCATGAAGAGGTGTAACAGTAAAATTCATTAACAAAATAATAAGTGGTCATTAGAAAAAATAACTCACCATTAATTAAAGAAATATATATGTAATTTAACCCTCTAAATTTCAAATATCACAAATGGAGATTTTAAGCAAATTTATTGAAGAGGGAATTTTGAGTTTTTAGAACTCAAGTTCCAACATTTTCTTCTATTTTATACTTTATTTTATAATAATTTTTATTGGGATCATATTTAGTTTAATTTTTTTTTTTATAGTTGGCGGCAAATAATTGATACTAAAAAAGTTTATTTACAGATTTCTAGTAGCCAAGTAGCCACAAACAAACCAAAAAAACCCCCTTCCCAAGGTCAGATTCATATCCTCCCCGGTACCGTAAAAGATTCTCTTCACTTTACGGTGTGAGATTAACTCCCAGCCGGTTTGGGATTCGGGCTAACATAGGGGGCAGTATTATTGGGCTTTGAGATTCGTGCCAAGTTAAAAAGAACGGTCCAGATCAAGTAATTGTAAAAGATTCCCTATTACGGTACCGGGGGTGATGTGAATTCTCCCAAGGCCATATTTAGTTTAATTAAAGTTAGCCTATACACAATGCCAAATTTAAAATATTGAAAAGTTCAGTTTACTCTCAGATACGCTCATAAAATAGAATTCGCATCTTAATTATGAAATATCTCAAAGTTTGAGTTGAACTGTAAAAATTCCGAACTATTCAAATTCTTTCTGCATTCTGAATGGTCACAGAAAAAAAGTTTGAGCAGACTTTAGATAAACTGAATATTTTAGATATCTCAGAGGATACGATAATCAATAAAAATGAATTCAGTCGTATGGTTTTTCAACTGAATAAAATGAATTCGAGGAGCCATCAACATATCTCTTTGATCTAATGGCAAGTTCTCATTTTTAAATAGAATAAAAGTATAAAATTTATTTTAAGGTTTTTATGTCTGAAGAAATGCAACTAAAGCTTTGAAATATTTATTGAAAAAAAAATCAAAAATGTAAAAAGAAAAAAAATAACTTTCTAAAAGGTTTCTCTCAAAAATTTTCCATGAGTTCTTTTACTTTGGAATTATTAAATTAAGATTGAAAATCTATATAATTTTCTTTTAATTTCATGCGATCAGGAGCACTCAACGCATGTAAATGATGTACATTGTATCTTACACTCTCTTCTCTAATAAATATTAAAATTGATTACCTTAATCTTCTCCAGTTCCCCTTGCTAAAGAGGGACAAAATGGAAGATCGCTGAGAAAGAAATGATATCGTCTCCACTCTCCAGCACCTACTCGTTCTCTCCTCCAAGAGAAAACCGGCCTACTCGATCGATTTGTCGGTTCAAAATTGCTCGTCCTTTCTCAATTCAAATAATTATTCAAAAGGCCAGATTTACTGAAAGATCCATTGTTACCAGAAAAGCAAGTGGCAGACACAAGTAGTACTCACATCCTTCCTAATGCTACCACATGCTCTCATTGGTATTCATCCTTCAACCATCATTGCCGGCTTCACATCGATCCTCACCTCCTCCACATGGTATATGAAGAACAAATAAAACCCAGCACTGATGGGGCTGAGTGGCATTTCCGCCACTGCAAGAGGCCCCATCAGAGAAGCCACTCGGTAGAAAACATTACCTTAATTAAGAACAAAGAAACTAAGAAGGCCGCCGACCATGGATCTTTGAGGGACGTACCGATGGAAGCCCAGGAGGAGGAGGAGGAGGAGCTACTTGTGTCTGCTACATGCTTTTCTGATAACAATGATGTGTAATTCAGTTTCAATTCACTCATGTTTAGGCAATTCATATCATTAGAACTGAAAGCGACGGGCATGAATTGATGAATCAATGAATGAGGTGCTATATACTCCCCAATCCGAGGAAAAGACCGTGTCAAAAGTTTCAATAAATCCGAGGTTTATTAGAAACTTAATTAGGAAGCTTCCTAAATTTCCTTGCGCGTCTTTTTGTTCTCTTAGACATTTCTCCTACTGCCTAAAGATGTAGCAAGTCATTTTCTGACCAAGTAACATCCGCTACACAGAAGATCTTACAATCGTATAACTGGCTCTTTTCCCAATTTAAAAAAGGCCGCAAGTCGGCAATATGGCGCAACTCGTATTTGACATGGTCTGGTTCCGATGTCTGATCTTGTATTTCTTATTAAGGTCCCCTACACAAATATCGTTGTTATAACTCAGATCAAGAAGAAGAACGAGTCAAATTAGTTGACTTGGAAAAATCAACTTGCGTTTTCTTTTTCTTTGTTACCTGTCATTTACTCGCCTTAACGTGTCATAGATCGAAGACAAGCTATTTAATTTGGACTTGGTATTTTTAATTGTATATATTTTTTTTGGTGGTTCAACATCACGAGGAGAAGAAGTGAAAAGGCAAGCATCAGACTTCGGGTCCATCCTCTAAGGGGGAGACTCGCAACAGTCAGCGTATCAAGTTGAATCAAGTGGTTGGCAAGCAACATCCCACAGATAACAGCTCTAGTAAGGCAAAAACAAGTACTAAATTTTTACTAGACAATTTTCCCTTCTCTTCTCTTTTTGATCTTAAGCTGGTTCAACTTTATGATGTGAGCAGCTTTAGGGGTGTTCATCGGTTCGGTTCTAAGCAAATCAAAATAATTATTTGGTTTCTAAAATAGAACCTGATAGGGCCATGTTTCACAGGCCCTTTTACTTGTTTCAAACTGGGCCATGAAAGACTGGGATTCGGACCTTTACAAGGCCAACCCGACGTCATATGAAAAAGCCCAAAAACTCGTTAAGCCGGGGCCCAATATGCCGACCCCAAACCAGAGCCTTAAAATAGGCCCATGCCAACCGACATACGGGATAACCGGGGAAACGGCTAGCTTAATGCCGATGTCCCAGTAACGGCTAGCTTAATGCCCACGTCCCAGTAACGGCTGACATAACTGCCCACGTTCTCCATAAACTCCCGAGATGGCAGTTATGGCTGGACTATATAAGGCAGTGATTCCCATGAAACAGGGGACGCAATTTTCAACTAAGAGAGAGATCATACAGGTTAGAGTCCGAATCTCTCACAAACCACCCCGAGTTCTCAACTCAATCCACACCTCGGCCTGCCATCCCTTGGCAGGACGAATCCAGTTTAGCCCAAATTTTCCATACGACCTCATCTCCCGAGATAGGACGTATTAACCACTGTGGGGCCACGCCTAGCTCGAACACAGAGAATTAGATGGCTCAACCAAACACATCAACTCCGCTCCCACCAGGGGTGACGACCCCGCCAGGAGTAATAATCACACCACCTCCGGTGGTAACATCACCCACAGCAAACCCCTCCCACAGTCAACTTCCGGGGGCGAGGCCTAGCAGCTCAATGGTACGACCCCAGGGTCCTCAACCTGCTCCACCTCGTCACACAGGCCCCGACGTTACTCGACCGTTCACTGAAGGGAACACAACCAGACCACTCTACACCGAGCACAATCAGATGTCTGGTACCTATCACAATCAGGTAACTGGTACCTATCACAATCCGATAACTGGTACTTATCAGGTACCTTACATACCTTATTATACTCCGCAAACGCCGTATTACCAATATGGCACTATTCCTTACACGCCCTTAACCCCGTCGGGTCCCCAGTACCCTTATGTGACACCACCCGAACAATGGGGTCCGGAAGGCGTTAACGGGACACAACCTATGACAGGTCCAATACCGTGTTCTCAACAAGTACCACCGCGACCTGTACACCAGACTGTACCACCCACTGCACCTATACCACGACCTTTGTCAGCAAACCGAGTCCATAGTCGACCGGCAAATGTCTCCCCAAGAAATCTGGACCGAGATTTCGTACAGGTTCGAAACCGGTAACCAGACAGACACACCCACCCCATCAGAACATCAGGTCCAGTCCGCCCGCAGAGGTTATAATGTTCTGCCAACAGGGGTACATCCCGATGAAGGAAGACGGCCAGAAGGGCAGGACGAGAATAGGGAACTTGATCCCGAGATGCCACCACATGCCGAAGGTCCTGAGGTTCACCACAACAACGAGCGAGAATCAGCCAATCATGGCAGAGGGCCCAGACCATCTCGCAGAGAACAATCTCGCTCCCGTAGAGAACGTGAACGAAGCCCACCCCGAAGTAGGGATAGAACTCGCCGCGATGACCGAAGAAGGAGCCGGCGATCACCTACTCCTACCCGAGGTATCAACATGGCTCAGGTTGAAGAGCTAAGTCAAACCGGGCTTGCGGCTAAACTGGCCGAGCTCGAGTCCCAGAAGACTGGCACCTACTCTCGACCTATGGGAATCGAAGATGGCCCCCTGTCCAGAGACATCTACCGCCAGTCGATGACGGATTTCAAGTATCCGACAACCCTTTCCAGCTTCCGGGGTAGCGGAGACACACAAGATCCACACAACTTTGTGTATGGGTTCCTCGAGCGACTCCGCCTTCTCGGAGCCACCGATGCCATCATGTGCCGTGTCTTCACCACTTGCTTGACGGGAGAAGCATGGGACTGGTACATGATGCTACCTCGGGGGTCCATCAACAAATTCGAGGACTTCGCGAAACTGTTCTTGGAGAGGTACACAATCATAAAACCACCGCAAGCCACGTGCGAGATGCTCCTGGATGTCGTCCAGGGACAGCGTGAAAGAACAGGCGCATTTATCAACCGTTTCATACAGGCATCTCGGCGAATTCAGAACCTCAATAAAGAATTCGCCCTAGCCGCCATCAAGAAGGGACTCCGCAAAGGAGGTCCAGGAACCTTGCGTTACGAAGCCCACATGAAGAAGATGACCACTCTCAGGGAATTCGTAACCTTTGCGGAAGGTTACATCCTTGCCGAGGAAGACAACGGGAGTCCCACGAGGCCTAGATCTCGATCTCCCCGCCACCAAACTAACAGACAGCCAGCTCCGGACAGGTTTCGCAACCAAAGGGAACCTCGGAGAAACCAACCCAACCGATCAACCGAGCAAGAACACAAATCTGGCACTGAGGGATATCGACAACACTTCGTGAGATACGCACCTCTCACCAAGAAACGGCACGAGATGTACAACATCGTAGAGGAGATGTTCGACCTTCCCCCACCATTACCTGAAGGCATTTTCACAGTACAAGATAACTCCCAGAAGTGTGAGTACCACGGATTCAATGGGCACTCCACCGTGGATTGTCTTCAACTCAAAGACATCCTGGAGAGACTTGCCCGAGAGGGTAAGCTGATCGAGTTCATCAACCCCGACTTCTTCAGAAAATTCTCCAGGAAATACAACGGCAAAGGTAAGATTTTCAAAAAACCTATTCCTTACAGACAGGACTATACTGGACCCCGAGTTGGGGAAGCCGGTCCCCAAACCCGGGATGGTCCCGAGAATAGGCCCCCAGAGAGGCAGAACAGTCATGTCATCAATGTGATTAGTGGTGGCCATCGCGACACCATCCGAAAGATTTTACCTCGCGACAATCGAAAACCATACCCTACCATTCTACAGGTCGAAACCACGACCGACAAAAAATGACCCCGACCTGAGGAAGCGATATCTTTTTCCGAGAAGGACCTAGGTGAGATATCTAGCCCGCATGATGATCCCGTGGTGTTAAATCTTAAGATCAACACACATCGGGTTAAGAGGGTGTTAGTTGACACGAGAAGCTCAGCAGACATCTTGTATTTGTCGGCCTTCACGCAAATGGGCCTTGATACTCGCGCCCTCCAACAACATATCTCACCCTTGATAGGCTTCACGGGAGATGCCCTTCGACCTCGGGGAATGATGCCCCTTAAAGTGACATTTGGCACCTCCTCCCGAACTGTGGAGGTCATGGTGGACTTCCTCATCGTCAATGCCCCCTCGGCATACAACGCGATCCTAGGAAGAGGAACTTTGAACAAAATCGGTGCCATCATCTCCCCTTCCCACCTGAAAATTAAGTTTCACACATATAACGGGGTAGGGGAAGAAAGTGGCCAACAGCAGGTGGCACGTGAATGCTACATGACCTCCATTCAGGGTCAAGGAGGCTCTGTCCACCAAGTCGAGCAGTCGGATACAAAAACCAACCAGCAGCGGCTGCGTTCAAGTACCAATTATCTACCACCCAACACCAACCTAGCGCTGGATCCAGTGGATAAAGCTGAGACCAAAGCTTACCTTGAGCCAGCAGACGAAGTCCAACAAGTCGATTTGGGTGGAAGCAGGACACTTAACATCGGAAAAGCCGTCCAGGGGCAAGCGAAGGAAGAACTCATCAAGTTTCTCCGAGAAAACCAGTCTGTTTTTGCCTGGACAGCCGCCGACATGCCAGGAATTCCGAGGTCAATAGTAGAGCACCGACTGCATATCAAGCCGGGCTCAAAGCCAGTTAGACAGCGGAAACGCAATATGGGGGAAGAATGGCAGCATGCCGTGAAACGTGAAGTACAGAAATTGCTTGACGCTGGTTTCATCAGAAACGTTGAGTGTCCCGAATGGACAGCCAATCCCGTGCTCGTCAAGAAGTCCAACGGTGACTGGCGTATGTGTATTGATTACACTGATCTCAACAAGGCATGCCCCATGGATCCATTTCCCTTGCCCAAAATCGACCAACTGGTCGACTCCACCTCAGGGCACGCCTATCTCAGCTTCATGAATGCATTCTCCGGATACAATCTTCCTTGTCACGCAAAAAAAAAAAAAAAAAAAAACATCACATATATATGTACATATATATATATGAGGAGGGATCCACTTACAACAAATTTGAGTTACAACAAAGTTACAACATTCATTTTTTTCATTTTTAAAGTCCAAATCGTCGATCCAAACCGTTCAACATGATCATCTAAATAAAATGTACTTGCAGATCAAATTTTATATTTTTTTGAATTTTTTTACTATTTATTAAGATGAGTACAAAATTCAATGGTCTAAGTATGGCTATTTTTTGTAAAATACTTAATAAATAGTAAAAAAATTCAAAAAAATGTAAAATTTGATCTGCAAGTACATTTTATTATGGAGATCATGTTGAACGGTTGGATCGACAATTT
This sequence comes from Carex parvula, assembly GCA_025461045.1. Classification (NCBI taxonomy): domain Eukaryota; kingdom Viridiplantae; phylum Streptophyta; class Magnoliopsida; order Poales; family Cyperaceae; genus Carex; species Carex parvula. Next base: position 959,824 of record JAJGRW010000317.1, read on the forward strand.
GGACTTTGAAAATGAAAAAAATGAATGTTGTAACTTTGTTGTAACTCAAATTTGTTGTAAGTGGATCCCTCCTCTATATATATATGTATCGGTAATATATACCGAGATACTTAAACTGTGGGAAACATATCAACAAACATATGCCACACTCGAGTTATGACAACATGACTAACACACCAATGTTGGTAAATAGAAACCGTGTTTTATGAGTTATTCATCCTCAAGTCGAAAGCATCTCGCCGATGCATTCCGACTTCGAGGGCTAATGATAGGGCCATGTTCCACAGGCCCTTTTACTTGTTCCAAACTGGGCCATGAAAGACTGGGATTCGGACCTTTACAAGGCCAACCCGACGTCATATGAAAATGCCCAAAAACTCGTTAAGCCGGGGCCCAATATGCCGGCCCCAAACCAGAGCCTTAAAATAGGCCCATGCCAACCGACATACGGGATAACCGGGGAAACGGCTAGCTTAATGCCGATGTCCCAGTAACGGCTAGCTTAATGCCCACGTCCCAGTAACGGCTGACATAACTGCCCACGTTCTCTATAAACGCCCGAGATGGCAGTTATGGCTGGACTATATAAGGTAGTGATTCCCATGAAACAGGAGACGCAATTTTCAACTAAGAGAGAGATCATACAGGTTAGAGTCCGAATCTCTCACAAACCACCCCGAGTTCTCAACTCAATCCACACCTCGGCCTGCCATCCCTTGGCAGGACGAATCCAGTTTAGCCCAAATTTCCCATACGACCTCATCTCCCGAGATAGGACGTATCAGAACCGAACCGAAACCAATTTAGCATTGCAACCGAACCAAAGTTTTATTTAGTTTGTCGGTTTGTTCGGTTCAAACCAAAATAAATTAATTTTTTTATTTAAAGCAATTGATTTATAATAAATCGAAATATATTAAGAAATAAACCGGAATATTAAGAAATAAACTGAAGTATTTAAAACAATTGATTAAGAAATAAATCTGGACAGTCCGGACCAAATTCATAATATATACAAGTTTGGTCGGTTCGGTTATTTCGGTTTTGAAATTTTTCAAACTGAACCGAACTGAAATTATAATTTGGTTTTAAAAAGCAAACTGAACCGAACCATTAAACCGAACAAACTGAACCGTTTGGTCCGAACTAATTTGATTTGGTTCAAAACCGACTAAACCGGATCCAATGAACACCCCTAAGCAGCTTCACTTTGGGAGCCACAATAGAGGAAAGTTTAGAAATTGTTAAAAAATTAAGAGCTTTGTCAAAACCTCGCTTTGAATCAGTGATGACAGATTTTTTCGATAAGAGTAAAGATGGACCTGGTTTAATTGTGCCTATTACTTATGCTGGAGTTAATGAGACACTCCAGTTGGTTGCATTAAATAATGTTATTTAATGGTTAAGGTCTTTAATTGGAATTGCAGAGGGTTAGGTAAGTTAAGCGTAGATTTTTAAGTGATCTTTTTAAGGATTATGCAATAGATATTATGGGTATCCAAGAGACTAAAAAAGAGGATTTTAATATTAGGGCTTTGAATGCATTAAGCTTGACTATTAACCAATGGAATCCCCAGTAGGTGCTTTTGGAGAAATTTTAGTTGGATATAATGACAACTTATTTTCATTGGTTTCCTCTCATATAGGTAATTTTTCAGTTACAGTTAGACTAATGCATAAGGTCGATAATGTAGAATGGTTAGTAACTTTTGTTTATGGCCCTTTAAATGCAACTACTCGAAGGGAATTTCTGAATGAATTGTCTGATATATCTGCGTTAGGACTGGACAATTGGTTAGTCATGGGAGATTTTAATATGGTTAGATGTAGAACCTGAAATGCATGGAATTCTCTTTATTATTCAATAGTTCTGTTTTCTTTACCTAAAGTGTATTCAGATCACAAGCCTCTAATCTTAGACACACAAGCCTTACTGTTCCATTAAATAAAACAATTATATTTGATAAAACATGGCTTGCTTGTGAGGGTTTCTATGACATAGTTGTCTCTGGAGGACTGAAGTACCTTTAACTAGAAATTTAGGGGAATCTTGGAAATTAAAACTTCAGTTCATGAGGAGAAAATTAGGGGATGGAATGCCAATGCATTGGGGGAAAAGAGAAGAGCTAAGAAAAAGCTTTTGGATGATATAGATTTTTATGAACATAAGCTTTTAGATAGTTCTCTCAATGAGGAAGACATGGCTCAATGGAGATCTTGCCAAGTGATCTTCATCAACTTTATGTTAATGAAGAACAATATTGGCAACAAAGGGCAAAATTAAAATGGTTCTTAAGGGTAATCTGAATACAAAGTTTTTCCATATTGTTGCAACATCTAGAAAAATAAAAATAGTATTTTTACTTTATAAATTGATGGAATTTTATGTCATGATCATATTTTGATTAAAAATCATGTCACTAAATTTTATAAACAGCTTTGGGAACCTCACATAATAGGATGATTGGTTTAAAAGAAGATTTATGGGCTCCACATGAGAACCTGACTATAGACCAAGTTCACTTTCTTGAAATGCCATTTACTTCAGATTAAATTAAAAAAGTAGTTTTTCAATGCAATCCATCAAAGGCATCAAGTCCAGATGGTTTCTCCTTTTTGTTTTATCAATAGTTTTGGGAAGTTATTAAAATAGATTTGTTAAAGATTTTTAATGATTTCTATTATCATAAGTTGGATATTTCAAAATTTAATTTAGCATCTATATATATATATATATATGTTTGATTCCTAAAGTTAAGAATGCTATTAATATTAGAAATTTTAGGCCCATAAGTCTCATTAATTATAGTTTTAAGTTAATTATTTGGTTCAATTTCTAATTTGATTGATTAAATGATTTGATTTGTTCGGCTTATATTTATGCGAACTAAATAAGAACTTTTGAACAATATTTAGTTAATAAATTAAAAGCAGCGAAGACATGTCTCGAAAGCCATTGTAATAGCCATGTGCGAATTAAACATGGTAATGGTACATTCCCTGAAATGCTGAAATGATAGCCATGCGCAAACCAAATATGGTAATGAAACATTCTCTCGAATGATATTCCCTAGTATTATATTTCCTGAAATCCTTCTATTTCCTGGAATGGTCTATAGTGCGAACCAAACGCCCCCTTAATGAGAACCATTAAAAGATATGGAGTCGAAGCAAGTTTGGTACAACAGCCAAGTGTGATTACATTACCAACAATATCTCTGAAACATTTAACTCTTGGATAGGTGATGTGCGATACTAATCTGTGCTTGATCTCCTTGATGCCATTAGAGAAAAGATTATGGTACTGTTTGATAAGAAGAGGAGAAATGTGAGAAAATGGAAGGGCATATTAGTTCCTACAATTAAAAATTACCTTAACAAAATCACTAAGGTATGTATATTTATGAGATCTTTACTTCAGCCAACAATCTCCTCAACAAACACTGTGCTTGATCTTTACTGGTTGATTGTGATTTTTGGTACATCAGCCAAGTGTAGATTTCTATTTATGAGATCTTTACTTTTTTTTTTTTACTTTTTATGTAGAACTTGGGTGAATATGAAGTTTATAGAAGCAGCGACAATCGGGAAGTCAAGTGCAAGAGAAAAAATGCTCATGTCGGGAGGTTATATTAGATGAGAAAAAATGCTCATGTCGGATTTGGCAAGTCAAAGGTCTTCCATATGCACATGCAGCCGCCTTTATTGCTTTCACAAGGGATGCTAATTGGGAAAAGTATGTGGATCCATACTTCACAATCGAAAAATGCAAAGCCGCTTATGCCATAGACATTGCTCCAATGCCGGGAAAGGATCAATGGGTGCACGTAGCAACAGAGGAGAAGATATATCCACCTACCATCAAAACGTCCGCCTGGACGGCCTAAAAAGAACAGATATGTTCCATCCGATGAACCGACGAGAAAACACAAGTGTCGGCGTTGTGGCATGTACGGACATCATTAAAAGACTTGCAAGAACCCAGCACCTCTTGTGACTACATCTCAAATATCTGAGTCTGGTACCTCTCAAAATGCATCTCAACCTACGACCGGTAAAAGGTTATCAAACTTATTTATGTTCTCATTTGGTTAATTTCTTAGAAATTCAATCTCAATATTTATGAATGCCCTTATAGTTTTTTAATTGCTGACAATAATTTTTTTTCAAATCAAGGTTCGAGGAAAGAATTCACAAGCACGTAGGAGTAAGAAGTCGATGCCGTGTGATGCCATGCATTTAACTGTCTAATAGTTGTGATATGATCTAATTTTTTGTTTTGATCATGGTTGCTTGCATTTTGTATGTTTAAAATCTTATCAGATACTGCAATAGTGTGTTTTTTGGAACTTACTGTACCGACTTTTAAAAACTTGTTGGTACAATACAATATTGCAATGATTCTTTTGAAAAAGAACAAGTTTTTTGTTTTTGTCTAATGCTGATTATGATTATGGTGTCAGAATTTATTTATTATACTAATGGTGACTAAAAATTTCATAATGTTATATTTTTGGAACAAACTGTTATTTTTTCTTTATGCAACCAAGGTGTTTAATACAGCAAAATGAAGACATACTGTAATGATTGGTACTATACGGTTCAGTACTAGTACGGTTAAGTGCTGGTACTGGTACGGTACTGTTCAGTGCTGGTACTGGTACGGTACGGTTCAGTGCTGGTACTGGTACGATTTAATACTATTTTCTAACACACTAGCCTTAGAAGGGAAAATAAAAGAAGGGTAAAATGGGATTGGACAAATATGTGAGTTTCTATAATTTTTAAGGATAAATATGTAATTATTGATTTTAGAGGGATAAATACGTATATTGAAACTTTTAAGGGATATACATGAAATTCCCCCTTTATTGACAGAATTTGCCTAAGGGCATCTCCTAAAAAAAATAAACTAAGAGCATCTACATCCCTTGTACTATTAGAGTTTCTAATCTGATGCGGCAATTTCTAATTCAGTTTCAGAGATGTGGGAGAGTTTCTTATTTAGAAACTATGCAGTAAAGTTTCTTATTTAGAAACTATGAAGTAAAGTTTCTTATTTAGAAACTATGCAGTAAAGTTTCTTATTTAGAAACTATGAAGTAAAGTTTCTTATTTAGAAACTATGCAGTAAAGTTTCTTATTAAGAAATTATTTATAAACTCCATGCTGATCAAATGATTGGCTCAAATTATTTGTCATATTTAATTTATTGCTGACGTGGCTTAATGAAAATTCTAAAATTAATTTCAGAGATGTGAGAGTTGAAAACTTGAGAGACCTTAATTTTTAAAAAGTGGTTAACAGTTATTTAAAAAATCATTTGAGTTGCAGGAATATAGATGCTCTAATAACTCATAACCTACAAGGATTCCCACTATCATTGCTAAATTAAACCCTTCGTGCACCGCCTTGGTCGGGTTCTCTCCCATAAAGTAATTCAAATTTTGAATTTAGATCCGGGCCGATGTGGAATGGATGTCCCCTTAATATTTGTGCTAGACTAAATCGAATGGTTCAAATTCAATATCAAAATTTGTGTTACTTATGAGATCTAATTTCCTCATCTCCCGCTCTCTCTCCTTTAGAGTCTGTTTGGCCAAACACTGTGCATGTGGAAAAAAAAAATTTCACTCAGACTTCACGAATTTCAGCCCATGCGTTCAGTGTTTCGACCATTCAAAAATTTCCTTTTCCGTTCCCTTTAGACGGCCGAACATGCCCTTATTGAATCTTTAAATGCACATCGATCTTTTCTGGTTCATGAAAGTGGTTCGACTGACATGTGGGACATATCTAAATCCACACGGATTCCGACCTTCATTGGTAAACCAAACCCTTGGTGCACCGCCTAGGTCGGGTTCCATCCTTCAAAGTAATTCAAATTTTGAGTTTAGATCCTCACTGTCCGATCAAATGCAATATTCCTTTAATATTCGTGTTAGAGTAAATCGAACGGTGCCAATCCAATCTCAAAATTTGAGTTACTTTAGGGGATCTAAATTCCTTTGGTCCCGGTGCATCTCGACCATTCTCTATTTCTCTCTCTCCAAAACCCCCCGCTAAAGCGAACCGAAACCTCGACCTCTCCGCGCCTCCCGACCGTCGATCTCCTCCCCGGGGAAACCCTAGCCGCCACCCGATCGATCTCCTCTCGTCTCGTAATAATTTCAACCAAGTCGTCTGGTTCCATTTACCCCAACACTCCATTTTAGTTCCCACTCTCCTACTCAGGTGAAATCCCTAATCTAACTCTTAAACCCTAGCAGCAATCTTCTTCGCAAAACCTCCAATTTGGTAGCCATGGAGATGGAAGCTGGAGGAGGCGAGAGTAGTAACGCGAATAAGCAGAGAAAGCACAAGGGGAAGCACGATAAGCCGAAGCCATGGGATGATGATCCCAACATCGATCGATGGAAGGTAGAGAAGTTCGATCCATCGTGGAACGAAGGTGGTTTGCTCGAAATCAGCTCCTTCTCTACTCTATTCCCTCAGTACCGAGGTTTTCTTCACCAATTCCTTCTTTATTTGTGTTCATGTAATTTGCACAGTTATTATTGTAGGAAGTGTTCATTGGTTTGTAATCGTCATCTGTATGATGCTAATTTTTTTTTTCCATTGCATAGATTTGCTAAATAGATGCTGGTTTCTCTTTTTTCTTTTATCTCCAGAAAGGATGTGAAATCTTTACACTGGAAAATGTGACTAACAGTGCTGCATTTTATGTTGGAAATAGAAAAGTATGTGCCTAAAACATTGGATAAGTATCATAACAAATAGGCGCTTTGAAGGGGAACTTCTGCTTAACCCCCCTGAAGATGTTTAAATTTATGCATAAAATCGATTCAAGGTTGAATTTAACATTAGTGGAATTCTTTTGGATATATTGCTACTTTTTACTGGGCATTCTGTAATGTTTGTTGGTTGGTAATTAAATTCCAATCTGAGCTCACTTCTCCTGGAGTGGTTGACAGTACATATTTGTTAAAATGTTTTATAGAGAAGTATTTGCAAGAAGTATGGCCCATGGTAAAGAGAGCACTCAAGGAGTTTGGTGTGGCTTGCGAACTAAATATGGTACGAAATTTATCAAATGTTTTCAATTTATACGTAAATTAGAATTTAGTGGGGGATATATTTTTTATTTTGATTTTTGAAACTTTTCTGTTTGTTTTATTCTGCTAGGTTGAGGGATCAATGACTGTTTCAACCACTCGTCAGACTAAGGACCCCTATATAATTGTCAAAGCACGTGATCTTATAAAGCTCTTGTCACGTAGTGTGCCAGCACCTCAGGTATGTTAAAATTTTGTATTTCAATACCAAAAACCCTTAATAATTTATATTCTCAAAACTCAAAAGCATTAGAATCTTTACCTATATGGGTGTACATATATCTTCTAGTTTTTTCAAAAAAGTAACTAGCAAAACCTTAGAAGTTCTTTGATGTGCACATTTCTCGTCTAGTTTTTTTATTCCACAAATGTGATATTTTATCTGAATTGACCATCATGGTGATGTGCAATGGTTCACATTTTATTTTTGGAATTTGTAGGCAATCAAGATATTAAATGATGATATGCAGTGTGATATTATCAAGATTGGGAGTCTCGTTCGTAATAAGGTTTGCTTCATCTCCTACTAAAGTTTTGATTGCCACCATTAAGTTGCTACTTTCAACATTTTCTTCTAGATAGTTGTCACCTGCCTTATTTCAAAAATATATTTTCTTCTAGATATTAATTTAAGGAATTGTACCAATCTCAGGAACGTTTTGTAAAAAGGCGAGAACGTCTCTTAGGGCCCAATCTATCTACTCTGAAGGTATTACTTACAAATTAATAAATAGCTTAAGTAATGTTTTTATCTGTATTAATTGCAAATTTAAAATAGCTTAATTTTTTTTTTCTAATGGCAATATCTTATGTAGGCCATTGAAATCTTGACTGGATGCTACATCTTAGTTCAGGTTTGTATTACCTATGCCTTTACTACAATTAAAGTTTTTGTAAAATCTTCTTTAATGGCTGACAATTGTCGTTCTTTGTATAATTGTAAAGGGGAATACAGTGGCAGCTATGGGCTCTTTCAAAGGTCTAAAACAAGTCAGGAAAGTTGTAGAAGACTGTATTCAAAATGTTTTGCACCCAGTTTATCACATCAAGGTTGAATGCCTTTTCCTATTTCTCGTTATCAATTTTCCTGTCTTTCTTGTCCTGTTGTTTGGATTTACATCCCTTTATACATTGGTATATTTTTTTTGACATATATGCGTTTTACAGATTCTTTTAATGAAGAGAGAACTTGCAAAAAATCCTGCACTGGCAAATGAAAATTGGGATAGGTTCCTTCCGAAATTCAAGAAGTATGGAAATTTCGATCAATTTCTTTTCCATATAATTTTTTATCTGTTCATTAGTTATTCTGATTTTATTTGTTCTTTCTAACAGGAAGAATGTGCAGCAAAAGAAGGTTAAAACAAAGGAGAAGAAACCATACACACCTTTCCCCCCTCCTCAGCCACCCAGCAAGGTCACAAGCCAAATAATAGTACTTATTTTTCATTACTAATAAAACAGTTGGGTAATCTGTTAATTTTTTCTTTTTGTATCATTGGTTGTACAGATGGATCTGGAGTTGGAGAGTGGAGAGTTTTTCCTTAGCGAGAAAAAGAAGTCGGAAAGAAAATGGCAAGAGAAGATGGAAAAACAGACTGAAAAGACGGCTGAAAATAAGAGAAAGAGAGAAGCTGCCTTTGTTCCTCCAAAGGTTTTGTTTTCTATTTTTTTTTATGATAATGTACTTGGCACTAGATGTTTACATACTCTAGATTTGACATTAGTGTAATTCTCTGTAGGAAAACAATACTACCAATGAGGCAGGATCTTCAAGAGCTAATAATGAGAAAAGCGAGGTTGCTGCGATAGCAAAATCTTTGAAGGTTCAATTTTTTTGCTGTTACCCTTTTTGTTTTTCCATTCCAAAGTCAAAATGTAAATATAAACAAGAATGACAGTGCGGTAGGGTCCAGATCTGGTGGATCATTTTCTTGTTTTAGTTTCTTAATTGGGATTATTTGAGAATTTGAATGATGCCTCATGATAATATTTTGACAATGAAACCTAGATAGTATCATACTGGTATTTTTGTTATATACTGTTATCAGCATGTCTGTAGATGAAATTTTGACGTGCATTGTTTATCAGCATGTACCTGAGAAGCCTACCTGAACCCTAGCCTCATCCAACACTTATTTTTGACAAGTCAATGACCCTAATTTGGCATCTTAAGTTCACCGCTGCTTACTAGATATATTTTTGTTAGTGCTATAACCCAAAACAACCCATGTCTTTTTTTTTTGAAATACTGATAGATGCTATCAGTAGAACAACCCATGTCTTTAACCTGACTAACTGATTTGCAAGCCCATCCAACCCAAAGTCTGAAAGAATCTAGGACTGAGATGGCTCAAATTCAAAAAATAACTCAAAACTTGAGACAACCTGAGATGATTCAAACTAAATGACCCAAAGTGAACCTGAACCCGAAACAAAGCAATCTTGAACTGACCAAGGCCTGACCTGACCCAATCTGAAGCTGACACACCTGCTTGATTGCAAGTCGTTGTTATATGGTTGTTACCTCCCCATCCCTATGACGGATTGAATTCTAGAATAAATCTGTTTTGTCAGGAATATTTTTTCTAAACAGCTCATTTACTGCAGAAAAAAGCGAAGGAGTTTAGAAACAATCAGGCTGATCAAAATGTGAGAGCTGAATCATACATTGCAAATGCTGATGAAGCACGGCCGAACAAGAAGAAAAAATCATCGAAGTCTGATTGAGGGCAACAATGTTAGAGCAATTGATGATAGAAATGTGTCCAGGGACTAGTTTTTGAGATTTTCTCTGTTTGTTCAATGAAGGTCAAAAGCTGAGTGTTTTTGGGATTTGCTCTCTGTTTGTGAAAATGATCTAAAAAGAACATTAACCTTGAAAGGAGGGGATTTGTATTCATTGGTTTAGTGTTGAGAATATGTTGTCACTGCCTTCAGCTGTGGTTAACGACTGAAGAATACTCAGACTTGAGATAATTTTTTTATAGATTCATGAAAGTGCAACTTTTGTAGTTTCCAGTGTGGGCATTGGAACTACATGCCATTGAGGTAGCGTAATATTCAACAGGGAAGCAATTTTGTCAGAGTACTTGATTATATATGATCGGGGATAAAAATATGAAGCTTGATAGTTACTGAACCAATTATATCAAAGCCTTATCCACCAATTCATATGTAATATGAAATTAATATACTCTCTTCTAATAGAGGGGCTGAGCACATAATTCTTATGTAATTTGTTTTCGCTGCATAAAATTGCTTCTTTTTTCTCTTCTTATCTTAGAACAACTCGGCTGTTTTATTATACTCTGTTGTCCTTAACAAAGTTATTTCACAAAAAAGAAAAAGAAGAATTGCTGTAAATACAAAGCTCTGTTTGTTTTTGTTTGCTTTTCCGCTGTAAAGTACTTGCACAAATGTAAAATGACAAGCATAAGTGATAAGTTTGAGAGAAAAAACAAATCGTAACACAGTACTTTATTGTCATGACCAAAATAAAGACGATGAGCCTCTCCAATAGGAGCTCATTGTCTTGACAGTGTAATAACCCCTTGGAAATAAACAACTCAGATCCCATCCAAGGGGACATTGGGAAACAAATGAATTAATGAATCTATCAATACTGTGGCAAAAACAATGAATCACTGACACCTCCACATTGACTGAAGCAGACCTGCTTGCTAGATACTCTTGCAATGTTCTTGTAATCAGTACTGCAAATCAAAAGAAAAATATCTAATACTTAGTAGTGTCTCTGCTGCAAAAATGCAAAGCCAGGGTGGTTGCGAATTGATACTGGTAAGTCAGAGTCTCTCATCTCGTAAACAGTTATCAAACGTGATAGTTCATCCAAAGTTAATGGAGGGCTGCATTGAGGAAACCAATTACTGGAGAAATTTGTTTTTCTAATTGCTAGGCACATTTAGACAAAAAAAGTACATTGATATGAACCAAAGGCATGCACAATCAAAAGGGATCCTGCAATAGGCTAATGCAGCTTGCTACTGTCTCCATTGCTCCCATGACAGTATGTCGTCGATGGTTGCATCACAGGTTCACCTATACCAATATTGTTTGCTCTTGCAAAAGTTTCATGTTACCGCTCCTGATAAGGGCATGTTGGGAACTTTGTTTCTTCTAATTCCTTGTCAGTGTTTTCTCAATTGAACAAAAATTACCATAGTGGCATAGTGCTTTTGTTGTATTGTTGGTCATCTATTGAAGGACAGTAAGTGGACCTGCAAGAACCAAGTAAATTGAATGATACACGTCAGATTATAAGACAAGTACTGCCATACTGAATCAAATATCATACTATTTACGTACAAAATGGAGAATGACCTACTATGGTATTTTTATTAATTTAAAAAGACAAGTTGCAGATTATAAGAAAGGAAAATGAAGAGAATAGATGAGCAATACTGGTACCTATATATCCGTGACAGTTCTCACCAGGATCTTCCATCTTGTTTACATGCTCGTTCATTGGTACCAAAGTTTTTCTGGTCCCACATTAAGCTTTACCAGTACATACAAGCCAAAGAAACCATTGACCTGAGAGGAGTGCTACTTGTACTGAAGTTTTATTCTTATTATGGCTTAGTTTCCACTTGGATGAAAATTAAGATCAATAGAATCTTAAGTTAAAACCTTTTATCAGAAATGATTACGACTAATTCTAAGAAGTATTTAACACAAGCAAAACAAAGCATAGAACATACTTGTTCAATAACAAATAGAGGAACAACACAAGTGATTACAAGTAAAAATGATTGTTATTGGAAACTTGTTCTCCTAGAAAATGCGCTGACACAGAATTTAGAAGAAACACAGAACCTTATCGATGCAAGCTTCATTCGAGAAGAAGAAAACGCCAATGGGATAGCAAGTATTGTGCCAGTCACCCATCCAATTCCTGGAAATTCAATTGATTACCCTTCATTCAACAAGCCAATCCTATATGCCAAAAACAAAGTTTTAAGCCAAAGATAGATTGCTGTACCAGGAATCAAATGCAAATCAAATGCTAATTGGTTCATTATCTAGTTCTCATACAAATGGGCTCCAGGCTTTTGACTTCTATGATGACAAATTTTCTTTACTTGTTTATGCTAGTTACAAATCATGGAATTAGCTTCACAATCAAGGAATTAGCTTCACAATCAAGGTCGTAGGTGAGGTTTACCTAAAGAAGGTTGTGGGACCCTCGGCCTTCTGCATTTTCGATGAAAAAGAAATCGATGAGCATTAACTTCTAAATAGTGGTTAATAATTATTTAGAAACTCATTTGAATTGCTGAGATGTAGATGCTTTTAGATAGTTTGACTTATCAGTGTTCTTAGTTTTGGCAGTGACTAGTGAGAATGATTTATAAAATGTATACTTCAGCTCGAATATTTTTATGATTACAAAATTTAATAGGACTTTAAAAAGCGGATATGGATATCACTAATTAGGGGGGGTGCGAGGAGGTATTATTTTTGTCCTTTAAAATTATTCATTTTTGCAAAAATTATTACAATTAACCACCTTTATAAAATGAAACTACATGACAATTATTCATCCATCTTTTCTCTCCACAATCTAATTTTATGGACTAATAGAACAAAGGTTGAGCGTTGAGTAGATAAACAGGGGGCCGGATGCTAGGTACTTGTAGCATAATTGATAATTGCCTAAAAGGGAAAAAAAATATGAAGAAATTTTGTATGTATTGTAATATAGTGTAATTCAACATAATTTCAAGTAATCTAGTGTATTTTAGTATAAATATGTTAATTATAAATCAAAAGAAGTAACCTAACAAATAATTTAAACAAAAAATTCGAATATTCAACGTTAGATTTCATTATCTTGCTCTTCAAAGTGTCTAAAAAAAAAAAAAAAAAGAGGAAATCGGCCATAAAATGGCCGGTTTTTGGGAGAGAGGAAACCAGCCATAAAATAGCCGGTTTGGACATTTTTGGCAAAAGTCGAGAATCGTGGGTATAATAATTAATTTGTAATTAACTTTGGATATTAATAAAAATATCGGAAGGTTGAGCGTTGAGTAGATAAACAGGGGGCCGGATGCTAGGTACTTGTAGCATAATTGATAATTGCCTAAAAGGAAAAAAAAATATGAAGAAAATTTGTATTTATTGTAATATAGTGTAATTCAACATAATTTTAAGTAATCTAGTGTATTTTAGTATAAATATGTTAATTATAAATCAAAAGAAGTAATCTAACAAATAATTTAAACAAAAAATTTAAATTTTCAGTGTTAGATTTCATTATCTTGCTCTTCGAAGTGTCTAAAAAAAAAAAAAAAAGAGGAAACCGGCCATAAAATGGCCGGTTTTTGGGAGAGAGAAAACCAGCCATAAAATAGCCGGTTTGGACATTTTTGGCAAAAGTCGAGAATCGTGGGTATAATAATTAATTTGTAATTAACTTTGGATATTAATAAAAATGTCGGAAGGTTGAGCGTTGAGTAGATAAACTGGGGGCCGGATGCTAGGTACTTGTAGCATAATTAGTAATTGCCTAAAAGGGAAAAAAAATATGAAGAAATTTTGTAATCCAACATGCATTTTAATCTTCTTTTTATTATGTCGGTTATATGTTAATATAATTGGTACGTATTCCTTCCTTGTCTTGTATATGACAATACGAACAATAATCAAACCTAATATTCCAAGAAATATATAGAATACAGTTACGTATATATATATATATATATTCTAAATACCACATTGATATTAAAACTAATATTTGAATATTCAACAAATGAGCTTAGCAGCCACTGTCAAAACTTTTTCAAAAAAAATCAACAAATCAATAAGTAATGCTTAATAGAGCTAACTAAATCTACTTCTAACAAAAAAAAAAAAAATAGAGCTAATGAACGAATTTGGTACAGTGCTGCAGCACCTATCTTTGGGACAACTAACGACAAATAAATTCATAAATTATAGAGAGACATAATGTGGCAATGTGCATTTTTTTTCTTTCATAAATTGATAATACATGAGATTTTAAAAAATGACTAATAAAGCACAGAATTTGCAAAGATTACTGTTTTAATATATTGCAGAATTTTATTTTTTTGAAAAGAGAATTCTATAAATCTTTTGAATTAAAAAAATTTGGATACCAATAAGTGCCATTTCCAAAATATTTAGAAATATGTATAATATAATCAATATTACGATTATTGGCACAAATAAATTCATGCAGTGACACGCAAAATTCATGCATTGAACAAAATATTTATATTCCTTTAGAAGTTGCATTTAAATCTTAAGTATATCAAATAAATACCTCTTTTAAATAAGAAAAGAAATATGACACATAAATTATCTATCAAAATATACGAGCAAAGAAAAAATTTCAACAGAGAAAATATAAATAATGTGACATGACTCAAATTTTTTTTTTTTAACAAAGATTAGAGGTCCAACTGTCCAACTATTTAATATTCACAAAATATTTTCTATCTGAATTTTGAATATACGACCTCCTATATAAAAATATTATTTTTGTCGTTAGACCAAAAGTTAGTTCCAACATTGACTCAAAAACTTAAATACACCATCTTATATTATAGATTATTTGAGTTGCTCAAGTGAGTAAGTGAGTTGACAATGATGGGATTTGATGTTAACCACCTTTGTTGTTATACACAGTTCAATGTATTAAATAAATATTCTCATTTTTTTTATTCAGCATTCAGGTTGATGAGTTAAATCAGATAGTTATATGAATGAAACAAAACAGCTTATCCATTTGTAGTAAGAAGAAAAAATCTCATTCCCTGTGTACAAGAATCAAGTTGAAGTAAACATAAGCAGCGTAACCTGTTTACCTCAAGATTCTGATTTTTTTATTAGTCATCATATCTTGAAGCGGGTGCAAACAAAAGATCAACTGTATGGAGTTTCTACTACTTTCTTGTATTTATTACTATACCGGCGATCAATCAAAAGTCAATGGACAGTTAGGAACATCAAGGTACACAAAAGATTACTAATCGAGATAATGTAAGGTATCAAAAAAGAGATTTTTCCACATAAAACGAATCATAATAATGACTTAAAATTGGTAGAAATGATCAAGTAGTACTTCCCTGCAATTCCGATCTATAGTAATAAATAAACAACAATAACATGACGTGAAAGATATTATAAATATATGACTGCAAAGTTTCAATAAAATAATCATATATATGATTATATATGATTACAGAAGTTTACAAGTTAAATACTCCCAGAAATCACTATTCGATAAACATTGATCTTGGAGTTATTAAAATATATAAAATCTTAAAAATAAACATTGATCATATAATTGTATAATATTGTGTTAAGAAATATATATTATATTTTATGCTAAATATTTTGGCAAGTGTCTCAGTCTGCTAACATGTGGCTCCATTGTTTTTGACTGATCTGTCAATGGCTTATGTAGGATGTGTTCTTTCTAATTTTTAGTCAATCATAACATGCAAAATAGTGAGAATTATGTACAATCATTTAGAATAAAAAATGAATTCAGTAAACATTTCATTCAGGCTTCTAAAATATACTTCCATTGTCCCACAGATCCAAACCCAATGCACCTGAATTCAAAGTTGCAACTTGGATAGTTGATTTATCATTGTTCTCCATTTTGGTGGTGACTGGTGAGAATATTTTTATGATTACAAAATTTAACATGGACGTTAGAAAGCAGATACTGTTTATTAAGATCGTCAATTTTAAAACTGACTTAATAAATAGTAAAAAAAATCTAAAAAATGTAAAATTTGGTCTCCAAGTACATTGCTACATTGCACAAATGACAACGATTGCTCAACTTCAAGCGCCATTTAATTAGGACAACAAAATGACAAAACAAAAATGATATGTTGAACACAAATCTAAATTATACATTCACAGGTCATCATTTAAAAATGGTCAATTTCTCCATGACGTGAGAGATCTTGACCCATTTATAACCATAATACCACACACTCCAAAAAAAAAAAAAAACCTAATATTACCAAATACCATACATTTGTATTCATCAGTATTTTACACTTATTTGCACAAGGAAATTGACAACAAAAAAATTCAACTTATTTGATCTGATTTTAAATAATAGGGCCATTGATCTATCAACCAACAACACAAAGAGGCCCAAAAAATCAAAATAAGTAGACGCAAAACATCTTTATTGCTTGACGTGATGTGATTTTTTTTGTTTTCACAAATAACTTAAATATTCATGGCTTAGCTTTGTTTAATGCCACTGGGCCAGGTCTGGTTCTTAACAGGCTCTAGAATGTTCTCTAGTTCATCAAGTAGCTCTTTGTCAATTCCATTGCTGGATAACTCCAGGATAGCTGCTACGTTCTCCTCAACCTGTTAAGATCTCACTATTAGTATTGACTACATTATTAGAGGGAGTGAGCCTATGACACTATGCATAGCACAGATTGGTCTGTACTACGGATCAATATTTTCGTTTTCAAATCCAAATAGTTGATCTGAACTGTTCAATGTGATTTTCATATGAAAGTGTACTTGTAGATCAAATTTTATATTTTTTTATAATTTTTTACTATTTTTTTAGATAGGTAGAAAATCACTACTTTTGAATGGTCTACAATCTTTAGATCAAATGATTTTCTACCTATCTAAAAAATAGTAAAACTCTAAAAAATGTAAACTTGTTAAACGGTTCAGATCGATAGTTTTAACTTTGAAAATTAAAATATTGATCCATAGTTCGGACCAATACGCCCTATGCAAAGTACCATAGCCTCACTCTTTGACTACATTATTAAAGGATGTAAATATGGTGTTAGTAAATTCCAGTTAAAATTTGTGCCTGACAGTACTGTCTAATACCTGAGTAGAAGAGTTCATCCCAACAAGTACAGTTGAGATGTCTTTGTTTGACAAGCAATACTGCATGGCTATTTTTGTAATCTTTTTGCCCTTCTTCCTGCAATGTTCTGCAGCCAATTTGCATGCACTCTGAAAAAAGAAAAAGGAAAAATGCTGCCTATCATGTACATTATAAATTCACCTAGAACTGCTAGAAATATTATCTTGAAATTGCTTAACAAGTTTAATGATTTTTATCCCAAAAGACTAGAACAATAATGCTGTTCATATTTTAGTATAGGACCAGTTTTTATACCGTTATGTATTCAAATAATAGACATTTCTTAATCTTGCATCAAATTATGGGCTTTCAGTCTAATACAAATCATCTAACAAATAGCATCCGACAACAAAAGTAATCATTTTAAACACACCTCATAGGCAAGGAGAGAGAACAAAAAAGAAGAAGAGAGAAACTTGATCACTTCTTTAGAATACCAAACAGTTGGTATCACTATCACCCCTTAAGAAGCACTGAGTGTACATGGCAGCACATCTAGTAATTAAGAAAACAAATACGCAATGTACCTTCAATTCATTAGATGCAGGGTGCCAGGCTGGTGGCCCACTGTCAGTTAAAAGGCCCATGGCCAGAGGGGATGCGCTAATCACACCCACGCCTTTGCTTTTCAAATAGGGAATTAAATCCACAAGAGTTGAATCATTGATCCCAAAATGGCAATATGAAAGAATGACATCTACCGAACCAGGTGGGACCCGGTCCAGCACATAAGTGTAGACGTCAAGTGGGAGTCCGGTAATGCCGATGAACCGAGCCTTTCCTGTCTCTTTTATCTTTTGGAGTGCTGGAATCGTCTCATTCACAATCTATAAAAGATAAAAATTTGAAACAGATCAATCATATTCATCTCAAAAAAATCCAATTCAGAAAATTATGAAAAGAAAGTGTGCAGGACTTGCTAGAGTTAGACAACGATTATCATACCATGAAGGAAGATCAACATATTGGAATCTAACTTAACTGGTACATAAAGGCCTCAGCTTAAGTAATGCACCAAACTCTGAAAACACTTGGATGGTCGCTTACCGAGCAAAGAGTGATTTACAGGTGCAGAAATTCTTGGTATAGAAATAATAATTTTTACCTGATCAAGTGATACGAACTCAATGTCATGGCATTGTAGGATGTCGACATAGTCTAATCCAAGCCTAGTGAGGCTCTCATCAATAGAGCGGGTTACCCGTTCAGCACTAAAATCAAATCCCTCAACATATCTACCGCACTTGGTCGAGACAATGATCTGATCTCGTGGTACACCAATTTCCTTAAAACACTCTCCTAATACTTTCTCCGAAACTGTACCTCCATAGTACCTTACAAATGGTAACCCAATAGGAAAAAAAAAATTCAGAAAATTTTCCGTGCTTAACTTTGTGTGAGATCAAAGATAACATTTTCTATAACAAGAAGAAAGTTGTAGTCTTGTCACTGGTAGCATGTCTAAAAGTTGTATCTGGAAACTGGTTTTCATACCAGCAAGTGGTGATTCCTATTTGCCTTTGGCTTTTGGTATAGCTCAATTACTTCACTACTTAAACACACAAGTAAATCATTCAAAAGCATTTGTAAAATTAACAGTGCTAGATCAGCTAACGCAAGACCCAGGTCTGTCTTAAGTTTTATTTACCAGAGCAACTCAAAACCCAAATTGAACTGAAAAGATTAACTCAAAATGTCAAACCAAAGTAACTTATATTTCTAGAAACTAAACACAAACCTAACCAAAATATCTGGCTCTACTGTGGAAACTAAAAGAAAACTCAGTCGCTCACTGGCAACCAAAAATAACATTTATTCAGACAACACCGGAACTCCGATAAATCCACAAAAACAGTACTACCAATCAATTGAACTCTGTCATTACTAAACAGCTGAAATCTAAAGAGATTCAGAGTTACTCGTGTACTAACGGAGAGGTGTCAAAGAAGTTGATCCCAAGGTCGAGAGCTCGACGAACGGAAGCAATGGAGTCAGAGAGAGGCACGTCACCGAACACGTTGCCGAGAGGAGAGGCGCCGAAGCCTAGAGCGCTCACCTTTAATCCCGTCTTTCCCAATTCTCTCTTCTCCATCTTTCAATTTCTGATTTCTCTCTGAGTCTCTGACCTACTGTTATTGGCCTCCTTCGCGAGTCCTTGGCCATACCTGGCGGTTGTTTCCACACAGCGGCATGAGAAATTTATTTTCAATTTCTCTAGCTAAGTTTGTGTTTTCTTCCGTGCAGCGAATCTCTGAGATCAACATGTTCTATCAAAACACCGAAATTTTTTAGTTAGCACCTCAAAAATTAATTGAGAATTAAACAACCATCACTCAAATCTCTAAATTTAAAACATACCACCCACGTTATTTGAGAGCGCGCACCAAACCTGACTGATGCGCCAGCTGGAGAAACGTACTAGTTTAATGCTCTAAGCGTACACCAGTTGGTGCCCCCAGTTGGAGATGCGCACCATCTAAATCTAAATGTGTAATATGATCCACAATAAATTTGACAATGGAGTACCATCAATTTTGTGATGTTTGCACGTGAATTCAAATTGGACAATAAATTATAGTACTACTTAAATACTAATTTATTGACTTTAAA
Organism: Carex parvula; assembly: GCA_025461045.1. Lineage (NCBI taxonomy): Eukaryota > Viridiplantae > Streptophyta > Magnoliopsida > Poales > Cyperaceae > Carex > Carex parvula. The sequence continues at coordinate 979,468 of JAJGRW010000317.1, forward strand.
AGAAAAAATAATATTGGGTGTACTTCATTATGCTCCCTTAGACTATGCTCCAGAACGGTAGAACAGCTTGGTCCGATGCCCATCGGACTCAAATTTGGATCTGATGGATTTCGAGACCGTCTGATCTGCTTTAATGATCGTGTGCACGAATTTTAAAACATACGCGAAGTTGCGGATGCGTATCTTAAAGCAAATGGACGGTCATTACACTCATCGAACTCACTTTGAGTCCGATTGGCATCGGACCCAAATTGACCTCCAAAATGAAGGGATAAACCGCTCATTAAAGGAAAGGAATGAGAGAGATTGGGGGTGAGGCAACCTCCGAACAGTGATTTTACATCCCAAATCGAAGGTGACAGAACTCGTCAAAAATCAACACCACGCGAAGCTTTTCTTCCCTCTGAACAGTGCTCCTTCACCTCCACTCCCTCTCCGGTTCCTTCTCTCCTGGAGCAGGAGAAACCGTCGGGCAGAGCCGGTCCGAGGTGAGCGTCTCCCTCACAGTGATTCTCCCTTTCCTTCTTCCGCGTCCCTCCGTCTGAAGCACGCTCTTAGATGCCCCTACTGCTTATGCTAGGTGGGGTCCACTGATATGTGGGCCCATTATGAATACCCTTATTAGATGGCAGATACATTGTCTGGACATTTAATAAAATTGTCATATTTAGTTGAGTATATATAGCCATATATTGTTAGAAAATTTTAATGGCAAAAAATACATTGCTAGAGCAAAATTGGACCAGTAAAAATATATTTCCATCCGAGTTTTTACGAGTTTCTACGTCAGTAAGCTTTTACAATTCTTTATTGTATTTCTTTTCTTTTGATTTTATTGGTTAGTTTAAATAGGGACAAATTTAAGTTATAGCTACCGTATTGGAGTCATTCCACAAATTAACTATCATTTTTTTTGTAATTTACAAATATTTATACTTGTCAGCTTCTTATAAAATAAAATTGCACTTTACTTATAACTTGTTTGACCTCTCTCTAATATTAAACTTTTTTAAATTTACAAAAAAATTATACTATTAACTCTTCTAGTAAAAATTAATATTACATAATATCTATTTATCTGACTTTAATGTCTCTGGTTGGAGTTTCAGTCACTTCTGGGGTGGCCAATTGGAAGTCAGAGTCTGAAAGATATATGGTCTTGTCAGGTGTTGAACCAGGGCCTTCTGTATCGTGGAAATAAATCTGCTGCGATCCTCTGGGTTCACAGAGTCCCCACGATTCCAATTTCAACCGTTCACATGTTTCGAAATTTGTACACAAAAATTGACTTTTTAAAAGAATTCTGAATTTCATCGTTTGAATGATTGGAGTTAGAATCGCATGACCTTGCGATTAGAGGTGCTACTTTTATCCGATTATCCGGAACCGAACCGGATCTGACCCGGAACCGACCCGGATCCGGTTAATTTGGGTAGGGTATGGTTTAAAAAATATAACCGGTTAAATTATGGGTACGGTTACAAAATTAATAATTTAATATCCAATCCAGATCCGAACCGAAACTGATATTGTAATGGATAGGATATGGGTTTGAATTAGTTATCCGACTCATAACCGAACCCGACCCGATACCCATATAAATACCCAATAAAACATATATTAATAACTATGAAAATACAATTTTACATATAATCAAATTAACAAATGTCACGCCAGTAATCACATTTTGCATATTAATTTTTTGAATAAAATTTATTGCTCTGAATATATCTTTCAATATCTGCCTTATATATCATCTGCATAATCATGAAAATTTATTGCTCTGAATATATCTTTCAATATCTACCTTATATATCATCTGCATAATCATGAAAATTTATTGCTCTCATTGATATGTCATTTGCAATAAATCTCATTGAAATCAAATATCTGCCATAAATTTAATTCTCTATTAAAAAATTAGTATTAATATTCCATTCATGAATTTTCTGAATCATAGAAAAAGAAATCACCATCTCCAATATTTTACTTTCTAAAAATTATATCTCTTCTTCAATATTTTAATTTTCAAAAGTTATTTATCTCCATCTCCTGAATTCAAAAGCTATTAACAAAAAACAAAAAACTTTCGAATATTTTTTGTTACACCATGAGTACTCCAAACAATCAACAATCAAATTCTGAAAATACTACCCAAGTTCCACAAAATATTATTGAAGGCTCTAATGAGAAAAAAAGAAAACATATGTAGTTTGGAAGTTGTGACATATATCCGCTTTGAATCCGGAACCGCTCCATATCCGGACCGGACCCGATAATCCACAAACAAGTTATAGGTATCTATCTATCCGAAACCAAAAGACTGGACCTGAAATATCTACGGGTAGAAAGGTATCCGGATCCGGACCCGACCCGATTTGAAACAAATAAGTATATGGATCGAAATTTGGACCCGAACACTTTTAGAGTACGGATCCAAATATAATAGTATCCGGACCCACCGACCCGATAACACCTCTACTTGCGATCCCTTAGAATCGCAGAATCCTACGATTCCTTAAAATCGCAGCATATTCACTTCCCTATGTAGTGGCTAGTTGCACTTCTCAAGCGACCTCCTATACCCATTCTAGCTTCCACTAGAACTAGGGTGAGGGATACTCTTCTTCCTGATACCATTGGTGGTAGTAACTTTGCATTTCTTCTTCGTTGGAATTGGTTTGGGGGAGTTTTGTTGATTTTAAATTTGAACGTGTTAATTTATTAATCAACAGTTTCAAATATATTTCGCTGGAGGTCACTAAACTTTGTCCTTTGTTACGAATTGGTCATTCAAATTTGATTTGTTTCAATCAAGTCACTGAACTTTTCATTTGTCCTAATCAAGTCACTGTATAATTTTTCAGTCCAAAATGCTAACAGAATATGCTCATTCCGTCCAAAATGCTAACGGAATATGCTCATTCCATCCAAAATACTAACAGAATGAGCATATTCTGTCCAAAATACTAACAGAATGAGAATATTCCGTTAGCATTTTGGATGGAAAAATTATAGAGTGACTTGATTGGGACAAATGATAAATTTAGTGACTTAATTAGGACAAATTAAACTTGAGTGACCAATTCGTGACAAAAATCAAAGTTTAGTGACCTCGGACGAAATTTACCCTTAATCTTAATTTACTTGACAAATGACTCGTAAGTCGTATAAATTTCCCATTTGTATATTTCCAAATTTGTTTTTGCAGTGTCAAGAGTGTGATAAAATATATATTCAAAATTACATTATGGTCAAACCATGTTTAAACAACTATCAAAATCTTATAATTTTATACCAAATGAACTAAAAGTTCTAAGTGTTGAAGAAATAGATTTGAAACTTTTCTCCTTTCAATATTTTCGTTTTCAAAATTTAAATAATCGATCTGAATCAATCACCATGATCTTCATATGAAAATGTATTTACAAACTAAATTTCACATTTTTTATAATCTTTTTACTATTTTTTTAATAGTTAGAAAATCACTATTTTCGAATGATCTAGACTTTTTTTTAGATCAAGTGATTTTACACCTATCTAAAATTATATGAAAAAAGATTATAAAAAATGTATAATTTGATCTACAAGTATTATTTTATATGAAGATCACGTTGAACGATTTAGATAAACAGTTTGGACTCTGGAAACAAAAATATTGATCTAATAATACAGACCAATCTGCACTATGCATACTACCATATCCTCACTCTTATAAAATTTAAAATAATCAGAAATTAAAATGGAACCCGTTAAATCAGATTAAAAGAAAAATCTTGTAAACAATAAAACAATCAAAGATTATTCATAATATTTCAGAGATAGGACACCAAAGCAAAAACATTTCGGAGCTTATTTAGAACAGGGGAAATTTCAACGTATACTCTTCAAAAATCTTCAAAAATCTTGAAATTTAAACGAGTAAAATGAGTATTATATAAATTTGAAATGAGTTTTAATAGAAAAGTCAATAAAGTTGAGTAAATTTGTTAGTTTTTAAAACTTAGAAGGGTAAGTATGATATTATGACTTTTAGAGGGGGTACGCATTTCGAGGTTTTTGAGGGGGTATACATAAAATTCCCCTTTAGAATATAGGCTTCTGCTTTGTGATTCGTGTCTGATTAAAATGGACGACTTAGATCTCATTTTACACGATCAGATATTGCACTGGATCTGAATTCAATAATGGCAACGGATGCGGACTCTAGTAATGTAAAGTCCGTAAACCAGTGAAATTAACCCATCCCGATCCCATTCTTCCCTCACTAAACCCAAACGGCCGAATCCAAACCCTAACCCGCGCGATCCTCTTCTCCTTCCTTCGGCGGCTAACCCGTCATCGCCACTCAGCTTCCCGCATTACTGTCGCCGCTCTTACCTCCCCGCTCCCCGTTTGCATCTTACTTCCATTTCATTTTTCTAGTACAAGAAGAGTCTTAGTGACGGGTCTCAAAAACAGTCGCCAAGATGAGGATTATGATCAAAGGAGGCGTATGGAAGAATACGGAGGACGAGATTCTGAAAGCGGCTGTAATGAAGTACGGAAAGAATCAGTGGGCCCGTATCTCGTCACTTCTAGTAAGAAAATCGGCCAAGCAGTGTAAGGCGCGCTGGTACGAGTGGCTCGACCCCTCAATTAAAAAGGTACTTTCTCTGTAGTGCTGTCAATGGGTACCGTATGGTCGGATGGACACATTTTCGCATCCGTACCCGAAAATATTAGACTTGTCAGTATCTTACCCTTATCTGGTAAGATTGATTTTAACAGTGTAAAATCAATTTGTCATGAATTACTAAACAAAATTATATAAAATGTTGTATAAATTAATCTCATCATCATAATAAATATTATATATGTATATATGTACGAATAAAAAATTGTCATGTACAATTTTATATTTATCCATTATCCTGTAGGTTGTGGGTAATAAATAGGTCTTACTTATACCTTTACCTGTTAAACTAACAAAAATAATTCTTTGCCATATCCGCCTTACTACCGAATATGATATGGGTAGGGTAAACGGATAAAAGGTTTTTATTGACACCCTTATTTCTCTGCACTTTGGAAGCTCATTTAGAAATTGCTGATTGGGGCCCTTTGAAGAGTATACTGTCTTTGATTTATGTCTTTAGCTACTTATTTTTCTTTCAATTTGTGGTGGTTTTGTTGAAAGTTCCTATTTGGTTCAGGTTTGATTATCTAAGTATTTGCCGCATTTAATTGAACATAACAGCAATTGTAGTCATGGTTAAGTGATTCTATAGATTGGTGCGGTTGCTAACTGACCCATGTACCAGAATGTACTCTGATCTTTAGAGGGCTTGAGGAAACATAGTAGTCTTGAAAGAACAATACATTAGGTATGTCTTGTGCTGTACCAACCTGGTTTCTTCAATTATGTATTACAGAAAAGACTGACTTTTGTCTGTCTTGTCAGACTGAATGGACACGGGAAGAAGACGAAAAGCTTCTCCACCTTGCCAAACTCATGCCCACTCAGTGGCGCACCATTGCCCCTATTGTGGGCCGCACCCCATCCCAGTGCCTGGAAAGATACGAAAAACTCCTCGATGCAGCATGTGCTCGTGACGAAAACTATGAAGCGGGTGACGACCCACGAAAGCTCCGACCCGGCGAGATTGACCCGAACCCGGAATCAAAGCCTGCTAGGCCTGATCCAGTTGACATGGACGAGGATGAAAAGGAGATGCTCTCTGAGGCCCGGGCCCGCCTTGCAAATACACGCGGAAAAAAGGCAAAGAGAAAGGCTAGAGAGAAACAGCTAGAAGAGGCTCGGAGGCTTGCATCTCTACAAAAGCGAAGGGAGTTGAAAGCAGCTGGCATTGATATTAACAAGAGAAGAAGAAAGAGAAAAGGGATTGATTATAATGCTGAGATTCCCTTTGAAAAACGCCCACCACCTGGGTTTTATGACACGACAGGGGAGGATCAGGGGCCGGAGCCAATGAATTTCCCGACCACAATCGAAGAGCTGGAAGGAAAGAGAAGGGCGGATATAGAAACGCAGCTGAGGAAACAGGATATTGCTAAGAACAAAATTGCTCAGAGGCAGGATGCACCAACAGCCATAATTCAAGCTAATAAAATGAATGATCCCGAGGCAGTGAGGAAACGAGCAAAGCTAATGCTGCCCGCACCTCAGATCTCCGATCAGGAGCTGGAGGAAATAGCAAGGATTGGCTATGCTAGTGATCTAACGTCACTGGCTAACGAGGAGATGTCTGGAGGCGGAGGGACTGCCACACGGGCCCTCCTAGCTAATTACGCCCAGACACCTAGGCTTGGGACGACTCCCTTGCGGACCCCACAGAGGACCCCATCTGGGAAGGGGGATGCTATTATGATGGAGGCTGAGAATTTGGCTCGGTTGAGGGAATCTCAGACTCCGCTTTTGGGGGGTGAAAATCCTGAGCTCCACCCATCTGATTTCTCAGGGGTTACGCCAAGGAAAAAGGAAATACAGACACCAAATCCAATGGCAACACCTGGTGGAACTCCTGGACCTGGTCTCACCCCCCGACTCGGCATGACACCTGCACGAGACGGGCAGTTGCTTGGTGCGACCCCTAGAGGGACTCCATTTCGAGATGAACTGAGGATAAACGAAGAAATGGAGATGACAGAAGATGCGAAGGCAGAGAAAAGAAGGCAGGAAGAACTGAGGAAGAACTTAAGGTCGAGTCTGATGTCCTTACCGCAGCCCAAGAATGAATACCAGATTGTGGTGCAACCGGTACAGGATGATGCAGAGACTGAGGAGAGGATAGAAGAGGACATGTCAGATAGAATGGCTAGAGAGAGAGCTGAGGAGAGAGCCAGAGAGGAGGCGTTATTAAGAAAAAGGTCTAAGGTGTTACAGAGAGAGCTCCCCAGACCACCAGCCGGTGCATTGGAGATTGTCCGGGCATTGATTGCTCGAGGAGGTGAGGGGAGGGGATCCTTCGTGCCGCCAACATTGTTCGAGCAAGCTGATGAATTGATCAACAGAGAAATGCTTGCTCTGTTGGAGCATGACAATGCAAAATACCCGCTTGAGGATAAGGAAAAAGAGAAAAAGAAGGGAAAGCGGAAAGAGAGAGTTTTTATACCGGAAATTGAAGATTTTGAAGAGGACCAGTTGAAAAAGGTATGTGGAGTAGGGTTTTATGGTGCTGAAAAGCAATTTGTATGGTAACTAAAAATCTTTATTGATACACTTTAAAATTGATTTATTTATGTTCCACCCAAAATTATTCATAGTTGGATCGGCATGTTATGTGCTACTTAGCAGTTTCTAATGATGTTCTGGTTAGTAAGCTTTGAGGGTTAATTATAATTTTATTTTGGATGATATTTCTATGCTTTGAAAGGGTATCATTTTTTATTGTGATGTCACCTTATCGTAAATTTCTAGGTCTAGAGTCATCTCATATGCGATCCTATTATAACTCCATTATAGTTCAGATTTTAGCACAGAAATACAGATTAGTCTTTGAACAACTATTCCGCTGCATGATTTTCTGTTTGTTTTTTCTCTATTATAACTCCATAATACCTGCAGTATGAGCCATTCATGTGTTAACAAACCAAATTGTGAGGGGTTGGCAGCAGGAAGTCTAATTCTTAATGTACCCTCAGTAACTAATCATTGATCAAGCATTTCCTAAATAAAAAAAATACAAATGTTTAGGTTAGAAATCAAACAACATATGCTGAACTGCAAAGGTGCTCTTTTCTATATAAAAGTTTGTTCCTTTTTTTCTCTTTTAGGCGGATGCAATGATAAGGGAAGAGGTCGATTTCCTCCGTGTAGCCATGGGGCACGAGAATGAACCATTTGAGGAGTTTGTGCGGGCCCGCGATGCCTGCCAGGATGACCTTATTTTCTTCCCAGGGACAAGCAGCTATGGTCTTGCTAGTGTCGCATCGAGCTCTGAAAAGCTTGCAGCTGTCCAGAATGAGTTTGAGATAGTGAGGAGGCGTTTGGATGAAGAGGCCAAGAAAGCAACCAAGCTTGAACAAAAGATTAAGGTTCTCACTCATGGGTACCAGGTATTACAAATTTTGATTAATTTGAATTTTTAATCCTTTGTTTAGTTGTTAATAAGGATCAATAAGCTTCTGCTATGTCTCAATATTTGTTATTAATTATTGACAGAATTTTTCGTTATTGAAGATCACATGCATGTGCACTTGTACAACACATACAAGCACATGCCACATCTTCGTACCAAGTAGTAGGCCTTAGGTCCCAGATCATTGTTAGTTTACTGTCGCCAAGTAATGATTGTGATCCTTAACAAAAATATGCCCAGAAATTATTCATGCTATTCTGTTACATAAAAAGTAATTCATGCCCTTAATTAGTCATGCTATTCTGTTACATAAGGTAAACTGTTAGAGCAAAATGTAGCAGTGGGACTTGAACTACTCTGCTAGATTCAATCATCTCCTCTTTGCCAGTTATCTCATTGAATTGTATGATGTGGCATTTGTCATGTCCTGATTTTGCTTTATGGGAGGAATATTTTCATAATGCCAATGTTATTTAAGAATAAATATGCTCTTAAAACTCGAGAAAAGAAATAAGGCAGATTGGCAAAGCAAAACCCGCTAATTTTTTCTGTAGTCTCTCGACAAAACCTCCATCATTTTGTCTCTTGTTGTAGGCTCATGTTCTGAAACCGTTATAACAAAGCCAAACGGAACCGAACCAATTAAAGTGAACCAAATATAAAAACAAAGTAATTCAAAAATTAAACCGAACCGAACCATTCAAACCGAAAACCCGAACCAATTAAATCCAAAATTTGTCAGTTCGGTTGAAAACCAAATAAACCGGATCCAATAAACACCCCTACATGCACAAATGTATTGACATGTGAAAATTGGAAATTGCAGGCAAGGGCAGGGAAGTTATGGTCGCAAACAGAAGCTACTTACAAGCAAGTAAACAACCTATCGACTGAACTTACCTGCTTCAAGGAACTTCAGAAACAGGAGCAGCTTGCAGCCTCATACAGAGTAAACAATCTCCTAGATGAAGTCAACAAGCAGAAAACACTCGAATCGCAGCTCCAGCACCGGTACGGTGACCTCCTTGCTGAGTCTGAGAGACTCCAGAATTTTGTGGAAGATCACAAGAGAAAAGTGGCCGCTGAGAGTACCGAAGTTGGCCCCACTGAAGCAGCAGAGGAGATGAAAGTCGACAATGAAAATGACGCCTCTCAAGTAGCAGCGGTTAGTGAAGAGGAGATGAAAGTCGAAAATGAAGATGTCGCTGGGGTCGAAAATGATGCCTCTCAAGTAGCAGCGGATAGTGAAGAGGGGATGAAAATTGACAATGCTGATGTGGCTGAGGTTGAAAATGACGCCTCACAAGTAGCAGCGGGTAGTGAAGGGATACCTGAAGATACAGTCACCGGTGGAGATGATAAATTAGCTGCTGAACTAATTGCCCCTGAGAAGGATACAGAGGCTACAGAGAAAACTATGGATGGAGATGCCAATATTGTCGCTGGCCAAGATACTGTGTAATAAGCTGAGTAATGTTGTTTTTTTTTCTCATTTCGTCCTTTGAAATTTTCTATGCTTTTCCAAGGACTTGTAGGAAAACTGAGATGGATGTTTACTTAAGGGGACTGTGTTATTCGGATTCTACACTGACAGTGGTGTTTCATTAGCAGAGACCGGCAAATTGGTGATGGTTGTGTGAGACCTAGATCAATTTACACATCGGATTTGGTGGTATTTATAAATGTATTGAGATTTTTTTCAATGTGAAAGCCATCCATTTGGAAAACAATTTCAACCTTTTTGTTAATAAGTTTTATGTTTAGATCTTGAGTTTGAAACTTTGTAACATTGCCTAGTCGTGGGATAGATCGCCGTTCTTATATTACCAATTGATAGTACTAGTAACACTGCATGTCAAAGAGGTTAAATTCGTAGCACCGCCAGTCAATAGTTGGCATTTTATCACTTGGTTCAACAAACCAAATTTTTCATTTCCTTAAAAAAAGTTTAAAACCAAATTCTTATAAGAAATTCGATAATCTTTTTACCTCTCAGATGTAAATAGAATCTGAATGCCCTGGCCTGATGTAATAGAAAGCTTTTTTTTTTTTTTTCTTTTTTTTCTTTTGAACAAGAAGTTTATTGGGAGCAGCACAAGCTGCACAACTAAAGCTTGAGCAAGGCATGCAAGTCCGGATCCTCTGAAGTAGCTCAAATTTTATGTTAAGATCCAGACCGTCCGATCATAATTCGGGCCAATTCGGTCCGGTATAGAATGCACGGGTCCCTGTAATATTCGTGCTAAAGCAAATCGAACGGTCCGGATAATTGCATGAATCCAAACGGAGTGTGTTATTCTGAGTAAGGACGCCTAAAAGGAAATAAGTTTTATTTATTATTTCTGGGGCTGTGTCGACTTGGCAAGTGTATTATTGGCGTAAGTTCATGCTTGCATGCAGGATAATTGCATGAATCGGGAGTACCGATTTATGCTCAAATAACCATAACTATGAGACATATAGCAATGATATATATATACGCAATCAAATACAGGATGCGAGATTCCTTTATGTTATTTTGTATGTTCAACAAACATGTAGAAAATAAAAATGATATAATCAGAACAAATTCAAAAACGAAATTTGAGTAATTAAGATGCCACTCAATTAATACAATAAACACACATAGCATATAAAATTTGCATCATCCTCTGAGTTAACAATTTCATTGTAAAACTGACACATGCCTTGAACTCAAATTCGGAACATTTAACACTAAAAATGCAAGACCTAAAGAAGAAACAAACATTACAACTAAACTCTAACAACTCAAAAATTAAAAAGAAAGGGAAATATATATATAAATGACTAGACTTTCTCACTGGGGAGGTGGGGCCACTCAAAATGACTTTAACATATCAGCCGTGAGGTCATCGAAAGTTGGAGGCGCACAGCAGGACCTACTACAGCCTAATAAGCAAGGATCAGATTCATTGTAAACAAGTTCATTTTCGAAAAGACGATCAAAGAATGGAGATTGGATTTGCGGTGTCACGTTATTGAAAGGTGCTGATGAGGGTCCACTCTTTATGCCGGGTACATTCAGGGTAGGTACAGTCAGAACAGGAGTCGCTGATGTGCAGTTCAGGAATTGACGTAGCATTACATCATCGAAAGGTGCTGATGAGGGTACGCTCTTTGTGTCGGGAGGTTTGATGGTGGGTAAAGTCGGAACAGGTGATGTAGAAGTGGCGTGGAGGTACTGCTGATGTGGCATTACACTATCGAAAGGTACTGACAAGGGTTCGTTATTCGTGTTGGGAGGTTTGCTGGTAGGTAATAAAGTCAGAACAGGTGTTACTGATGCGCCATTCAGGCATTGCTGAATTGGCATTCCATTGTCTAAAGGTGCTAATGAGGATTCAGTCTTTACGTTGAGAAATTCACTGGTTGGCCCAGTTAGAACAGGTGTTGCTGATGTGTCAGCGAAGCATTGATGGATATAAGCTAGGTCGAGGGTTTCCTGATGGTCGAATGCAATGGCCTCGCTTTGTTGCTGATCTTCTGTAGGTGTCTGTTGTCAATAAACAATATATGTTGTTATATTTATTTAAAAATAACAATAGGTGCGAAATTGAAATAAGTTGTGAAGTATTAATTTTTTTTCCGAAATGTAAGACAATGCAGTTAAACGCTTTATAAGATAATTCATTCTATTACGCAAGTGCTTAGCCAGCATAAAAAATAATCTTTGAAATAAGCATTCAAGTTTAGCCCAGTAAAAAAATGAATGCTAATGATCAGTAACACTACCTGACCTGTACCAGTGGCAAGTGTGAACCAGCAGGTACAGTGCATATACCATTTTCTTTGATCTAAAAAAGTTAGAATTCTGATTTGTAATTAGGGTTAAATTTAGGATTAAAATTAGGATAAATTCTTTGAATTCTGATTGGTAATTAGGATTAAAAGTTAGAACAATGGAAATTAAAAATCAGAGCATTGAAAATTATAAGTTAGAGTATTGTTATTTATCTATTACTCAATTAACTATTGAGTTTAAACCCAATTAACTATTTAAACCAGATTCATTATACAAAAAATATGCCCATATAACCCCTACCAATTGCTGGTAAACAGTACATAGAGCACATAAAAATGCTTACCTCATAAATATGTACCTCATTAGGGTTGACCACCTGCTCTGGGCCATCCACACCAGTTCCATTCTTGGATATGGATGGAAGTGGGCCCCGATGGTTGCGAGCAAGTCTCTTCTTACGTGTACTCCAGAAGTTCTTCACATCATTGTCAGTGCGGCCCTGAAAGAACTCTGCGATATGGGCCCACTTGTTGCCGAAGTCGGCCTGAAGTTGTACCACCATCTCTTCTTCCTCCGGTGAAAATTTGCGGCCCCTTTTGTTTAAGGATGTAAAAATATTTGTCAGAAATTATTCAAAATAAATTATGTTGTTTGCAAGGATTACAATTTACAAACTGAATAAATAAAGTTACCAAATTTTCAGAGATCTCTGGTTGGTTGAAGGTATACTAAAAATGCACTAGAAAATCCCAAGTAAAACAACAGACAAAAAAAATGGAAAAAAAGAAGATCCAACATGATGATTATTTAAAACTAAACTAGTAACTAGATCTAGACATGATTAATGCAACTTTAAGTGGCGAAAAAGAGCAACTGCGAGCCGACTCACATCAAAACGAACAATCCTAATTTGCATTATTGCATATCATACTACATAAAGTTTCTTCAAGGAAAAACTAATACTACTTCAAACTTGCAAATTATTGTTATTGAAATTCACGACTAAAGAGGTGCAACAAAGAATACCCTAAATAAGATCAATGAAACAGAAGCAAAACAGTGTAGATAAGTTGATTTACTTCTTCAAACCAGGTCGAAGCTTGTTGACCCATCTGAGGCGACAGGACTTGCCAGTGCGCATGAGCAGGCCTTTGGATTGAATGCAGCTCCAATAGTGGGGTCCATGTGTAGCCACCCAATCAAGTAGTATTGCATCTTCCTCCTTTGACCATGGCCCCTTTTTAAAACCCTCCATTGATTTCCTTTGCAATCGATTAATTGGAAATTGCGGTGCGAGGAGTTTGCAGAGATGCCTCTATGTTTGTTTCTCTTTATTTGATATTTGATGGTGTGTGGGGAGTTGTCTCTACTCTCTAGTAATAATGTATTTGTATTTCGAATTTGGAGCGCGATGGTGCAAGAAAGAGACTTGGTTTCTGAATTAAATAAAACGACCGGCTTTCGAAAAAGATGGTCAATTACACCCCACCGGAAGATTTCTCTATGTCATAAGTTCATGCATTAAATGCTGATCCAAGGCCATTTAAGTATATATAAGGTTGCTCCACGTTTGGACCCACGAAAGACACGTCAGACCACGGTAAGGAGTGCGAAAAGAAAAGAAAAAAAAAAGCGAAGCGAGCAGTGGACCTCTTTCAATGACATGTTGGACCCACAGGAGTAATATTTATCCGGTTTACTAATTTAATGCAGTCCAGGTACCTTCTGACAACATCTAAATTTGATCCCCACGAGCCGGAGTCCGGATCCCCTAAAGTAACACAATTTTTCGGTTTTGAATCGGGACCGTCCGAATCGAATCCGTCGCTCGAGATCGCCTCGGTATAGGAATTGTCACTCGGGATGCGTGCGCTCCACTTTAGATGGATGGTCACGGATTCGAATCGGACGGTCCGATCCAAAACTCAATTTTTGGGTTACTTCACTAGATCTGAATTCCACGAGCCGTGGAGTTTCTAGAAGTTCGGAAACGTGGGATCGTGGTTCGTGGGATGATAAAGCAAATAAAAGGTCTGATTAGCCCAAACCCAAAGGAGTGATCTTAACCCGATCCGCTAATAATGCCCATTCCCACAATGCTGTGGGTTTGGGCTCATACTCGGGCCAGCTCGAAATTAAAATGTGAAAGCCCAGTTCATAATCGGCCCGAATTTTGAGGGTCAAGAAATCAAATTTATCAAATGACTAAGCTGTCATCGAAACATAACCTTTGTAAGAGTAGAAACATTTTTAATAAAAAAAGAAATTGAATATATGTAATTCAGAATTGAACTTTTATGATTGAAATGAAGCAGTATACAATAAGAATTCATTCACATACAGAAAACATCAACCTTTACTTTTCTTCTTATTTATCTCATGTACCATCAAACTCCAAAAATTAGGATTTTGTATAGAGGAAGAACACAGTCAGAAAATTCTAATTAGGGTTTCGTAAGAGGATTTTGCTCCTTCCAAATCACGACGAATCTTTTCCTTTCCCTGCTACTTTCTTGATCTTTAATTCTTTAAAATCATCATAATAAAATTGAAACCCAGAACCCATCATGTTAATAATTGATTTCAATCATATTTAGTTTTTTTCAGATATCTATTTAGAGAAGAAAAAAAAATGGGTTAACATTCTCCGAATCTAGTCTAAATTACGAAATAATTATCTGAAAAACACCTTAAAATGTAACAATAATTTCGTCTCTGGCTTTGTTATAACGGTTTCGTATCTGACCGAAACATACTTTATTTTTGGTAACACACGGCAATCCGTTTCAACAGATCCTCTCTAACTGCAATGATTTCCTCTATTAGAGGCCTTTGTGTAAATAATTTGACCATTAATTATCATACTAGTTTTCATTTTAATATATCACACCAAATTGTTCTAGAATCCTAATTGTCTTGAACAACATATAGATATAGTCAGTCACACGTAGTCAACAACACAGGGAGCTAGAAACCAATGTTGATTCAATGACAACACTTTCAAGTGTTGCTTACATGCATAGACTGCATAGTTAGTGCATGATCTTTTATACAATGTGGGTCCGATCAAAATAGATCGGCGGTGTTTTGAGTACAATTTGCAATCTGGTAATTTGTATTCGTAAAAGGACGATCAAGCCGGACCGGGCGATCAGATCTGACGGCTGAAAGCTTATGTTATTCCTGTAAATTAGTTAATTGCTTGCATTGAAACCAAAAAATGAGTGAATTTTTTGTTTCCTTCTCTTGATCAGGAACTGAGAAGTTACATTATTCGACTTCCACATCGAGTTTACATACTAGTGAGAATTGAGATCACCTGACAAATGTTCAAAATCAACATAAATTTTACCAGCATTAGCCGAAAGTCGAAGAAAAATATTTTGGAATTGTAAAAGGGACCAGCAGAAGGAGAATCTCATTCCCACAAAAACTACATCCTTCAGTTTTCACAGAAAACTTGACGAATTATTGGATCATATCCTCCTCAATACAAAGTCCAATTACCTCGCAGTCCTTTTAGGCGGCGCACCCATCCATCTCCGACATCTCTCTCCAGCATCCTGCACATCCTCCAGCTGATTTCCAAATTCACAACAAAACAATCAGCAATCAAACAGCAGGTAAAATGGAGTGTAAAATAGGAAGTACACCGCCAAAGCGATCTGAAATTACCGACTGGAAACCGGAGGCGAAGAAGGAGGCAGTGGTGGCCGAGGCCGCTGCTGATAAGAAGAGAGTGGCATTGGCGAAGGCCTTGAGAGGCATGGAGGCGCCCGTACCGGAGTAACCTCGTCGGCACCACACTACTCCGGCCACCAGCTGCGCCGAACTGGCCGCCGCCCACCAAATCCACCGTTGATCTCCGATTCCTACCGCCTCCCCTTCTTGACTCATCGCTGATCCTGTCGATCTTGGTTGATTCGACAAGGGAGGTGAGTGAGGTCAGAAAAAGAGAATGGGGTGGTCCAAACCGTTCGATCGGTATCAAGTGTGCGCCAAAAGCTTTTCGATTCGTGCTGATCTAATTTGCACAATTTTCACGCGAATCGAACGGTTTTCCTTTTGAGGGACTTTGTGTTATTAGCGTCTTAGTGGGCTTATGTTAATTGGGCCTAATTTGGGTCTGATCTGCAAGTAGCTTGAATTTTGGGAATTTCTAGATGTTCGCAGGAATATGATGTGTTGATATTCCCACATGTCATTAGTAGTTTGAAAATTTGTTTTCCAATATTTTGGTGATATCATCATTACCAACTCTACCGAAATTTTTATTTTTAACATTTTAAATAAATTAATTAATAAAATAACCATCGTTTTTGGTCAATTCTATATTTAACACGGCCGCAGAACACCGGAGCGAACCCATTTGGGGGAGGCCGCAGAATGCCGGAGCGGACCCCCATATGGGGCCGCAGAATGCCGGAGCGGAACCGGGTCCGCAGAATACCGGAGTGGACCCTATTTTTTTTTTTTTTTTTTATCTGATTATGAAGTTGATTATGATTTTGTTTTGGAAATTTTTATCAAGTTTGTACTGGAAGTTGTGTGTACTTATGTTTGAAATTGTTGTTCGTCGTTTAATCTGAAATTGTTGTTCGTCGTTTGTTTGATCAAAAGAAACATTACAATAGAACAATGAGCCATATAATTAACCGAAAATACGTCTAATTAACCGAAAATAAACAACAGTTTTACAAGTACAAATACGTCTAATTAACCGAAAATAAACAACAGTTTTACAAGTACAATTAAAAAAGCAACATTAACTCTCAATCTCGTGCAGCTCGAGCAGCTCTGTTTTGTCTTTCTTGCGTATCTCGGCCGGCTTGGTGTCCTCTTCTCCTATTATGTAGAACGTCCATCCACATCGGAATTCTGTCGTGCTGTCTTCTGCCAACAGAAATAATTTTTTTTCTCTGGAACAAGGACCGGGCCATCGCGTGGAGGCCATTCCGACTGATTTTCATACACATGCCATTGTGCGCTCCATGTGTTGATCAGTGTATGGATGTGATAGTATTGACTTACAAAGACGCCAGGGTCGATGCCTCGGAGACGACACACGGACAGAACATGAGAGCACGGTATTCTCTCCAATTGAGGCTTCTGGCACGTGCAAGTTACCGTGTGATCATCCCCGATTATCACCGTGTATTTGTAATTGGCCTTGGTATACCGACCAGAATCGTCAGGTATGAAAGCGTGAACTTTCTCCTGTGTGGCGGTTACCTCGAACTCGTTGTTGTTTCCAAAGCCCCCCAGCGTCTTCATTTTATCGGACCTCTCGAACCGTTTGTTGATCAGCTAGGAAAAATTAAAAAATAATGAAGAAGTCAGATATTTTTTTTAACAAACTTCATTAAAATTTATGAAGAAATAACTACAAATAAAAGTACCTTATGCACACGACACGAGAATTGCTGACCTTGACTGACTTCCCATTCCGCTTTGGCCCTCCTTTGCCCAAACCATGTCATACATTTGTAAAATGTGTCTTCAATTATTGCTGCAACCGGTAGCCTACGAGAGGACTTGAAGACCTTATTAAGCGACTCGGACTCGTTTGTAGTCATGATGCCCCAACGGTAACCACCGTCCAGTGCTTGGAATATCTTCCATGGTTTGGGGCACTCGTTCTCATATTGATCCAAATATTTACCCACACCGTCCAGCCAATTGAGGGCAATGTCACATGCCTGCCCCATTGCTTGCATTCCTTGCTCGTACCTCCTCATCTTCCTCTTAGCCACACATATTTTAAAAAAACGGATTGCCTTATCACTGCAACCGTTCTTCTTCATGTTCTCGGCTATGTGAGTAGCACAAAGACGGTGAACACATTGATCCTCATCCTCCTCGTTCCACCCCATATCATCTTGTCTGAACACCTTCTTGATACCCTTTCCCCTATCAGTGATGACACACATGAATCTGGAGCGGATTACATTGATCCTCAACCATTTCATGAACCAGGCACAATCGTCATAACTCTCTGATTCTACCAGTGAAAAAGCCAACGGGAGGAGCTGATTTTCAGCATCGTACCCGGTTGCAATCAACAGCTTGCCTGTGGTAAAATAAATTTTGTAAGAGCCGAAATCAACTAAAAAAAATAAAGTGAAAACAATCAAATTAGTTACATTTATACCGGCCTGACAGGAAACATGCATCAACTGTGATGACCGGTCTGATATGTTGAAAAGCAGCTATGCACGGTCCAAATGCCCAAGCCGCCCTATGAAAATACCTCCATGGTCCAGGTTCACCAGTGGGATATGAGGTCACCTCAAACAATGTTTCTGTCAATAAATTTAAAAAAATAAGTTCAATTTTTGATTGATAATGAAATGACGTAAAAATTGAAGGAACAATGTAGTACCTGGGTTGCTTCTTTTCATTGCCTCCAACAATGGAACTACAAGAGCGTATGACCCCTCCAAGTTGTACGCCGGTATCTGACCGTTGTACCTTTCAGCAACAGCAATTCGGACAGCCTGAATACTCAAGTCGACATCGTTCCTCATGTGAGCGGATATACACTCGGCAACCATAACAGCTGACAACTGGGCGTGATCTGTTCTTGTCGCATCCGCGTGGCATGAATGTTGTGTTGGGCATTTGGAGACACGCCATTGTGGTCCATAACCGGTGACCCTTGCGAGTATGTACCACCCACAGTAACTGTCCTTGCACTTGAACCTCATTCTTGTGCGGTCACTGTGCGTAGGTATTAACTCTTTGTTGCAAAGGATGTGAAACTTGGCAATTGCGCTCTTCATTTCCTCTTTTAAGTCATATGTTTGTCCCTCGGACAATTCATTCTCAAAATCTGCCCTACTTCCAAACAAACCCGAATTGGCTTCCATAAACCCTGATGTGTCGTTGAAAGCATGAATCGGGTGCTGAAACCCGCGATCCATTATCTGAAACCCGCTATCCATCTTGAATTTCCTTGATAGTCCGAGCACAGGCCCGGTATCTTCCTGGTCAGAATAATCGCTCATACCCTCAGGATCAATATGACCCCAATTTTCCTCTGCCTCTAGTATTTCCGGATCCACTTCTTCATCAGATTCATCCGGATTACAAGTTTGACCCCAATGAGCGGTCCGACTAGATGAAGGCTGGTCAGTCTGGGATGGGGCCCGACGGGAGGGTCGGTCCCTCTGAACTGGGGCCCGACTACTGGACGGTTGGTCAATTTGGACAGGAGATGGACTAGAGCCGATGAGTTACCCCGACTACGACCCTGGATTAACCTCTGAACTGGGTTCGAACGCCGGGCTCTGGTAACCTCCACATATAGGTCAATTATCTTGTATGCACCCCCAGAAAAACTCATGGTTTGGTTATACAATACCTGCCAGACTCCCTCATTCTGATTGGAAATAGTTGGAACCAGGTTTGTGCCGAACTAGTCGGCATGCTAATTTTGGCATCAATTTTAAGGTCATACTGACCCTGATCCAACCCCAAATTCCCACATATACTTGATTTAAGTCCCAAATAATCCGTACCTGGCAATACCGGGATCACAGTAACGGGTCCAATACTGTAGTAAACCCCATTAGGACCTGTTAATACATCCCCACCAGTGTAGATGGATACCATAAGAGCCATTTTTCAATTCAATACAGAAGAAACCTACAATTAAAAATTAACTAAATTAATTAATTTAAATTAATTATTCTAATTAAATTATTGCTAAATTAATTATTCTAATTAAATTATTAATCTACTGAAATAAAAATAAAAAATTTAAAAGAAGAGAGAAAAAACTTACAGATCAGAGCTAACTCAGGAGAGAGAAGGTGTGAGAGTGTGGAATGAAATGTTGCTGTCATTTTCGGGATATAAAGACTAGGGTCCGCTCCGGTATTCTGCGGACCCGGGTCCGCTCCGGCATTATGCGGCCCCATATGGGGGTCCGCTCCGGCATGCTGCGGCCTCCCCCAAATGGGTCCGCGGTGTTCTGCGGCCGTGTTAAATATAGAATTGACCAGAAACGATGGTTATTTTATTAATTAATTTATTTAAAATGTTAAAAATAAAAATTTCGGCCAACTCTAGTTATTATTTTTCTTTATTCTGATAAGTACTTAATGAATTATTAAAGCTATCTTTTCTTTAGAATATGTTGACAACACGTTATTTGATAATTTTGACAATAGTAAAAAATTATTATAATTTAAAAATCTAGCAGTTGGGATGCAATATATACTTTATGTGTACATTGTACATCTAAAAAATGATAAAATACGATGTAAGTTTTAGACTTAAAATTTACGATAATTTATATTTAAAAGCATTAATCCGACCGTCATTAAGTAATATTTAAATTACGTCAAAAAATAATACACAGTAAAAATTTAAGACAAAACTAATACCTATACCTCTATAGCTAGGGGTGTCAATGGCACCCTTTTATCCGTTTATCCGATCCATACCGTATTCGATAAGACGGGTACGGATAAAAAGATTTGTAAACTTATCGGGTACGGGTACGAATAAAGATTTTTTTTCGTTATCTAAACGGATAATGATACAACCTATTTTGTACCTGTTACCTGATTGGGTAATTATAAAAAAATATATACTAAACCTTGTTATTTATATGATATTAAACCTTTCAGAAGGTACAATAAAAAACTAGTTTAAATAATACTTCTTAAAAATAAGTTCATCTTACACCATACAAAATGCTACTAGGTATGTCATAAAGTAAGTTCATATAAAATGCTACTAAGTATGTCAAAAGAATGAAAGAAAGAATGACAGAATGAAAGTAAGTTCATTTTACACCATCCAAAATGCTACTATATATGTTCTTCGTACGCCATCTTAAATGCTACTATGTACGTCACAAAAGTAAGTTCATCTTGCGCCTTCAAAAATGCTACTAAGTATGTCACAAAAAGAAGTTCATTTTACCCACTCTTAAATGTTACTAACTATGTTTTATCTTAATAATACTTCTTACTTATTAGATATCTTTTATATGTATACTACTTATAATTCTTATACTATCATTTATAACTATAAGACTTAAACTTATTACTTATTGGATATCTGTTATATTGATTAGCTGTATTTTTTTTTTTTTTTGAAAAAAGGCATATGAGCCCGTTTCATATAAGAAACATAACGGTAACTTACAATTTCATAGTATCATGTCCCAAGTATTAGAAAAGGACCACAAAAGCTAACAAAGAGCAAAAGACATAAGCTCTTCGTTTTAAAGTCCACCAAAACACTGTTATAGAAAAGAACACATAAGCTAAGCCTCCTGTCAAAATGGGGCTAAAGGAAACTAAGTCTAGACTCGGATGTGTGCAAAAAGGAGTGTGCGTCATATCATCAATCGGCTGGCGAGCCAGCTGCCCTTCCTATGTGCCCAGACTGCCCTATCCCTGGCTGATACACCACCATTTGCAAGTCACTGGGATCCCACACGCTCAAAGGAATAGCATCTAACTCATCCGGCAACCACTGAGCTGCTGCCACCTTAATTTTCTTGTCCATATGACCTGTCCAATATTCAAACACAGAAATGATAAGCAAAATAATAGATCGTGTAGTTTTACAAGGGGAATTTTGAAAAATAACCGAGTTTCTATATTTCCACAAGGTCCAACATACAGCACTGAATATCACTAGGAATGCAATTTGCTGCTCTTTGGGTAATGTACCTGCAAAATCAAAAATATCAGAGCAAGTGTGCCATTGCGAGTATATTTGTTGACAATTACCTAGCCAAACCCAGATTTGTTGAGCTACTGTACATTTAAGAAAAAGATGGTTCACCGATTCTTTTTTAGTGCAAAATTGACATTGTAAATCACCATGCCAACCTCTCTTTTGCAAATTAGTTTTAGTGAGTATTCTATTATGCATGACTAACCACATAAAGATCCTAATTTTTGGTGGAAGAGGAAGCTCCCACCAAATAGCAAATCTATTTTTACTAATACCTCTAAAATTTATGATGTGATATAAAGATTTAACCGAAAACAATCCTGAAGGTTCCCATCTCCAAGCAATTTTGTCTATATAGTGTGTAAAACTACAGGAGCTAATGAGGCTCAAAATCTGATGCCATTCTACAAGTAATACACCACTTAATTGTCTTCTAAAATGCAACCTAGATCCTTGCGAGTTTATGACCGAACTAATAGTAATCTGAGGAGTTGAGCATAACTTGTAAAGTTGGGGATATTTCGTAGCTAAACTACAATTACCTATCCATATCGCATGCCAGAAGGACAAAGAGGAGTTAATACTTGGTTCAAATGTAACACTAATTTTCCCTAAATTCTCTAATTGCATAACTGCTTTTCAAAAAGATGAAAAAGGTATGTAGTTTGTAAGATAATAGTTATGTTGAATGACAATTTTCCATAAACCATGATAATTATCATCCTGAAACTTCCACCACCATTTTAGTAACAAGGCTATATTCATATTATTCAAATCTAGAATCCCTAATCCCCCATGAGCTTTATCTAAACATGATTTAGTCCAATTAACTAGAGTGTATCGTTTCCTACTCCTATCTGAGCCTTGCCAAAGAAATCTATTTCTAATAGAATTAATTCTTCTAATTATAGTCTTAGGAGCCTTATAAACTGACAATGTATATAAGGGTATAGAAGATAAAACAGAGTTTAAAAGAGTAAGTCTACCACCTATTGAAAGGAGTTGGCCTTTTCAATTTTGTAACCTATTCTCAATCTTATCAACTAGGAATTGCCAATCGTCCATACTTAATGTGTGGTTATGAAGTGGTAAGCCTAGATATTTAAAAGGGAATGTTCCTACTTTACATTGGAAGGTATCAGCAAAATGAACCCCATCGGAGTGTATTGGATATAATTCAGTTTTTTGTAAGTTCATTGTAATGCCAGAGAGTGCTTCAAAGCTTTTCATACCCCACCAAGCTGATGACACATTTTGATGAGAAGCATGTAAAAAGAGTATTGTGTCATCAGCATAATGACAATTGGTGATTGCTTTGCCATCTAAACATGGAGGTCCTAATCCTATCAATTTATTGGCCTGTCTACCCTTATGAAAAATCTTACACAATGTATCAGCTGCTAGAATGAATAAGAAAGGGGATAGAGGATCTCCCTGTCTAACCCCCCTCTTACAGAAAAAATATTGTGTAAATTCGCCGTTGAAGTTGATGCATGATTGAGAACTATATAACCAATCTCTAATCCATTGTATCCATTTAGATCCAAAACCTCTACTAGTTAAGATCTCTAAGATGTAATCCCAGTGTATCTTATCATAAGCCTTCTCAAAGTCGACTTTGATAACCACACCAGGTTTTTGTTGGGTCTGACAAGAATGTATAAGTTCCTGGCTTAAGATAACATTGTCTAAGATATATCTATGCTTAAGAAAAGCTGATTGACTAACATCGATGATGCGACTCATAATGATTTCTAGTCTAGATGTAAGAATTTTGGATATAAGTTTGAAACTACAATTAACTAAACTAATTGGTCGATATTTACTAATCAATTGAGCATCCTTTTCCTTTGGGATCAAGCAAATGACGGATTTGTTGATTTTGTTTAAATCTAATCTATGATGGAAGAAATGTGCACACAATAATATGAGATCCTCTTTGAGGATGTCCCAGAAGGTTTGATAAAACAGAAATGGGAATCCATCAGGGCCAGGAGCTCCCTGGGCTGAAGAAGCAAAGAGAGCTTCCTTAATTTCCTGCTCAGTTATGTCTTTTTCTAAACCTAATTGTTCAGATGGTGTAAGTTTATCTAAAGGTTCCCAGAAATTTGGTTCAAGGTGTGCATATTTCAAATCAGTAGTACCTAAAAGATTTTTGTAAAAAGTAACTGCATGTTGCTTCATATGTCCTATGTTAGTAGTAACAGTACCATCTATTTCTAAAGAATTAATTCTATTTTTCTTACTCCTATGTGTCGCAACTACGTGGAAAAACTTAGTGTTTTGGTCGCCTTCTTCTAACCATTGTTGTTTAGATCTATGTTGCCAATATTTCTCTTCCTCTAAATAAAGGTTGTCTAATTGATTTTTCATGGAAGACCATTGTAACCATTCCTCTTCACTTAGCTCATGAGACTCTTGAAGGATTTCTAATCTATGAATGTCTTTAATTAGTTGAGCTTTCAATCTCTTTTTTTCCCCATAATAGTTTCGTGCCCAGCCTCTAAGTTTTTGTTTCATGTGTTTTAATTTGAGCGTCCAACTAAGCGCAACATTATGGGGATCTAAAGGATATGCACTCCACCATTTGATAATCAATTCTGTAAATCCTTCTTGTTTTATCCACTCTGGTTCGAATCTAAAATGTGGAGAACTAGGGATTCCTTGTTTACTAATGCGAAAGAGTAATGGACAATGGTCTGATCCACTTTTGTGTAAATCAGAAATGCTACTATCAATATAAGTGTTATCCCAAGCTAAAGATGTGAATATTCTATCTAACAAAGCAAATCTAGTACCATTCGACCACGTATACTAGATTGAAGTTTATTGATACCTCGCATATTTAGTCTATTTTAGGCCTGTTTTAGTACCAGATTCGTGCCCTAATTCACCAGAATCATGTGCATTTCATCGATATATCTTTAGAATTTGGTACTGCTGAGTGTTTGTTTGTTTTCTGCAGGTTTGGAGCAAAACACACGAAGAAATGGCGATTCAGATGATGAGGTACGACCCTTACCAGGCTTGGTACGGGTCTCACCAGACTTAGCCGTTTTCAGCTCATCACGCCTGGTACGGCCAGGCCGTACCAATTTGGTACGGGCCGTACTTAAAGGCGGCCTGACAGATTCAAATTTTGGCAGAGGCTATTTAAGGCGAGGAACTCTCCAATTTCGACAGCCAATTCCATTCCAGATCCATTTGAGAGCACAGTAAGAGAGAGAAATAGAGCTAAGGAGCTAGGAGCAAGAAGGAAGGAAGAGGAAAGAGGCGAAACTCGACGGATCTAGCTTCCTCCTCTCGATCCCTTCGATCCATGGCTATCTCTCTCCCTTTTATTGTATTTTTAGATCTGATTATGTGCTGTGAGTAGTTCTTTTAGTTTCTAGGGTTAGAGATTGATTCTTGATTTGTTTTGACTTTCTTTGACTTGTATCTTGTATGAACTCTTTAGTTTGATTGATTGTGATCTTCTTTGTTATCTTTTGCTTTGCTTGCTGTGATTGTTGTATGATGTGCCTCTAGGTTTAGATCGAACCTATCAAGGTCATGTGATCATCTCAATCTCTCATCCAAATCAAATGCTTAGGGTAGAATAGTTCGAATTGAAGCCGAAAGGTTGAATTCTCCTCTAATCGACAGATTAGAGGGTGCCTTAGACCTCCAATCAACCAGCTAGGGTAGATCTGTACCAAAACACGAGAGTTGAGGTGTAGAAACCCTAAAAGGCAATCAATTGCATTCCAACCTAGATATTTGATCCAACAAACGATGGTTGAGGGTTAGGAACCTTAGGTATGGTCTATTGAACCTTTCTAAAGAGTTTAGCACAAGGTACCAGCAAAGGAATGCATTCACTCGAACTGGTAGGTTCTGTTCTGGGAAGCCAGTACGGGTCTTACCAGGGTGGTACGGCCTTGCCTTACCAAGTGAAGTACGGCCAAGCCGTACCAACTTGGTACGGGCCGTACCACTAGAGGCAGATCAGAGATGAAGTCTGAAACCCTGGAAACGCCTTTTATCCATAATCAAAACACAATTTACATTTCTTCCAATCATTTTATTACATCTAATTGAACTGTTTGAATTGTTTGATTTGACCCTTTAGGAAATTAAATACCAAACCAAACCTTTTCCACTTCTAGTTTTCAATCGAGTTTGTTTAGAGTCTAACCTCGCAATTAACCGTCCCTGAGGATCGATACCCGATTATACTACACGATAGGGGTTGTGCACTTGCATCCCTTACTCGTGGAGTGTTAACGTGGTTTTAAAAGGTACGCTCTCAAGCGTACCGAAACTTCGTTGCGCTTTGCGCGCATCATTTATGTTCTACCAATGAATGTTTATTAATAAAAGAATTAAAGTCTATACTAATATTAACATCAAAATTTGGTCCAGACTTCTCTTTTTTATATCTAATAACATTGAAGTCTCCACAAAGAATCCAATAAGGTAGAGAAGGATCTCGTATTTGATCTATTGCCTCCCAAAAATCTTTTTTAAGTGATCTAATAACAGGTCCATATACAATAGTCATTTGCCAATGATGTGAATCAGATTTATTTTCTAAGAGAACATCTAAATAATATCTATGTATATTAAACCTTAGCACTTTTAGTTTGTTACTATCACATCCAAATAATCAATATCTATGTATATTGATTAGCTGTATTATAGCATACCATATACTAGCATCGACTCTTGGTGTTCTAGACCCTGCCTTGACACTTGGTATTCCTTTTCAACCCATACATTATAAATCTCATACACTTAGTATACCTCACCTATACACTTTCAATCGGTTGGCGCATTTGGGAGTGCATTCACACATAGATTATACTGGTTTCTCTTATCCTATGTTTAGGGACATCTATTAACTAGTAGCGGAAAGTTAGATTAACAGCTGCATATTGTTTCAATTGTAACAGCAATTTTAGCTTACGGGTGTAGGTCATGAATAGAGGATAAGGGAGGCTCAGTTTTTTCATGCATATGCCACCCGGCGGGGTGAGTATTGTAATCTGCCTACGGGCTTGTTTTACTCAAAAAAAAAAAAAAATCCCATATACTTAGTATACCTAACCTACACACTAGAAATACCATACACTTACTATACCTCACCTACACACTAGAAATACCATACACTTAGTATCCCCAACCTACACACTACTCATCATAGATCCAAGACCAGATACCACCAGCAACCACCTGGGTACTAATGTGGATAATTTCTAGACGTTGATATTTCAACTTTCTGATTCACATAAAAACAAAACCGAAATGTGATAATTTTTATGAGCACATAGATAAAATAACATAGATCACATCTAACGGTTTTATTTTGACATTTATGATTTAAATTTTGAGTTATTAACGTTTTAAAAATGGAGGCATTTGAATTCTCCTCAATATATATATTAATAAGCATTGAAAATAGTACTTTAATTGGTTTACTTGCGTTAATATGATCATAAATTTTTTTTTCAATAAAGTACTATACATGTGTGAAATGAATGTATATGTTTTAATGTTTTATTTAATAAATAATAAAAATAATTATTATATTAGTATTACCCGTTATTTACCCGCTACCGTTTCGTTATCCGACAACCATAACATGTAAGAGTAGGATACGGGTAAGATAATTTGTAGCAGGTAAGGATAAGATACGAGTAAGAACAATTTATAATAAGTACGGATATGAAAATGCTTCTATCCGACCTTTACCGTACCCGTTGACACCCCTAGCTTAATTTAAATTATTGTCAGTGCCGATACATTACTTTGTGATTACATCCCTTTTCAGCTTTAAAAAAAAAAATGTTATAATTACTGTTCTTTCCAAATTCCGGGATAAACGAAAGAAACCACTTCCTGTGGAATTCATATCTCATCCAAGCTAACAAAAAATTCTGTTTAGATCCGACCGTCATCCACCTCGGATCAAATTGGTCTTGATTCTGATCGGACGGTCCTGATCTAAACAGAAATATTCTATACCTCAGAGGATTTGGACTCCAACTCCAAGTCAGCTCTTCCATTTCCTTGACGATCACAGGAGTCCGGATCCTCCGAAGTAACTCAAATTTTGAGTTTACATCGGAACCGTCCGATTCAGTTCGTATCACGGAGGTCCTTTAATATTCGTGCCAAAACAGTTATCACGGTCCCGATCTAAAGTCAAAAATTGAGGGTCTGATCGGAATGACTTTTTTTTGCTCAAACGAGAAACTGATTCAGAATTCTTTCTAAATAACCTGATCGGAACACAAAAAGAAATGAGAATAGAAACGATTTGACATGATTTCAAGAGGCCCAAATCATGCAATGAAATCACGGGAAAAATGATGGTATTTGGCGAGAATTCGATTTGCCAGCGTAAAAAGTCTCTTTTCTCCTTGTCTTCTCCGATGAAGAAAAGCCTCGAACTGGTATTGTGATGGGGGAGTAGTATTGAGAGAGAAAGATATGGACGGACGGGAGAGTAGCGAAGAGGATGAAAGGTCTGGAATGAGCGCTGCGATCGAGAGAAATGGAGAGGAAGATCTGAACTGGATGTCGGAACTGGGGAGTAGAGAAGAGGGAGAGCGAGAGAAAGAGATAGGAGGAAATTGATTTGATTGGAAAGCTGTGTTGAAAATTTTCAATGGCACCTTATGTAATTTTAATGAAAATTATGACCTTTTTATTTATTTCTTTTCAAATCTTCAAATGAATTCTTCTTTTATTTAACCGTTCTAATCATCAAAATTCAATTCCAAATTATTTCTTTTGAACTCTATTCTATTGAAATGAATTGAATTTTTGTTATATTTTTGTTCCGATCAGGCTGTGAGTTACTTTTGATAAGAATTCCGATCACACGGAGCTCCACTGCCGCAGTACGAATTTGGAGCTGAAACTCACCAATTCACCCATGGCTCCAGAACATCTCTCAATTATCTCTCTTCTACTACTACTAGTCCTTCAATGCACAACCGTACCTGCTCCGCTCCCCTTTTTACTTTTTGTCCTTTTTAATACTCTAGCAATGCAATCGATACATTTATCCCTTCTACATTTTGCTAATGGATCAGGGTTTAGAGGTGGAGCAGAGAGACAACCTCGCAGTAACTTATCCTCTGGTGGTCGCCACGTGGCCATTTAAGGAGGCGGTGAGAGCTGCGTGGAGATCAGCGAACGAGAAAGCATCCTCGGCTGTTGATGCTGTCATCGACGGTTGCTCTGCCTGTGAGGAGTTACGCTGTGATGGCACCGGTTAGTTAAAGTTTCGAACTTTTAAAATCTTGCCTATCCAATTCTACAAAGCTTACCAGAATAAATCATTGGGCTGTTTCTGTAATGGAACTCCCAAATGACCTCAATTAGGTCATTTAATAACAACAACAAAAATAAAAATAATTTTGCAGCTCTGGTTACTTGTTTTATATATAATTTGTGTGTCTGTCTACTAATTTAACTTGAATCTATGTATAGTGGGGCCTGGTGGGAGTCCAGACGAGAATGGAGAAACCACTCTAGATGCCCTCATCATGAATGGAGTAATGAAATTCTCACTTCTATGTTTTGTAAACCTCACAATGAAGTACACAGCATTATGTTAAGATAAGTTTTTCATCATTCCCAAATTGTTGTTTTAAAAAATTATGCCTCTTTATGTGAAATTGTAAACCCTTTCTTTTTCTTTTGAGTTTTGAGTTTTGACATACCCGAGTTAAAGGCGGTTAGAAAAAAAGAGGTTCCTTGCCAGTAACTGAAATTCCACTGGTATGCCTGAACTTTTCCTTACCAGTATCATGAATTTTGCAACTAGAACTCAATTGCCTCGCATAAGCTCTAGCGCTCGACACAAGTTATGATATCACAATTGAGAATCAAATTAATCAAAATGTACTCCTATTAAGTTCAAATTATTCAATATTTTAGGTCGCTGTTTAGATTGGTATCAATATTGATTTTGTCTATTTTAAGGAAACGAGTAGACGACAATGGAGGTGGGGGCCGTGGCTGGAATGAGATTTGTGAAAGATGGCATAAAGGCAGCTAAACTGGTAATGGACCACACAGATCACACTTTACTAGTTGGTGAGATGGCCTCGGTTTTTGCAATTTCAATGGGCCTTTCTGGGCCTACAAACCTTAGCTCATCAGAATCAATTAAAAAATGGACCAACTGGAAACAGAATCATTGCCAGCCCAACTTCCGGAAAAATGTTTTCCCGGAAATTGGTTGTGGGCCTTACCATGTGCGTGATGAGAAGTTTAATTTGTGTGGAGAGGCTGATGCGAGAAACTGTTTTGAGGCATTGGAATTACAATCCAATGTAGTTGGTCGGCATAATCATGATACTATCTCCATGGCTGTTATTGATAAGGTAATTGTTGCATTAATTATTCTGACTAATATAACTGAAAAATGTGAACATGCCTTGCTTTTGTTTACTATATAAACTTGGCCTGATGTTTCCTAAAAGTAATACTGTACTAGCTACTGAGGAGTTAAACCATGTTTTTTTTTTCAATGTAGTGGGGACACATAGCAGTTGGCACTTCAAGTAATGGAGCTACATTTAAAATTCCTGGCAGGTTAAAATTTGAAAGTTTTCCCTGTTATGAATTTTAATCTGAACAGGTATTAGCCTGATCCGTATATTGTCATGTATAAACCACCAAATATAGAAAAATAAGTAAAAAATAGCAAAAGAAATCACATCAATGACTGGTCTTCCAAATTCTCATGCCCTTTTTTATGACTGGTTCTGCAAAATATGGGTACTACTGTACTAGTATATCCAGTACATTGGTCATCTATTGAATGTAAAAGATAATAAACCATTGATGCAAGAATGAGCATTCATAACACTTTTGAGTTCCATAGTTGTCAGTATTTGAACAAATATTCATAGGTTATGTTTGAGGCTCTGACTGGCATGGTAATAAAGCCCATGATGTTAACCTGATTTCACAATTTAACATGGGCAACGAGTTTATACCATTAATTTTTACCATCAAGTAATTTTGTAAAAGTACAATGTAATCACTAAACTATTTACACTTTAATTGGTCAATTTGCTTGGAGGCCTGCTACACCTCTGCTATTTGACCTACCTGCAAGCATTTAGCCTGCAACTGAACTGTCAATGGTTATAGGGTTGGAGACGGCCCAATTGCCGGATCATCGGCCTATGCTGATGATGAAGTCGGTGCCTGTGGTGCCACAGGAGATGGTGATGTCATGATGCGCTTCCTTCCATGGTACTTAGTCTCCTATTTTTTCATTCTTTGATCTAGCTATTCTATGCTAGCTAGTATAAGTGTGCACATGCTTACCAGTGTGGTACCTCGAGTACCATCACTTGCTATTTGATTTCCAGAAAGATTAGGTTTCATTTGTTAAGAATCAGGGGAGATTGGATGGAGGTTTAATCGGTGGTGAAATTCTTCTTCTTTCTTTATTGAATTAGCCACTCTAATTTGTACACTTGCTACACCCAGCTAGGCAACTAGATACTAAACTGAACAAAATAGTGTAATGATTTTTCGTGCACTGAAATTCCAGTTATCAAGTGGTAGAAAGCATGCGGCAAGGGATGGATCCTCAAAGGGCCGCATCAGATGCGCTTTCACGAATTGCACGCAAGTTTCCCAATTTTGTTGGAGCTGTAGTTGCTGTAAATCGAAATGGTGTGCATGCAGGTGCTTGCCATGGTTGGACTTTCCAATACTCCATTATGAACTCAACCTTGGATGATGTGGAGATCATTACTGTAGTTTCTTAAATAAAATTGAGAGGGGGGAATTTTTTTCATGCCACAGAAAGAATTGGAGGTATGCCTGTGAATTGTGTATTCTTTTTTACAAAAGCAGTGAGTTCTTGCACTTTTAATCAGTTCATAAAAAATCTCATCCGAAAAAAATTCAACAACTTGCGAGGGTTGCTATTATCTTTTAATTTCACATAATGCTTTTGGTGAGAATTGATACAGGTCAGATATAAATCAAGATAAGTGTGGCAACGATGCTTTAAAAGTTAAAACAAATCAGCAGATGAATATTAAATGAGCTGCAAATATTAGGGGTAATGGTAATAATAATGATCATAACAATAAAAGAAACAACTTAAATTGTTCTTGCAGATAATGTGAAAAAAAGAATTAGCAGAAAGGTTAGAGCATCCACATCCCTGAAACTCTTAGAATTTCTAAATAATTGTTGTTTCTAAATGTTTACATTCCTGAAACTAATTATAGAGTTTCTAATAAGTCACATTATCAGTAAATTAAACTAATTTTTAACGAATACAGGCTAATCGTTTTTTCACGTCAGAAACTCTAATAGTTTGAGGGAGGCAGATGCTCTTAGGTTACAAATTAGCAGAAAAATTAGGTTGTACATTACAAATTTTAAATTAAGATAGGAAACTAAGAATGTACAAAGATTGAAGACTAAAAGGTCACACCAATTTAGGTTGTGATCACAACTTTTATTATTCTTAAGACTTAGCGGTTTATATGTACACACACATTGCTTTATGTAACATTTCTCTAGAGTTTACAATTTCAGAACCTTTGTTTTAAGTTTTTAACTAATATTCTCAAAGAGTTTACATAAAAGCAGAGAAAGACAGAGGGGGTTTATTTTGATTAAATATTTAGAAAGAATAATAGTATCACTTAATAATCTCATCTTAATTTAACATATTTTGTTACTAAATGAATGCAACAGATTATTTTTCCTTTTATCATTTTTTTTTCATCAGATGGTAAAAATTGCTTCATTTTTTTTTTCAAATAAAAAATTGTGTACTAGAAGAAGATTTTAAAACGATTTCACCATTAATATTCTCCCAATGTTAAAACCTGATAGAAAAACAATTTTTTTTTTATAATGAAAAGAAAACTAATTGCATGCAAAATGTGCAAAATATTAATTTTCAGACTGCTGAAGCTAACAAATACTTCTTTTAATTCCCCATCTTTAATAGATTTATTAAAATTTAAAATAGAATTTCTAGAGAACCGATTTTATTATTCATATCATTAAAAATAAAAATATTAAATCCGTAGCGTTATAAACTTGTAATGAAAATATTTTCAAAACTAACACAGCCACAATGAATCATTGCAGGTTGCAGCCCGCCAACTGTAATAGACCATTACCCGACATTTTTATTAATATCCAAAATTAATTATAAAATATTAATTGTACCCAACTAGTGGGTTTTTTTTGAAAATGCCCAAACCAGCCAAAAAATGGCCGGTTGGATTAAAATTAGGACCCGCCATTTTTTGGCCGGTCAGGAGTTTTTTTTTTAAATATTTGTTAGATTACCTCTTTTGATGTATAATTAGCATAATTATACTAAAATACGCTAAATTACTTGAAATTATGTTAAATTATGCTAAAATACGGTAAATTATGCTAATTTATGCTAAATTACGTTAAATTACGCTAATTACGCTAATTATACTGAAATACGCTAAATTACGCTAAATTAACTAAATTACGTTAAATTACGCTAATTATACTAAAATACGCTAAATTACGCTAAATTAGGCCGAATTTGTGTCATCTTTCATAAATCATAAAAAATAGTAAAAAAATTCAAAAAATAGTAAAAATTGGTATTCTACAAGTTCATTATATAACCAATTTACTGAGCTACTTAGACCGACAAATAAAAATAAAAATCATAATCGGAAACTTCAACCCAAGTTTTGAGGCTCTTCCCTTTGTTTTTTGGCAATTCTAAATTTCGAACAAATAGCATATCACCGACTCATGCATATTTTCGCAAGTTTTCCGAAAAGTAGTCATTTGATGAAATCGGACACTCGAGCGCCGCTTTATGGCCGTTTGAAGTTTCGTCGTCGTTTTTTGCCTTCTTAGTGAAGATATCGTCTCTCTTAGCGTAATTTAATTTAACGTAATTTAACATAATTTCAAGTAATTTGACGTATTTTAGTATAGTTATGTTAATTATACATCAAAAGAAGTAATCTAAAAAATATTTCAAAAAAAAAAAAAATCTCCTGACCGGCCAAAAAATAGCCGGTCCTAATAATCCAACAAGCCATTTTTGTCCGGTTTGGACATTTAAAAAAAAAACCCAACTAAACTGGTTATAATTAATATTTTATAATTAATTTTGGATATTAATAAAAATGTCGGGACCATTGCCCGTCGGCGCATTTATTTATTGGGGTTTTGGTAAAATTTGACATATTTCCATTTCAATGCTACGGATTTGATTTTTTTTTTTTTTCTTTTGTAATGTTATGAATAAAAAAGTCTATCCAGACAAGGCAGTAGTTTCAAATTTCAATAGTTGTTTAAAATTTTAGTAGTTGAGACTTGAGAGCAATGTGCGCTCTATAATTTCAGATCCAACATAAACTATTTATTGACTTAATCACTTAAATAATGTACCTGTTGAGTAACAAAATTGGTTGTCAATGCGTGCAAGCAAACTTAGTTGCCTTCATCAATACCAACAGCAAGACCATTAATTTTAGTAACAGAGAAACTCTGTTTAATGACAATTTTATATGTCATGTCTGTCAATCAGATCGTGATTAGAAATACATCCATTTTATTATATTAGTAACTAAAAAATAACCTTTTAAGATGGTTAAAAACAGTAAGCATTATTTTTTTTTCAAAGAAACCAAATGTCCTTTTAGTTTTAACTTTATTTTTTCACGAGCAATCTGCCGAATCACTTTATTTGTTTATAATTACATTTTTAGTGGCTATTATATTATGTGTTAGGAGGTATATAAGGATGAGCAACTGTTTCAAAAATTACAATAATGTTCGCTAGTTCTATTGATTTTTTTTTTTTTACTGGCCTAATAAAATCAACAGACTGGAAAAAGGAAAATATCAAGACAACCCTTACAACTTGTGTTCCTTAGGATTCCTTAAAATGCTGATTGTTAGTCACGTCTTCACCACATGATGGGTCCCATCTATTGATTGGTTTTGCAAGTCAAAATTATTCCCAGTCTACAATCATCACATTAAAGTCCCTGCTATTTTTTATTATCCGATATTTTATTGAATAAAATATAATTGACATAGCAGCAAACAAAGGATAAGCACATGTATGTGCAAGTAACCCCATAAGAGCATATAAGTACCCACCATTGTAACATCAATGAAGCAACCCAACACACAAAAAAACATCAAAAATAACACAAGAATTACAACTAAAGGTTGCTAATGGTGATCGAGTTCTTTGGCATATGGTTCATTCCACTAACCCTAATTCTTGCACCAGGAAGGCGGCTGGTACATTTGGTTTCTCGGCTTCAGCAGCTGAAATTATACTTTTTACAGCTGTCAACCATGCCGGAACCAGATCATTGGAGTCAAATGGCTAGGATCAATTCCATGACATACACCATGTGACCACTGGATGGGTCAGAAGATTTTTTTTTTGTACAATATGAAATTTGATTTTCTTTTTGTACAAATAGCTCTATTAGACTTGCTTGTAGAAGGTTTTTGTATTCCACAAATCCAAATTTGTAAGTCCTTTCTAGAGTCCGGCTTCTCTCTCTCTCTTTGAAAACTTGACAGCGGCTGTCACTCTCTCTCTCTCTCTCGCTCGCGCTCGCACTCGCACTCGCACAGGAAAATTATAATTTAGGGGGCAAAATGGTCAATTTCCATTGATGCAAAACCAGAATTGGATGCTCTCAGACCTCGCAGGATTGACTTCGCCGTCTCTTTCTCCTGCAAATTTCAATGACACACCATAACAAACTTAGTACAACTTATTTATCCCTTTTTTATCATGCATGTAGATTCATGAAATAATCTCAAAAGGATGTAGAAATAATCTTAGAAAAAGCCCTATCACCTCTAAATTAGTAATAGGGGACATGACTAGAAGAATATAGCATGATATCAACTTGCTTGTTTAAAATTAAAGCCACATATGACCAATGCCGTGAGCTGAATTACAAACTAGACAATTTGAGCTAGCCGAGCCCACTTAATATCGACTCGAAGAAGGTTGCTTTCTATGTAGTACATTCTGAAAAGTTCCTCTATTACAGCCCACACTGTTGGACTTCGAAATAAACCTCAAAATCTAAGCACACTAACCTGTTCAAAATTTTGACCATTAACTCTAGCTACAAGCCAAGCTGGCAGGCTGCAGATGAGCTAAATTGAGCTCAAAGAGACAAGATCCCCATAAATTTTATTTATTAGAGTAAAATCAGCTTGAAATTTTGGATGATTCTATCACAAGCTGAAATTTCAAGCTGATTTTCACACGCTGAATTCTAGCTTGTGTCTTGTGCTGCTCGAAACGCTATTTTTTTTTTTTTAATTTGCACTTTTTTGGGATATTTTATAACCAGACCAATTTGTAAAAGGGCAGTGATAGTGCACGCTGCATGACAGTATATACTTCTACTAGCACTAGAAACTGTAGCAATCTTTACATTAAAGCAAGTAAATCCAGCTCTATTAAGAAAACAAAAATTTGGAGAGTTATATAAACAAACAAACAAAGATCCCTGCAGTCCATCGAATTTCTTTTAGTAATTTGAATAAAAAACCCTATGCTTAATGACAACTAAAGAAGCACCTGCTGTAGTTGGAATGTCAGATATTTCACATGGCTATCTGCTAACTTCAACACTGTGGTTGAAGATGAACATGACCAGTCCTTATAAAACATAAAATAACCTTTTCTACATGCTTAGTTTGTTGTTGGGTCAAAAGGAATAATAATATATTATTATATTACTTTGTGCGACAATAGTTAGGTCCACCTATAAGCAGCACTATAATAAAAATAAACACACACACACACAAAATCAAAAGAGGTCCATTGCAGCCAACTATCCAGTGGCATGTACTTGCATTCATCAAAATTTGAACAGCTTTAAAAAATAGAAAAAACACTAATAGTTTGCTGTTCTGATGTGATCTATTTAAAATCACTTGTACTAATTTTGTACTGATGATATTAAAGACCAAACAACATATAGGACTCAATTGACATCTAATCGTGTACATACCTAATATTTGGAAACAACGGCACCAGGATTTGTCTCCAAAATCCATGAGAATATATGTGCTTGTTGTAATTGATTAAAAAACAAAAAAAAGGAGGCAAAGACTTACAGGTCCAGTGGAATCCAGCAAGCGAGTGGCATAGTGCTCTGCCTCATCATATCTCCCAACACTCTTGCAATACTTGGCTAGGAAAAACATCGCCTCCACATAGTTGGGGCCCTGCCGCTCCTCGGCATCCATCCGATCAAGATCCTTCTTGTAGTAAACCGCAGCTTGATCTGCCTTGCCTAGTTCCCCATACAGCCGTGCCAGCTCATGCAATGCTATCCCTTCTGCATCGTTGCAGTCTGCTGATCGTTTGTAGCACCTGAGTATTAACATTGCATTTACCAATTGAGGTTAATAGAGATAGGCAAGATATAAGTTTGAAATCCAGATGAGTCAAAATTGAAGTTTGAAATTTCAGAACTCTTTAAGACAATTTTAGAGCAACACGATCAACGTGTGATGAGGTTTGCAAGGGGATTGTAAAGTAATTTGCCAATTCAGAACCTCACTGTATGGTGTGGTACATGATATGATGTGGCTGAGGTAGGGAGCAGGTTTGGTTGTTACCACTTTGAGGTATTTGGTAATAGAGTCAATATTAAATTTAAAATAGTCTCAATTGAGCCCAAAAGGGATAAAGTAATTGAAAATATGGATTAACTTGGGGTTTCAACCAATGCATGTTCACCGACCAGAGGCCACAGTACTAAGAGGATCAGAAGATTATCCAAATTCAGTTGTGAAACAATAAATTATCATTTGCTGAATTATTATTATGAAATGTGAATCAAGCAAATGACTCGGAATTTATAGAAAATATCTTCAAATCAATTTTAAAAGAATGATATAATATAGAAGGATATGATCCCGCAACAATCCGGGACACCCACCATAAAAAATTTAAATTTGAGTTTAATCTAATCCAATAATTAGGATGTGATCCACATGAAATATACGTCATGCACATTAACAATGATAAAATTTGATGTCTACTTCTCCATTCATTGAACAGCTTACATAATCAGTTACCCATGTTCGGCTTGATCATATAAAGTTAAAAAAAAAAAATGGGAGTGCTATAAGTTTTAAATATTTTCGCAAATATTTTCACTTCACATAAAAAAAATTGCATGTTAAAACAATACTTAACATCAAAAGAACGGTCTTTAATTTAAAGGAAAACAAAAATTATGTTTCAGAGCTGAGCCTGATGAAAATAGAGGCAGCTTCGAGCTTAATCAAGATGTATGAATCGAACAAATCATATAAATCTTCGAGTCAAAAGCATACCTGATAGCCTCTTCTATTCTCCCCAGAGGTGCACTCTCATAGCAATGTGCCATTGCATTCCACAGCCTAGCATCATTTGGCTGCAATGCCGCCGACTTGCTGTAATAGTACAAGGCATAAAATATCATACCCATCATCTCATACATCTGGCCCAGCCCATACCAGGCCCGGTAATCCCGTGGGTTTATCTCAATTGCACGCCGGTACGCGTCAATTGCGGCCGGTGTGTTCTTCATCTCCACATACTCATGCCCCATCAATGTCCATGCCGACAGATACTTTCGGTTCAGCTTTAGAGCTCGCCTGAAGTACAAAACCGACTTTTCATGCTGCCCCTTCAGACTGTAATAGTTTGCAATTATGCAACACGATTCAGGACGATACTTGTCGGTTAGGAAGACCCGGTGAGCAAGGAAACTTAGTGTTGAGAAGCTTTCTTTTGCATAGAGGATGTTGGAGTAAGTGTCCATAGACTCCATGCGGTATGGATCGGTACGGAGCAACTCCTCGAAAATAAGCTCGGCCTCATCTAATTCACGCATATTATAGTGTACCGTGGCAACCTGAGCTTGGATATAGTCGCTAAGGCGAAAAATGGCTAGTAGTCGCTTGTATGTTTCCAAAGCCTCTTCATGCATCTTCAGTTCCTGTAAGAATAAGTGTAATTTTGGTTAAAGACATCTGCTCCTTGGGTTCCAATGTTGTGAAAGTCCAGCTTCAGTATTAGTTAGGGGTGCTTGTGGGCTAGGGTATGCCCTTGGACTAAAGTGCTGGGCTAAGATCCATCAGGGTCCAAAGCTCGGCCCTGATTTGTAACTTAACATTATTTAGGGCCAAACTAGCAAAAGGCCCAGATCAGCCCGAAGTTCAAATGTTCTAATCAGCACACCAGTTCTCCCTTCTACAGAGGTGCCCCGTGCCCCCGTCTATTTCCCCAAATAACTTCTCACTCCTGTCAACAATTGGGCTTTTTCTTATGAGAGAATTTTCTCCTCTTTCCAATAAATAAACGAAGACAAGACCCAAATCTGACATTTTCTCAATCAAATCCTTCACGCCAGAGAAAGTCGGAGTCTCTTTATTTTCCCAAAATAGGGGATCAATATTGTTTTTTTTTCTTGGCTATTCAGGGTTTAAGTACAGGTAGAGAGTAATCAAGGGTTTCTTTATAATAGTTGTTGTTTTCTTCCTTTAGATACAACCTTAATTCTAATTAATTTTTGGTGAATTGATAAATAGTACCGATATAATTATTCTCAGTATCAGTTTCCTAACTGAACTATATAATTTTCAAAACAAATACTCGCCTTCTTTTTAGTTTTAGCTTTGCTCTATTGAAAAGTATTTTGTTTCTATTGTCTTCTCTTCAAAATTTGTGTGAATTAATCTAAAGTTTATATTCATTTCCTAACCGATTGGGGCTCATGGCTCTAATAAGTAATTGCTACAAAGGATAGTTGGCATTTTTCCATCTCTTAGTTTCCAAAAGCTATCGCAATCTCTCATTTATCTTTCTGTAGTAGACTAGGACATCTGAGGACCTATTTCTAGCTGAGACGAATTTGGGTCTCATTCAAGTTTGAGTCGAGCTTGGACTTCAAAAGATTTGAGCAGGTCTAATTAATTTGGATTAATTTGGGTCCCCAAGCACATTAATACCCCTAGTATTAGTAGCAAATGTATCATTGTCTCTCTTTGTTTTAATTTGTTTATGTTACCTTAGTCGTCATATCTCAGCTGGGAATTAAAAAGTACCAATCAGTGATACAAATGTCCAGTGCGGTACTAACTAGTCTGTACACTACTATACAAACTGTCCAGTACTATAATAACCAGTCAGTGCAGTTATTAGACTAGCCACAGTTAAAGTAGAGTTTAATTTGAGGTGGACCAAACCTTCAGTAAAGAAATCAGTTAACATGTATTGAAAGATTCAATAACTTACCAGAAATGCACTTGCAAGAAAGAAATCCTTCATCCAATGGTTCTTCAAATTTAAGGTCCTTAACATATCTAGAGTGGTGCACAGAGAAGTAAGCTCAGTCCATGCGCTCCAGTTCCATGGATAGCTGTTGACTGACTCAACCAAGACTGACAGAGCCTGGGACCCACACCCTTTGTCCCTCAAAACAATACCATACAGGTACAGACCAAAAGAGTCAATAGACCTGTTTCGGTGGAGGGAGGAGAGCTCTCTTTCTATAGTCGCCAACTCGGTATTGACAGAGTCACTTTTCCCCAATGGACCCTCAAGTTCAATTGTTTCTTCCTCTTTCCTCTTCTCTCCAGCCTGCAGGGATATAGACATGAGTATATGGAAAGCATTTTTTGAGTGTAGATTGAGGTTTAATTTTGAATTAAATTTCTTGTGTGTCCTTCTGAATTTCAGGAACAT
The DNA here is from genome assembly GCA_025461045.1 of Carex parvula. Classification (NCBI taxonomy): domain Eukaryota; kingdom Viridiplantae; phylum Streptophyta; class Magnoliopsida; order Poales; family Cyperaceae; genus Carex; species Carex parvula. The sequence continues at coordinate 1,019,789 of JAJGRW010000317.1, forward strand.
CTTGTTCAACCCTCCAAAATATAAATTATTATGATGTAAATCTACAAAGCTGCCCGTACAGTTGGTTAGGTGGAACATACTTAAAGTTCACCCAATCCATGATATTTTCTCAAATTGAATTGCTTCAAGTAACAAAAAAAAACTTAGAACTATGTCTAGCTCAAAATGGTTATAGAAAAAGAATGTCAAGTTTATGAAACACGAACTTACATAATACAAGCAAAAGGGAGAATTACGAGGAGTGAAATGGGAAATATTAGAAAATAAAAAGCACACAGCACAGATTCATAAACTTGACTATATAATTATTTATGCGAGAATTCTAAATTTTTAAAGAGGCATAAATGATGCTACGTCTTAGGAGGGGCAAATTGAAAACTTTTAACTCTGAGATGGCAAATGAGAAAGTACACCCTACAATATGCAATTAAAAACAAGTATATTATCAGTCACTTTACCATATAAAGAGCATAGCACCGCAAAAAAACTGCCCTTTTTCCAGTTTGCCCCCGGAGTGCATGAGAAGCACGCCTGTACTCACGGCAATCAAAGCATGACTTTGCCAGAAGGTAACTGTCGTAGTCGTCATTGTCCGTGTCGTCAGAGGGAATCGGAGTGCTGACATATGACACACCAGCTGGTGGTGTGGCAGTGGCTGGGGACTCCGCGGCAGCAATTGCACGGAAGCGGTGACGCAGGGTTGATGACAGAGGCGTCACGCCAGAGGTGCGTGGTCGGGAGGAGGGAGTGTCAGGCTCAATCCCGACTAAGAGCTCCGCTGCCCTGTGAATAGTTCAAAAAATATATACTTAGAATTATACAATTTGGTCCGGAAATAACTAATGCAAAGATGTTGACAACACTGCCAGTACCTGTAAGACATTTTTCTAGATTGTAATTGAATGGTGTATTTTATCAACAAACTTCTATCCTATAGAAAAAATTGGTGCATTGGAAAAGTTTGAGAGTGACTATTTATTTCAGATAAGTGTTTCCCTTTTGAAAAAGGCAAAAAGCTTTATCTTTCTTTGTTCCTGCTGAGACAGATAGAACACAATTCTAACATCTTAAGTCTTTGTTTTTTTCCAATACCAGTGGCAAGTTTAATTTTGGGCACAATTGAAGGCAAATAGATATAATCGGGATAAAGGTTCCAAATTCAGGATAGGCAGTCGTCTCAGATAAATCTTGACTGCTAATTTCAATAGGAACAGCATAGGAAAACCTGGTACTCCAGTCAAGATCTAAAATTTAAATAACAGGGGAAATAACATGATCTGCATTGTGATAATAAGCACTGTACACATTAAATCTGAGCTGGAATAAGCAACAATAGTTCCAGTTCAGCCACTATTCTGGCCTTGGTGATAAATCAGAAAACTTGTATTAACTATAAAAGTTACCATTTTGAAGCTGAGTGGAGGCCGCGGTCAGAGAGCTGTTTGACAGCATGCCTAAGCTCGTTTCGACAGCTTTCTTTGGAAGCCATTGCCTTTTCGGAGAAGAGAGCAGTACAAAAATTATACCAGAATAGCGGGCTTCTTACGAGGAGAGGAATAAGGAGGAGAAACGAGAACTATGGCCTTGAGGGGTCCCCTTGCAGCGGCTGTGGGAATCCGCACTAAGGCTTCTACTGATCTGCTCCTGCGCCGTGGGTGTGCTACGCGGGGCAGGCTCGCAGGGGGTTAGGGTTTCACTGGAGAGGAAAAAATGGAGGGATGTAAAAGTAATTTGGAATCTTGTTCGAAAATGTTTAACGTTTCGATATTCGAATCCTACCAGAGGGGAGGGTTTGGTTCCGAAATTTTTTTAGTTACTACAGTAAAAAAAATTAAAAGATTATCACTTTCTCGTGACCATTTTTAATCCTACCACCCATACCGATTCAGTTCGTACATCAATTTGAACTAGTGCACAAACTGGATAGATGCACCTTTGATGTACGAACTGGGTAGGCGCACCAAGAGGCTGGTGCTATATACAGCGTTCGCGCACCAAATTTGATGCTCAAACGGGGCAGCCCACACCTCTCCGCAGTAAAAAGGTAATATTTTTTTTACTTAATTTATTTATTTTGTTGTTTTTAAATTAGTTAGTTGGTTATATAGGTGTCCAAAATATACTAGAATTGTATTAAATAGTTCGAATGGTGTTCAAAATTGATAATATTTTAAATTAGCTTTATTTTTGTAGTATTTTAGACCAAATTATTTTTAGAAATGTACAAAATTAGCCAAAATTGAGTAGAAATGCACAAAATTGACCTTGTATTGTTTGAATTTATCCAATATTGTACATTTTTTAACTAATGGTGTCCAAAAAATAGTATATTATAAATTTACAATATTTGTGGTATTTTAGACCAAAATTGAATAGAAATGGACCAAATTGTCATTGTATTGTTTGAAATTATCCAAAATTGAACCCTTTTTTATAGCGATGGTGTCGGAAAATTAGTAAATTATAAATGTTTCATATTTGTGATATTTTAGACCAAAATTGACTAGAAATGCACCAAATTGACCTTGTATTGTTTGAATTAATCCAAAATTGAACCTTTTTTTTATCGATAGTGTCAAAAAATTAGTAAATTATAAATGTACCGAATTTGTGATATTTTAGACCAAAATTGATTAGAAATGCACCAATGTAATACGGCGTCAATAAGCGGGACTAAACAAACCAGTCTGCCTCACGATGATGTGGATTTGGATGTGGAGTTGACCCAGACCGTCTTTCCACACTTGACGAAGGAGAGTATTAGCCCCGTTTGTTGGTTCCCATACAAGGACTACAAGATCAAAAATTCATATGTCCAATTCGGTCTCAGCTAAAAAAAACGGAGGACCGAACTGGCAACTCAATCTAGCCACTTTTCGGATTTTATGTGGCGTTGTTCCTACAACCCAGTGAAAAACCTCTGGACCGAATTGGCAATTCAGCCCCAAAAAAAAAACTCATCGAATTGATAATTCGGTTCTTATAGTTTTTGTAAAAAAAAAAAAAATTATATTGTGAACCTATCATATCCGTTAATTTTTTTTTGATAAAATTCGATGTATTGTTTTATTGTTAATCAAATGATTTAATTTTCATTTGCTTTGAACTTACAGTTTTTTATGCATAGCCAAAAGGGAAAGAAATCTGTTGCTTTTTTTTTTTTTAAGGAAAAGTAAGAACCTGTTTTTTCCTCACGTTAATTTTTTGTCAAGATCTCCAGCATGAAAAAATTTGAACGCCAAAAGATCCATAAAATGTATGAGGTTTCGTCAGCAAAATGTTATATTTTTTAGTTATTTTTAGTATCAAATCAAGCGGTAAAAAATGTTGAAAAATAAATGCATTAAAATTAACTTAAAAACTCACACATTTGACCGCTTAACTTGATACTAAATATATTCGAAAAATTATAAATTTTGCAAGTAAACACACAACTATTGAAATAGATCGGTTTGAACGGTTTTGATTCACCATTTAAAGTCAATTCGATAGGTTTTAGAGTTGGTGTTATATAAACTGAAATGACACTGATGTCATACTAGCCAGACTTTCAACAATATAGTCCGTACATATAATTTGAAACGGTATTGTGAGATTAAATCAGATTCTTCCCATACATATAATATATCAATATATTTATATTTTATGAAATTAAAATGTATATGTTTTGTGAATAATACAAGAATAATGCATCTATAGATCGTAAAAATTTATAAATTATTCGTAGCGCTGATGATCCGTATTAAAAAGCCCTTACTCTATAAATGCATGAACAGGAGTGTGAATTTTGATATGTTTTTATTTTTATTTTTATATATTTTTGTGTAAATAAGCAGAGAGTTCTTGGTGGCCTCTCCTTTTTAATTATTGAAAGGCCTCCGGTTTTACTTTTATATATTTTTGTGTAAACAAGCAGAGTGGTCTTGGTGAGAACGGAGTAGGTCCGATGCCCATATGACCTAATTTTGAGGTCCAATGAGCATGACGACTGTCCGATCTAATTTAAGATTTGTGTGCACGAAAATTGAAACAGACACGCACGAATTTTAAAGCATTTTGCACGAATCTTAAATTAAATTGATGGTGATTAAACCTGTCAAACCAAAGTAGGTCCGATGCCCATCGGACCTACTCTCAAGTGGGTCTTGGTGGCCTCTCTTTTTAATTACTGAAATGTCTCTTTTTTTAGTGTGCTTCAAATGTGGCTAAGTCACTCTCATGATTCTAATTTTTTAATTATGTATATTAATTTTTTTTATGTTTTATATAGGTTAGTCTCCTATAAAAATTAAATGTTTACTTGTGACGCAGTGATTAAAGTTGTTCACTGGGTTGTGGGAAAATTTGAGTGCAAATTTCACCTCCTACATTATATATTTTTATATTTTATTTTTCAGTCGCTATTTAAATTTTCTAATTACGCTTCAGTGTATCTCAAATTCTAATTTTCTTTAATTGCAAGTTTTCTCTGTAACTCTATAGATGCAAACAGACAAATGATCACATAAAAGGATTTTGGCGGAGCGAAAAAAAAGGTTGATTTTGGTGATAGCAGCCTTCTCCCCCTTCCTCCTCCCTTCCAACCCCCTCCACCCAAGTTTGCCCCTCCCACACTTTTTAGGCTCCATCCCAACACATTTCTCCCTTTCTCTCAAGTCTACCTTCTAGTGCGGAGAAGAGAATGAGTAAGAGGGGAGAGACTGGAGTCGAGGGTGCGATATTGTCGGAACTCGGAGCTTACAGTGTGCTTGGATACTAAATTTTACATATTTTGAAATTTCTTTTACTATTCTTTGTGAATTTTTAAAAATCATAGTTTTTCAAATTCAGATGCAATAGCTAAATAGCTACGTTTTTTTAGTCATTCCATGATAATGCGATAATCACTATTTAAACATTTTATAGAGAGATCTTGACTAAGGTCAAAGTAGCCAATATTTTTTTTTTAATATCCAACATTAAATAAAAATATCAAATATATCTATCTTTGCTGAACAATTTTAAAAATGTCCAGACCGGCCAAACTTTAGTCGGTCCGTATTTTTAATAGAGCCGGCCAAAGTTTGGCCGGTCTGTTATTTTTTAATAAATAAAGATTGAAACTTTTGTCGTTAAGTGGACGGAAGCCACGTTCTATTCAGTGGATGATGCATTTAATAATCTATTTATCAACTTCATATTAAAATAGAAATTTCATATTAAAATAATCTATTCAACCTTTCAAACACGAAATTTCTCGTAAAAAAATAAAATGTCATGATAAAATTTTATATTAAAATATTAATTCAACATCTCAAACTATAAACTTTCTATTATTTTAATATAAAAAACAAAAAGGTCAAACGAAATTGTGAATTGCTGAACCGTTTTCTAATATTTTAACATTTTTTATATTAAAATAATCTATTCAACCTTTCAAATACAATTTTCTGGTAAAAACAAAATGTCATGATAAAATTTTATATTAAAATATTAATTCAACATCTCAAATCATAAACTTTCTATAATTTTAATATAAAAAGCAAAAAGGTCAAACAAAATTGTTGAATTGCTGAATAATTTTCTAATATTTTAGAGAAGGGTTCTACTGCATTCTCTTTTCTATGCTCCCAATGCATTCAATTTTTATTTTCTCTATTTTTAAAGTCCAAACAGATGATCCGAACCGATCAACATGACCTTTATAATAAAATATGCTTGGAGACCAAATTTTATATTTTTTAGAATTTACTATTTTTTAAGATAGATACAAAATCACTTTATCGGATGGTTCAGAATCTCCTTAAAACAATGATTTTGTACATATCTTAAAAAATAGTAAAAAAATTCTAAAAAATATAAAATTTGGTCTCCAAGCATAATTTATTATGAAGATCATGTTGAGCGGTTCAGATCGATTGTTCGGACTTTGAAAATAGAGATAAAGGAGATAAAAAATTGGGTGCATTGGAACCCTCCTCAATATTTTAATATTTATTATATTAAAATAATATACTCAACCTTTCAAATAAGAACTCTTCTGGTTAATAACAAAATATTTATGATGAAATTTTATGTTAAAATATTAATTCAACATCTTAAACTGTAAACTTTTTATTATTTTAATATAAAAAGCAAAAAGGTCAAACGAAATTGTTCAATCTTTATTTATTAAAAAAAAACAGACCGGCCTTATTAAAAATACGGACCGGCCAAAGTTTGGCCAGTCTGGGTATTTTTAAAATTGTTCAGCAAAAGTGGATATATTTGATATTTTTATTTAATGTTAGATATTAAAAAAAAAACATCGGTCAAAGTAGTATGATCAAAGTCTTAGTACTACTAATTTATTTTTACAATTTTTAAAATTTAAATAGACGATCTAAAGTGCTCAATATGCTCTCTATATTAAAACGTGCTTAGATGCCAACATTTAGATTTTTTGGATTTTTTTTAAATCACTGTATTTCATAATGAAAATAAATAAAAAATCTGAAAAACAGCTTGTCATCATTCTTCAATACAAATTTATGTTATATATTAAAACTTAAGATTTATATAATACTTTTAATAAACTTAAGATGAGCAGAACTAAGGTGTGATGCGCTCACACCGTGAGCGCACCTCCTATAGAGCGCATTTTCAAAGTTTAAATAGTCGATTCGAACCTTCCAACGTGTTCTTCATATTAAAATGTGCTTGGAAACCAAATTTTACATTTTTTGAAATTTTTTTACTATTTTTTAAAAATCATTGATTAAACTAAACAATAATTTGAAATTTGAAAAACAAATGATTTTTAAAAAATAGTAAAAAATTTCCAAAAAATGTAAAATTTGATTTCCAAGCACATTTTAATATGAAGAACACGTTGAAAGGTTCGAATCGACTATTTGAACTTTGAAAATGCGCTCACACCCTAGTTCTGCTCATCTCTTATGTTTAGTATATAAAGCCACCATTGGAAGAAATTAAAGTTCGCAGACTGGGACGAGGGAAAGCGCGGACTTCATATCACCGAAGGTAACAGAATTTTTATATTTAGGTCCGGACCGTCCGATCAGAATACGCACGATTATTAAAGAAGTACCGTGCATTCCACATCGGACCGGATTGGCCGAATTCAGGTCGGACGTTCAGCATCTAAACACAAATATTCTGTTACCTCAGAGGATTGGTTCGGAAAGCACGCTGGCTTCTTTATCGTACTTTGAATCCCTCAAATCTCAGATATTTCTTAGAAAATGGAGAACGACGATGAGGTGGTTCTGAACTCGACTCTCTTCTTGGATGGCGTTGGCGAGGTCGTCGCTAAGCTCAACACCGACGGATTATCCTGCTCACCTGTCGATTCGGTAAGCTATTTCTACAATTTGCTTTAATTTGACCCGACTTTCATAACTTCTGATACCATGCCAGTACCATGTGATTCAAACTGATGTAGGTTTAACTCGACATTTGAGGATCGACCTTTTGTTTAATTAATTATATGAAGTCAAAATTTCAACTTGTTATTTTCCTATCTGAGTCATCTGACATAAATCATAGTTTTCTGTATCATTGGAATTCTAGTATGATTAAGCTAATTATCTGAATTTCTCATAGAATGATGTCACGACATATTGCTTGGGGCTAAGATCCTATACAGCAAAAGAAACAAATATTAGTTTATCGGATGTCTATGCAATAGAGCAACAAGAGTGGGGCTCTGTCTATGACCCTTCAGTTACTGGCACATTTCTTCATGGTGATTATGTCGAGGTTATATATTTTATTTCTCCAGAGTGTCAATTTGGCCCTGTTCCTTTTAATACTACCACTAGAAGTCAAAAATATCTTTTAATTTACCGATGCATAACAGAGACTTAGATGTAATCCTGCTGTGGACAGTGGTTACATGGGAGAAAATTCTCTTAATAATGTTCTCCTAGTGAGATTTTGAGACTTATTTTTTTTCGTAATTATTATCTTTTTGCTACTGTTTCAATCTTTACACTGTGAACCGGCTAAAGTTTCAGTTGGCACTTGTTTGCTGGTTACATGCCAGCTGATCGCGAGCTTTGTTATTTTTTTCCTTTTTAATCTTTTATTTTAATTGTCTTTAATAAGTCTATGTGGCTCATGTGAGGTTAAACATCAAAACATCAAAATTAGGCTAATTAACAATTTGACAAGCTCAAAAATATATGTGCCTCTCTCTGCTAAATAGTTGAAACTTCCTGGTCTTAATATAGCTTAAATAATTGATGACCAGTAAGTTTGTAACATGACCTATCATCTGATATTATGCTGTTATTATGATACAGATGCACCGATTTGTTGTACATGCGGTTGTAAGACCCAAGAAACAACCAGCCCCTTGGATTTTGTCAGAGTACATTTTTGGGCACAAGGACCTAAATACATGTGAAGCATGGGTGAAACAACTCAATTCTTACATGAGCAACCAATACAAGAGGCCAAAGAAACTTTTGGTACACTTTTGAACTTCATCCTATACCGTTATACTAAATTTTTTTGGGTACTGTTAATGCTGTTGTTGAAGAACAGAGAGATGCCTGAGAAATGGCTTGTTGTTCTTTCTTCATAGTTTCACAGATCTAATTAAGTCCCTGTATCATGGGCGGATGCCCAATAGAATTCTTCCATGCTGTCATATTCTTTTTTTTAATGTCACACCCTGTAACAGTAATTCTGCTGTGCTTGTTCTAAGATCAAAATAACTTGTGATGAAATGCCTGCCTTGCCTTTAAGCTTGAAACTAAGGCCTGTAAACAACTCCAAAAATATGCTGTAGAGAATATTGAGCTATAAAGAATTCAGAAACCAGAAGCTGAAATAAATTTTACAAAAAAGGCTGGTATTTTATTGAATTGCCCCTAAGGCTGACTGGAACAAGAAGTTTGGTGTGCGACATTAAAGGGCTTATGTCATGTCTTCATCACTCGTACCTTATTGGCTTCTGGTGGGACTATGGGAAACAACCTTTTTGCCCCTAAGCTCAAAATTGTGTAACAGGTCTCGTAACAACTTATAATCTTCAGACAATTCTATGTCATGAATTGTATTGAGAATTGAAAATATTTTTTATTATAATAATGAGGCTAAACTTACAAAATTTCTTCTAAGATAAGGTTATAGTACCAGCTTTTAAAATTAACTGGTGCAGCATTTGTTTTCAGGTACTAGTACATCCGTTGTGTGGAAAACAAAAGGGAGTAAAGACATGGGAGATGGTTGCACCTATATTCTGCAGAGCTAAAGTAGAGACCAAGGTGGGTGATATATTTCCAGTATAACACTTGCTTTTCTAAAAAATAGTTATTCTTGGGAAATATTTTTTCTAAATATGTATTTTGAAATATTCTTCAAAAATGTATTTAATCAGGTGATTATGACGGAGCGAGCTGGACACGCATATGATGTAGTATCAACATTACCTGACAGAGAGCTTAGATCTCTAGATGGCATTGTAACTGTGGTACATACATTTATGTTATCTGTAATTATATGACTTAAAGAAGTAACAATCAGACAAGCATTATACAATGGTTGATTAATCGTTTTCTATTTTATGTTTGATGACAAATAATGACGCAATGTTTATAGGGAGGAGATGGCCTATTTAATGAAGTTTTAAATGGGCTTCTCCCATCAAGGCATAAGGCCTCTTTTCCTCCGCCTCCAACAGGCTTGGGTCAAAACGGAGAAAATTATCAAAACAAACAAATAAATTTAACCATAAATGCTGATGACATGGGCCATACATCTGCTGATGAAGGCAACTCATCTCCAGAGACTTCATGTAGAAATGATGACCATGAACCACTTCTTCCCAATTCGCTACCTGCTAGTAGTCTTGCCTCAAATTTAGGTATGACAGGTGTCAGCTTATTTACCTAAATGCACCTGTTGGGATGGGTACCTGTATGACATAATAAATATACAGGGACATACCATATTTGGTCGTACCCAAGATAAACTTTGTGTTATGATTATTCAAGTCAAATCTACTGATATTCCGACCCTTTGTTATTCTTTCCATTCAAAAGAAAAATAGCAGTTTCCCGGATCATAATTTTCAAATAATACTTTGAAAGAATGAAGAAACATATGTTATGTTGAACATATCTTATCCTTCAATATTGAAAATTGGCATTATCACACTGTTTTGTGTTATATAAGTTGCCAGACTCTATCCACAATGCAACATAGCTGCGATATAATATTAAGCCAGTATCAGTAGCAAGTTAGCACAACATGATGTCTTTTGCCTAATCTTTGAACTCATGTATACGCTCAGCTACCTTTCAATGTGCCTATATAAAGAGTTCTGTTGATGTGGCATGACCTTCAATATTTTGGGCTATATATGCAAGAAAACCAAAATTCAGAGCTGTTTTTGTAAAGTGAGAATTCTTGAAAGTCATCCATGTGAAGATCCTCAAGAGCAGATTTTGACATCTCTCTCTTTTTTTGTGGGGTCCACAGGAACTCAGTACAGAGTTAACAGACCAAGTGATTCAGGTCAGTCTGTTATACAACTTGGTGAATCGGTTGCCATTTTGTGGCAATCAAAAGATCGTGATTTATTAATCAGAGTCATTCTATAAAACAAATTTCATATAACTGAATCGGACACATTTTTTGGTTTTTGTTGTAGATGAGATCCCTTCAGTTTCTTTTCCAAATGATCGGTTCAGATTAGGGCTCATACCTGCTGGCTCTACTGATGCTATTGTGTTGAGGTACGGAAATTAACAACCTTTAAATAAAGTTTGTAGCAAGTTCTTTCAAACCAGCTTGGTTTGTAATGAATGTTGGTTTACTTTGACTGCATTTTTAATTCAAAACAGCGCAGCAAAACCATTAGACGACCTGTAATGCCCGGTAATTTTAATAATTTATTTATGAATTTATTTTGGACTTATTTACTATATTAGAAAATATAAAGGTTTAATATGTAAAAATTCAGTCTTATCTTAAAAAAATAATTTAAATTACCGGATGCTAACGAATCAGAACTCAGGATAGTTGTCAAATTGCAATTTTGAAGGGGGGAAGAATTGTAACATCCAGTAACTTTAATAATTTTTATGAATTTATTTTGGACATATATACAGTATTAGAAAATTTAAAGGTTTAAAATGTAAAAGTTCAATGTTATCTTTTAAAAAAAATATTAAAATTACCGGGTGTTACACGACCAAATTTGAGTACTCGACTAGTATGTTCTCACTGATATGTTATGTTACAGTACAAACTCTCTTTCCCTCTGTTACAGTACAACTGGAGTAAGAGACCCTGTCACATCAACATTGCATATCATTCTAGGTAGTAAGATGTCTCTTGACATAGCTCAAGTTGTTAGATGGAAGACTAGCCCTTCCTCTGTTTTGGAGTCTCCCACCCTTCACTTTGCTGCTTCCTTTGCTGGGTATGATTCCAAAATCTCTTGTTTTGATTCAACAAATTGCAAAAATTATCTTTGGAGAACAACTTTTATCTTCCTATGCAGGTATGGATTTTATGGAGATGTTATCAAGGAGAGTGAGAAGCTTCGTTGGATGGGTCCCATGCGCTATGATTATGCTGGAACAATGGTTTTTCTTAAACACAAGTACTTCTCTTCCAATTTATGGCATTCTCTATATGACTCTACATTTATTGCCATAGAAACTACACCACAAGTTCCATAGTTTGCACATGGACGGTCTGATCAAAACGTACAGTTCAGATCAAATTAGAAAGACCTTAAAAGAAAAACAAGGTTTAATTTGGTTCTTTTAATTTTAATGGGCAGCAGAGCTATGGTACGTCTATGCCATTACTTTCATGGCATCAGATCTCAATTCCCTGAAATGGTTGTGATTTTGAAATCATAGAGAAGGGCCTGCCTGGAAAGCTGCATTTGGCCTTCACTTAGCCTCTTTTAATGAGGGTCATTGACATGTTAAGATTTGGGTGCATCAATGATTCCTGTGATGATCAGTCTATACTCTGTATAACCAACCCATGATGCTGGTACGCTAGTTTGGTAGCACAATGCCAGATACCTCTTTGTTAAGCAAGGAAATTAGAACAAATTTAAACAAAAAAAAAGGAAAATGAAAAAGGAAATGAGTACCAAAACACAGTTTTAGATCCCTGATACTGAAATCCTGTAATTGATTAACTGATAATTCTCATTTTATCCAGAACATACGAGGCAGAAATAACTTACTTAGAGCCGCAAATTATGGAGTCTTCCTCTCATGAACCCAGAAGAAAATGGCAAAAGCAAATCTGCCGCACAAATTGCACGGTATGCAACCAGCCCACTGTATCAGAATCTGACCGAGATTCCTCAGATGGAACAGTCAGCAAATCTGACATCTATATCAACAAAGATTTTAAGTGGTCGAGGGTGAAGGGTCGCTTTCTCAGTGTCGGCGCTGCCGTCATTTCATGTAGAAATGAAAGAGCACCTGATGGTCTCGTGGCTGATGCTCACCTGTCTGATGGTTTCTTGCATCTCATACTTGTCAAAGATTGCCCTCATCCTTACTATCTCTGGTAAATTTTAGTAAACTAGACATGATTTTTTCTTGCTTTCCAGCTTGTGTTTAGTCGAGTGTGGGTATATGCAATTGCTCTTAGTCAATGATCGAGTTGTCTTTGTCTTTTGTAATAAATGGATCTACACTAAATGGTTGCTGTGTTGATGCTACCATTGTTTTATTTGATTACAGCTTAGTATTCTTTTCTACATATCCAACTAAATGTTCCTTGGTAAGAATGTAGAAATAGCCTTAGTACCCTTTGCTATTCTGTTAAGGGGAAATACTGCACATGCCTGACGGCCTCTTAATTTAACATCTTAATTTAGCATTTCAATACTTCCTAGCCTGTGCACCAGATTACCAGAAAAAAGTTCAAAGGGAATAAGAAAAATAACAATTAAATTTTAGAGACATGAACTTAACACTGTTGCTGCAGGCATCTCACGCAGCTAACAAAGAGGGGTTCTGACCCACTGAACTACAGCTTCATAGAACACCACAAGGTTAGTTTATTCTATATTCACCATGTCAATAACCTATCAATTATCTTTTTAGTCAATTTTAATTATGTCAATAAAACAATAACTACATTTTAAACTTCTTTCAGACTCCAGCCTTCACATTCGTCTCACAGCATGACAGAAGCTTATGGAATTTGGATGGAGAGATTCTTCAGGCGTGCCATGTTTCGGTTCAGGCTTGTCGTGGTCTCATTAACCTCTTTGCATCTGGACCAGAAGTATAAACATTACCACGTGATTGGAGTGTTGCAATTAATTAAATTTACAAAACATGTTAATAAAAATTTTGGGTGGATTTATGCGTGATCGTAATTTGTAGTTTTGTATATAACGATTTAGGATAACTTAAAAACCCTTGAATATTTTGCTCACTTTATGGACTGTTATTTTTATAATTCTTTTCTTCATCTAGAGAGGAGACAATCTAAGAGATGTTTTAAAGCTAGTTACAGAGGCTATCATTAATTTTTTATTTCCTTTTGAGTGAGGCTATGGTATTATACATAGCACAAATTGGCACAAATTGGTTCTTACTTTGAATTAATATCTTTATTTTTAAAATTCAAACAGTTGATCTAAACTGTTCAACTCAACATGATCGGCTATTTAGACCTTATAAACGGAAATATTGATCCATAATACGAACAAATATGTGATGTGCATAGTACCATAGGCCATAGCCTCATTTTTTTTCCTTTTATTGGAAAAATCACTTTCCTTTTCATTGTTTTAAGCGAGGATGAATTTGACCTGCTTAGTTTTCAAGGATGGAAAAGATGAAACTGCACATCTAGACATCCTCCTTGAAAGAAGAAAAAGAAAAGACTTTCAAAAAAAGTAATGCATACTTTGGGAACAAGTGTTTATTCGTATAATTATTATGCTTGGAAAGAGAGCAACAGTAATAATTGCTCGAATTGAAGGTAATGTAGTGACTAATCGGACGGTTTGGATTCAAGCTCAAACTTTAAGTTACTCCAGGGGATCCAAATTCAAGGGTGTCAAATTAAAGCAAGATGTGCCTAACAAGAACTGGGGTTCGAGCATGTTGCCTATGTTTCATCGAAGACCTGCATTGCACGTGCACCGCAATTAGTTCACTAATCAAAGAACAGAAATAATGCTTAAAATTCATCATAATTAGGCCCTGCAACCATCCAGGATTCGTACAACCAATAACGTGACTGCGCGAATTTTAATAAATCTGGCAACCCATCAAGTTGTTTGCCAAATTAAAAGAAAAATGTGTCCCGAATTAGTAAAGTTTTTTGGGTAGTCCCGGTGCATATCATCCTTAACCAGTGTATTTGTTCAACTGTAAGATTAAGAATACATACATCTCTTAAAAAAAAAAGGATTACGAATACATAGAAAAAAAAAGTTTTTTTTTATTAATTTTAACTCTGTCTGATAAAGTAGTTCGGTCAATATGTAATTCCAACTCTATTATTTATGGAGAACAAGATATTTAATTTATCGTCTTCCGTAAAAGAAAACATTAGAGATGGATTGAATAAAGAGAATTTTGTTTATAAAGTGGATGAATTTAATTGCAAAAAATTCACTCTGTTTTTTTTTATATTTTCTATTATATCATAATTATACTCATTTCCATCCAATTTTAATTAAGTTGTCAACCTTTCTATCTTTCTTCAACCAATTCCTATTTATTTTCATTGGTCAAATAACATCAATAACAATTGCTCGAATTTTATTAGATTTTATCGTTTGATTTGTAAACATATGTAGTTTAATATAGTAGGCAGGTAAATTAATAATGTCATACTGATAATATAAAATTTACAGCATAATCCAACCTCACATTTTTAAATTGTTATTCTACATATTTATAAACATATATTAATTGCTACAAGATGTATTATAGCCATAAGTGATATCAAAAACAGTAAAATTATACAAATATTTTAATCCTAATATTGAGTTACATAAGAATACTCTTTTTATACACAGAAGAGTATCCTCTCAGATACTGTGGATATCTGAGTTATTCCCACAGATTCAAATCTGTTGAAATATGAGATTCATGAATAGTATTCCTGAAATTTCTGAAATGCGAGATTCAGCAGTCCAATTTTTTCTATGCACGAATCTCAAAACAGTTCATTTTTCTGTGTAGGCATCTCGAAACAATTCAATGGTTAGATTCGAAATTTCAAGAATTTTAAAGTTACTATTGATGATCTTGGATTTCAGCAGATTTGAATCTGTGGATACCTGAGTTAATCCCAACTGAATAATTTTTCTAAAACCTGACTTAAATACACCAGATCAAAATAAACGTTCTAGATCCCATTCTACCATACCGGTCCTAATAACTAGTCCTGAATTCCTTCACACCGGTCTATAACATTGATATTAGACCGTGTGCAACTAATTTCATTTTTTTTTGGTTCAAGTTGGGCAAGCATGCAACTAGTGAGCCTTGGATTCCCGGATCCTAACTGTAATGCCCAGCACATGGGAAGCGATATGAAATTCTGGAAAAATAAAAAAAAAGAATAAAAACTTGAAAACTAATAACAATAATTGAGAAAATTACTTTTGGCGGTTACCAACAGACAAGTCACATGTGTAATCCATCCAAATTAATACCGGATATGCATCCGCTGCTTTTCTTGATAGAAACGCAGGGAGCTGCTCGTCTCTTTCTCTCTGTATCTCTCTAAAAAAAGAGAAGAGAGAGAGAGTCCGTGGAAGAGAGAAGAGGAGGAGAGAGATAGAGAGGCAAGCAGGGAAAGAGCAGTGGTTTGACAAACACCGGATCTCGTTCCATTAATACTTGAATTATTATATGTATCAGATAAAATCCCCAAACACATGTTGTCTCAACTCGTGATCATAATGACAAACACAGAAGTGTCAATCTTGTAATAATTTAATTTGTACTCTGACAATAAATTACATCCCATCACTAAGAAAACAAAATTACCGTCTAATTTTCATACTGAGATTAAAGGTACCGAAATCTGACCGATTTAAATATTAATGATTAAAAATAAGACAATTGGAGACTCGATCTGACGCAATTTAAACTCGGCTCATTTATTAGATTGCCATTATAAGATAACTAATGATTAGGGGCACAAATGGACTGCCAGTCGCACGTGCGAGGGGGCAGGAGACCGTACGACCTCTTGCTGTAGTTGAGTTGGTGTTTCCCGGACACTCCACGTCATTCTCACATGCTTGCAATAATGGATATATAATGCGCAACCATCCAAACTCCAAAGGGAAGAAGAAAGTCCGCCTTTTCGGCGAGTTTGAATCACGTAGAATCATATTACATCTCAACCGTTTAGATTAAGTTGCACTATAAGAGCATCTGCATCTCTAAAATTATTGGAGTTTCTAATCTGACGTGACAGTTGCTAAACTAGTTTCAGAGATGTAGATAGATTTCTTGTTTAGTAACTTTGCTCAATAATTTCTTATTAAGAAATCATTTATAAACTCTGATATGGCAAAATAATTGGCCTGTATTTGCGAAAATTAGTTTAATTTACTGTTGATTGATGTGGATTATTAGAAACTCTAAAATTAGTTTCAGAAATGTGAACATTTAGAAACTCCAGAGTCTATAATTTCTTAAAAGCAGTTAACAGTTATTTGGAAACTCTAAGAGTTTCAGGAATGTAGAAGCTCTAAAACAAATTTTTTTTTTATAAATTTTGAAGAAAAAAATAATTCGACCGGAAAAATGACTATTGTTGAACGTAAGCCAACGTAAATTGTTATTCACGAAAATATTGCTATTACCAACGAAAATATATACGATGATTAAATACTTTTACTCTTGCATATAGTTAGCAATTCTTGTAGTATATATTTTAGTAATTCTTGTCGTATATATTCTATTTTCTGCGATACTGTAAAGATGCTCATTCATTCACCGCCAACTTTAAGAAGAAGAAGAGAAAAAAGGTGCTCATTCATATTATGGTCCGGTTTAAATCAGATATCTCATGTTTCGGCTGTAGTTTATTCATTTTTAATATTTTTATTGAAAAATCCATTACAGATTTATTAGATACATGCAAATTTGATAAACGCATTAATTATACAACCACACTATAATCCAATAGAAACTTTGGAGTTCCTAGCTAATAACAGAATTTCAGTCGTGCACTCGTGCTACCAATTGGACTACTTGTTCTCTTGTTTTCTCAATATAATGTTAAACCAGAGCAGGTTGGGTCCGATGGGTTTCGGGACCGTCCGGCTGCTTTAAGATTCGTGCACACGAATTTTAAAGCAGATGCGAAAGTTTTAGAGTGTGAATCTTAAAACAGATCTGACGGTCATCGAACCCATCGAACTCACTTTGAGTCCGATGGGCATCGGACCCAAATTGACCTCCTGCTGCATCAAGAACAGAGCAAAATGGGATTGAAATTATCAGATTTTGGAGAAATATATGAAGCATGAACTCAGCCGAAACAGAACATATTTAACAAGCATTTCAGACTTTCTTTAAAAACAAAAAGGTATTTGGAATATTTTTTTTTACCAGAAAGAATCAGGTTCTGTCTGATAAAATAAAGGTGTTAACAGCTAACACGCTTACCAAGATATTGTAAAATTGTAACCTGGCAAATGTCAAAATCAGAATGCAAATTAAAGCTCTTAACACAGATCACCTTACAATTTTATATATATCAAGGGCCATAAATTAATCAGATATATTACAGCATATTAGCAGTTATATGACCAGTTACTTTGCATTAAATATTTGTACTTCCGTGTTCTCAATATTCCATATTAATCTGTATTTAATACTTTGAGCATCATTATTTGTGAAATAAATTCTTCAACTACCGATATAATTCGAGTACAGCAATTTAATAACAACCATTATTTGGACAGTTAGATTTTGAAAATTATTTAGAGGGGATATAATTGGAGAATGAATAGAGATGATAATTGGTGTCACATGTGGAAAATATCATATTCCATTTTTCTTTTTTTCTTTCTTTTTTCTTTTAAGCAAGCAAACGACAAACTTTTTTATTTATAGGAATTATATAACAATGATAAAGGCTGGTGGATGAATTGTATGGAAATTCTGATTTTATAGAAAGAAAGAAACAAAAAAAGTTCAAGTCAATCTATTTATTATTTTATATTATTTTTAAACAACTTTTTATAAATAAAAAATCCTGAGCAAAAGAGGGAGATATTTTATTTAATGTGAGTATCTTTTTCACAGACATGAGCACTTTTGGGGGGTATTTTAGTATTTGAGTAGGGTCTTTGTATTATTAGGGTTCATAGAATGTTTGAATTTAATATTTTATTCTTTAGTTATATTTTAAAAATTGAGCAATTTTATAAAATATATCTATTTTGAAACTTTAGTCAAAATACCATTCCTTCATATTTTTGACAAATTATCCTGTGGATCCAAATGCATATTCTCATCTCCTTTTTCTTTTCTTCTCCTCCCTCCCTTGCATTTACCTCTTCTAATAGAAATTATTTTTTCTATTCAATGTAATATTTTGAACTTATTTCATTTTGTATGCCCTGAAATTTGATTCAAAAGCCCATATTTAATTAGTTTAATTTTAAATCTTGTCGATTACTTGAACCGAACCGTTTAATCTATGAGATTTCTACTTAGTTTCTTAAGTCAGAAGAAGTTTTACATATTTTCTAAATCATTAAGTAATTATTTGAATTGTTTATTAAAAATTTCTGTCAGATATGGACTGATTTTGGATTTTTTTAATAGAAATAAACAAATTCATTTAAACGAAACAATCACTCAATGTACTGGATTAAAAAAAAAACAGCTCCACGACTGCTACGGTGGAGGGTGGAGCTGTTTTTCGAAAAATTAGAAAATATGTACTCGCACTCAACATCTTCCATCCTCCACCTTAGCACTGCTATGGTAGAGCTGCTTTTCGGAAATCATGCTTGTTAATTTAAATGGATTTGTTTTTTTTTCTATTTTAAAAAAAAATCCTGATTTTGGATGATATTCAGACTTTCTTGTTTGAGCACAAAATACCCTAGATTAATTTGATGTTGCGTTTAGAATTTAATGTTGGGTGTTCTGAATTTTCAACAAGTGTTTCTGTTGAACTTTTTTTGTTTTGTTGCAGTGCAATTTAATTCATGTAAAAAAAATTATGATTTAGTATTTTACTGTACATGCATTTGAGGTACGACCGCATACGTTAGCGAGGAGGGTTCAACTGGGGTCCGGATCCCCTAAAGTAACTCAATTTTTGGGTTTTGGATCGAGACAATCCAATTCGAATATGTCGCTCGGGATGATCTCGAGATTCGAATCTATCGTCGGGATGTGTACCCTCTACTTTGGGATGGATGATCTCGGATTCGAATCGGACGGTCCCGATCTAAAACTCAAACATTGGGTTACTTCACTGGATCTCGATTCGTTCAAATGCACCATAATTTTTGTGCTTCAATATGCTCCACATCCATTATCTCTATTTTCAAAGTCCGAATAGTCGATCCGAACCGTTCAACATGATCTTCATAACAAAATATGTTTGGAGACCAAATTTTATATTTTTCAGAATTTTTTACTATTTTTTTAGATAGGTACAATATCACTTTATCGGATGGTCCGGAATCTCCTTAAAAAGTGATTTTGTACCTCTCTAAAAAATAACAAAAAAATTCTAAAAAATATAAAATTTGGTATCCAAGCATATTTTATTATGAAGATCATGTTGAGCGGTTCAGATTGACTGTTCGGACTTTGAAAATGGAGATAAATAAGTGGAGTATATTGGAGCACAAAAATAATGGTGCATTTGAACCCTCCTCTGTGTTAGCCCCTCTTTTTTAAGTTCGTTGTTATATATTCTCTGTTAAGTTTCAATCAAAATAAATTTCTTAGTTATTAATTGCTTTCATCTAAAATTTTTTTTTGAAGGTTAGTGGAAAGTTTCCACTAAGATATATTGAGATAAAAAGGTATTTACAAGAGAGTTACTCAGATCAAGTGACCCTTGTAACTATTTGCTACATCTAACTACGTTCTCTCAGATTGTAAAGAGATCTGCCAATAAAATTAAAAAGGCCCCTAATATCCCCAGACCACCCCTTTCACTATTACATCTAACTAAATAGCAGCCAGTTATGTACATCAATTGATACATCATTAATTAAAATATGCTCTGCTTTCCCCCGCTGGGTGAATATCCTTCGGTTGCGTTCTTTCCAGATTGCCCACGAGCCCGCTGCCCATGTCACATCCCACCTGTGTCTATTCTGCCCCCGCAGTTGGGTCCGACCATTGCCCCAGATGCTTGAGTAATTGTTTCCCTGTATCGGAGGAAGATTCTGTTGAGCACATAGTCCCCTCCATAAATTCCTTGTGTAGCGGCATGTTCGCATTAGGTGGTCACAGGTCTCCGTTTGATCATCATTACAGAGCGCACATCCTGGTGATACCGTGCATCCCCGTGTGGCAAGTATCTCTTGGGTTAAGACTTTATCATTTAGCATTAGCCAGAGAAAGATGCGCACCTTCATCGGTGTTTTGAGCTGCCACAGGACTCGATGGTAGGTGGATCGAACTCCCGTGTCATGCATGACTCGATAGGCTGATGAGCAGGAAAATAGTTTCGTTGTCGTCCACTGCCAGTGAACTGTTTGGGTTGCCAGATCTTGTTTTATCGAGCAGGAAAAGAACGGGATGAGTGGGACTAGATCCTTTAAAAACCCTGTGATTTGTGGGGATTCCTCGATTTGTGAGTATTCCGTGATGTTGTATAGTTTCCTAATGGCGGTTGCCCACAACCCATCGGGGTTATGTTGTAGTCTCCAAAACCATTTAGTTAGTAATGCTTGGTTTTGACCTTCCAGAGAAATCATACCCATCCCTCCATTGCATTTTAATGCACAAACTGTTTCCCAGTTCATTAGGCAGTTAATGCCTTTACACGGGGCATTAGCCCGCCATAAGAAACGTCTTCTTATTTTATCTATCTGTCTGATGACCCCTTTGGGAAGCGTGATTGCTTGCATGTAATGTACTGGCATGGCTGAAAGAACTGTTTTTACCAAGGTTGCACGGCCCCCATACGATAGAAAGTTTGACTTCCAGCCTTCCATTTTGCTTCGGACTGTTTGTATCATTGGTTGGAAATCAATGATGCGGGGTTTTTTGATTGCCAACGGGAGGCCTAAATATGTGATAGGAAGTTGCACAGCTGGGGATGTGAGAATGTTCTGTATTGTGGGGATCAGATGCGGTGGGATTGAGATTGGGACAAAAGCACTCTTCGCTCTGTTAATCTTAAGGCCTGTCAGTTCCTCATACACCATCAGGACTTTGGTGATTACCTTTAAGGTTACGGAGTGAGCTTCAGAAATAATGACAGTATCATCCGCGAACTGGATAGTTTGCGGGGAAAGGTGTACATTTGGGGGCATGGCCTGCTCCACGTTGTGCAGAAATCTATTCAGCGAGTCAGCAACTATGATAAAGAGCATCGGGGATAGAGGGTCCCCTTGTCTCAGACCTCTCCCATGATCAAAGTAATCTGTGAGTGCTCCATTCACCCTTACCGCAGAACTTGCTGAGCGCAGAATGGCTAGCACTGAGCTTGTCCATCTTGGTGGAAATCCCCTTTCTATGAGTAGGTTGGTGAGAAAGCACCAGTCTACCGTGTCAAAAGCTTTCTCGAAGTCAACTTTGTATAGTATGGCCGGTAATTTCTGAGTATGGCAGTAAGATATGAATTCTCGCGCCACTAGGAATGACTCCATCATGGAGCGTCCCTTAACAAACGCTGTTTGATTCTCAGAAACAATTGTTGGGAGATGCTGCTGTAGTCTGTTAGCCAATATCTTTGTTATGATTTTGACCACTGTGTTGATGACACTGATTGGACGGTAGTCAGAAAGTGCTACAGGTGCTCGTTTCTTCGGTATCAACGTGATGGTTGCTTTATTGATTGGCCTGAGGCTTCGGCCAGAGTTGTGGAATTCGAGAATGAGGTTCATGAGGTCACCTCGGATTATACTCCAGAATGTTCTGAAGAATTCTATAGGGAGCCCATCCGGGCCACTCGCCTTATCCATTGGCATATCTTTTATTGCAGTGTGAACTTCTGTCACAGTTATGTTGTCATCCAGGCTTGTTAGGTCATGGGAATGGTTGGGCCCACTTTTCCGGTCAGATCGAATGGCCGTCGGCACGGGTTCCTTCCTCCCAGAAGGTTGGCGAAGTGTGTTTGGATGTATTGGGAAAGGTTGGCTTCTCTTACCGGCCTCCCATTTTCATCTTGGATCGTAGCCATAGAGTTTATGTTTTTTCTTCCATTTGCAATGGCATGGAAATATTTTGTATTTTTGTCCCCTGATTTTAACCAAGCACACCCTGAGCGTTGTTTCCATCTGAGTTCTTTGTCTCGAGCTAGGGCGAAGATGTGTTCCCGGAGTCGAACTCTAAGTCTAAATTCAATAGTGTTGAGTTGACGAAGCTCCTCTACTCGGTCAAGCTGCCGGAGAACCCATTTGGATCGTCGAAGGTATGTGTCTTTTTTGCAAAAAATTTCCCTTGCCCATCGATGTAGCCTCCTCTGTACCGCAAAGATTTTCCCCTGAAAGATCTTGATAGGATTTGTTGAGTTTATTTCGGTTATCCATGCTGCTGCCACGATTTCGTGTATCTCTTGGTGTTTGAGCCAGTAATTCTCAAATTTAAACATCCTCCGCGGGGGGTTGGAATGAGGCATAATTCTAAGTAGTAACGGTGTGTGATCCGAGGCCCCTGTCGGTAGGTCGAGCAATGAGTTGGATGTTCCGTATGAGTTCCAATGACAGGATAGAAATACCCGGTCCAATTTAGAGAATGTTGGTGTCGGTCTCTTATTAGACCATGTAAACGCACGACCTTGAAGCGGAACATCGACTAAGTTCAAGTCACTGATCAGATTATCAAACTCAGACATGAGACCGAGATTTCAGATATGGCCGGTGGTGTTGTCTAGGTCCCGGCATAGGTTGAAGTCCCCAGTGAGTATCCAAGGCAGGTTGTTTAGTTCCCGGATTCTACGAATCTCATTCATGAATTCAATTTTTGCTCTATCCTCTTGTGGCCCATAGACCGTGGTGAACATAATTTAAAATTATACATTCAAGTATCACAGAAATGGAAAAATCAAAAATGGAGGAATTCAAGAGAGTGAATCTAGAACTCCACGCGAGTAAGATCCCTCCTCTCGAACCTTCCGCGTTTAATATCTCAAAGTTATTAAAATTTGCAGGGCACACTTGCCGCACGCGAAAAATTGAGCAATTGCTCCACTTAGTTTCTTGGTAAGTAATTAAGTCAGGTTTCGCATCTAGCGCTATATCTTTAATCACATCGCATTTTTGTGGGTCCCCAAGACCTCTCACATTCCAATTTAGAACACTCAATGGAAATTTAAAGCTTTGATTTTGATCATTCATGGAAATTGCTTACACAAAAGATGCTACTTAGCAAAGAGAGATGACATTGCATTAATTAAAACACAGATAGTATTCAACTAGACCTAACCAGTAAAGTCACAAAAAGCATGTTGCTTACTATCTATTCTAAAGAGGATGCACTAACGGCACTCCTCATCCGACGACTCCTCCTCATCGGTAAACTTGTCATCCTCACTATTAAATTCCAAATCACCTATGATAGATTCACCAAAATCCTCTCCAGCACCTTCAGAATCCATCTGTCCTGCTGCTGCATTACTCGGTCCCTCACCATGAGGTAGGGGGGGTTGACATTGACCACCCCACAATACACTGCAACCTCCTCTGATTGGTCTTGTGCCAATGGGGTTGCTTCTAGCGCTTCAGTTTGGAGCGCCTTGAGTAGATCTTTTTCTGTGAATGATGATTTGGACGGTGTTGCCTTCTTCTTCCTTGATTTTTTAGGTGAGTAATTCTTTGTGTATCCACGGACAGAAATTCGGGCACTGCGGCGGAGTGACTGTTGCTCGGTATTAATGTTTAAGTCCGGATTGGGCGGGTCAATGACCTCTTCTTGTTGTTGCTGGTCCAGCGGCTCCCCCAGAAATTCAAGAGCAAGTTGGTCGGCAGCTGCTAGGATTTCTTCTTGTGTTTGGTCGGCCACCACTTGATCTACCCCTTCGTGTTCCCCGCCTCCATAAGCCGCTTCATACATCTGCAAGTCAAACTCTGAGGCTGTTGGAGTCACATATTCCCCCATCACCTGCGATTCACCATGGCCAACGGAGCTTTGTTGTTCTAGGGCACTGAAGTCGGCTTGTTGGTTTGCTACATATTCCTCATACATACGGTATTCTTCTTCTTGCATATCTTCATTTTCATTTTCAAAGAATACTTCTTTCGGTTCTGATTCGGCATAGGCGACATCACCCTCTGGTTCCGCTTCAATTTGGATTTCATTTCCGAAATCGGGTTCTGATCGGGTATGAATGCCCTGTTCGGGCTCTGCTTGCTCTTCGTGACCCTCTGGCTGTTGGGTTCGGGTAAAAGGCGCAGCAGTTGCATAGTTGGGTTTCTAGGAGGAGGTATTGAGGGTTACGGATTGGGCTGTGGGAATAACTTGGCTTGGGCTCCGGTCAATGAGGGCAATTTGTGGGCTTGACCAGTGGGGGTTATCTGGGCCAGAGGCAGCAGGGTTTGGGGCCGGGTTTATTTCTTTGGTATTGGGCTGTTAATAATTGGGCTGGGAATATTTGTTGGGTTGTTCGGTGTTGGTGAGGGCAGGACAGAGTGCAGCTTCGACCTTGGGAGGGATTTAATTAGGCCAATAGCTTTATCAGTAAGTGGACTCGGGTTGAATTGGATATTAGAGGGTGGGCTGTTAACAAGGGCTGCAGCCAAGTTTTTAATTTGGCTAAGTGCCGACTTTGATTTGGGTAAGGTGGTTTGTGAGTTTGAATTTTGAATGGTATTTCCACTCAACGGGGTGTTATTTTGTAAAAGAGCGGTTGGGTTTGCAGAGGTCTGTAAGGACACTGTGGGGCATTTAATGCCCGAATCTTGGTTGCCTCCATTTGGGCCCGAACTGTCTAGCTCCAATTGTTCATCTTCACAGACTTCTTTCCCTTTGATCTTCCTCTGTAGTTCCTGTTGTGGTGTTAGCTGTAAAGGGTTTGTCACTGACTTTTGCATGGCTTCAAACTGGGGAGATGTTTTCAGGGTTCGCTCGAGTTTATCTTTTTCTCTACCCTCTTGCATGTTCTTCCAGACCGAATAGATCATATCGAACTCTATCGCTAGTACACTGCTACCTTGACCGGCATCTCTATAAACCGTGACAGCTTGCTTGTTTGCACATTGTATATGGGTAAAAACTTCTTCCTTTGGTGTTGTATCAAGCGGTGCCGCTAGCGGCACCGGTTCTTCTAGCCAACTTATGATTTTCACTTCCACTTCCCGCATGATCCCTTTGAGCCAAATGTTGAGGTTGTGGGGGATACTATCAAGATCCGGAACTGCTACAACCGCAAACATGCTCTCTAAAGATGTGGCACGAGTCATCGATGCATGTTCGAGAACGATGCCAATCGAGCTTGCGGCCGCTATTAAATGATCAATAGTCCACATTTGAGGGGACATTCTTCGCAATTCTATCCAAACTTTAAATTTTAGCCTTAACGGGTATCCATTAATTGCGGGTGTCCAAGGGTAAGATACATAACCGAGATCTTGCAACGGTTTGTCATAGCTTAGGAGAAACCTATGTCGGTCAAAACCCGTGGGAAGCAATAAAAGGTATTGCGAGCCCGACATATTTAGAGGGAAGGGAAAGTCTGACTTGCATACGTTCATGAGAATAGATTGCACTATTTCGGTTGTGTGGTTGGTTTTGAGTCGTGCATCGATCACTATGGCCTGGTTGAATTCTACCGCATTGACTTTCATGAGATTTGTCTCGGGTATGAACACCGTTACCGATCGAGGTCGGTTCAGTGGCAGCAGCCCATCTCCCATGTTGCCTCTTGGTTGTAGTGGGTCGAAGCGGGTCCTTTTGGCCAACGGTGTTTGAGTGCAGAATTTCGCCTCGTGACCCGTGGACCAACATTTGGCGCATACTCGTTCTCGTGCACGACATTCGGTTTGGTCATGACCAAGTTTGAGGCAATTATAACAGCGCCCCTTCCATAGATAGTGGTTCGGGTCAGGGGGGATGGGGAGCTGTGGGTGGTCAGGCAATGTCTCCACTTGAGCTGATGGGGTTTGAATGTGGGCAAATTGCCAGGGGTTTTGGACCAGGTAGTGTTGCCATGGAGGCCTTTGGTAGCGCTGGACAGTTGGAGGGTAAGGTGGTAATTGAATGTTAGGAGGGGGGGGTAGTAATGTGAGCATATGATTGAGCATTAGGATTTAATGGACTACTGCTTGGACTGTGCTGGACAAAAGGCGGTTGGTTTGTAGGAGTAGAACGTTTTCTTGCCATAACTGATGGAAGAGTATTACAAGGATTAGGTGGAGATGAGTTAATGGTGATATGGTTGCTGTTGGGTTTGGGTGGTTTTGTATTAGGATTATAAAGTGGGGTGCCATTAATGCTTGTAAGAACATTAATTAGAGGTGACTGCTTAGGCTGTGAAAAGGACGGGAATAATTTCTCTACTCTGCCCCAGGTGCTGTGAGGTGCTGCAGCAGCATTAATGGAGAAGCAGTGACGTTTTGTGTCTTGCTGATGTGCTCTAGAGTGATAATGGTGACGTTTTGTGTCTTGCTGATGTGCTCTAGAGTGATAATGGTGTCTCCCAGAGTATCATTTTCCCAAGACAGAGAATGATGGTTTTTTACCTGCACTGTAGCCGTTGAGTTGATGGGGAGCCATTGGGTGTCGTGTGAAGGCCTCTGGTTTCCTCCACCAGCATCTACGTGGTCGGCGCTGTGCATGTTCAAACTCACCTCTGTTCTTTCTTGCGAGATTCTGTCGTTGCCGACGTGAGAGCACTGTGAACCATCCATCTTCGGTGGAAGCACTGCTTGCTTCATTCCTTCAGATCGCCCAGTAGATCAATGCTTTCATCTAAAAATTAGATAATGAGATTGTTTTGTCAGGATTTTTCGAATTTAATGCTCATAATGTATATTTTTGTGCAACATATTATATTGAATCAAAATATGTATCAATTTGGAGAAGTAAATGAGAGGAAGCGAAAGAGAAGAGAAAGGAAAGAAGGATATATATTTGGGACCTATAAGAACAATTTGTCAAAAAAAAGTATTGAAGAAAGGGCATTTTGACTTAAGTTTAAAAATAATTTTTAGTATCATTCTGATATCATAACATTGATATTTTCAAGCACACTATTAAATTAAATGTTATAATGAAAGATTGTCATCTAAAAGACTTTTGAGGATAGTTATTCGGTCCTCTCAGGAGATAAACAAGAATAAATCAAGTTTCATATGATGCATACAAAATGCTTCATGCAATCAATCATGATAAAATGTTTGGCAAAAAAGAATTTCTCTAGAAGGATGCTTTCATCTTTGTAATTTCTTATTCCACATTCTATACCTAGACTTGTCATAATTTCATCCTATTTTTGCCTATCATGATTCCTTGAATGTACATTATTCCTTAGCCGCCTTCGATTATTCCACAAATTAGTTCCTGAGAATAAATACATACGGTCTGTAAAAGAAGGGTTATCAATTAATTAATCAAATTGTAAAAGCACAGATTCTCAAATCCAGAATAATATCTAAGCATATCAACTTATCATAATGGTATATTCTACCATATATATATATGGAAATTGCAAATATGCTACGCATAGCATAGAGGGCCTCCGTGCTACGGCTTAATATTTGAGTTTTCTAAATCCTAACGGTCGATCTGAACCATTCAACATGATCTCCATATGAATATGTACTTGCAAACCAAATTTTACATTTTTTAGAATTTTTTTACTATTTTTGTAGATAAGTAGAAAATCACTTGATCTGAAAATTCTGTACCATTCATATCAAGTGTTTTTCTACCTATCTAAAAAAATAGTAAAAAAATTCTAAAAAATGTAAATTTGGTTTGCAAGTACATATTCATACGGAGATTATGTTGAACGGTTCGGATCGACCGTTAGGATTTTGAAAACTCAAATATTGAGCCGTAGCACGGAGGCCCTCTATGCTACGCGTAGCACCGTAGCCAACTCCTATATATATATATATATATATAGAGAGAGAGAGAGAGAGAGAGAGAGAGAGAGATGAGCTATGATGAGTTGCGAAGTAAGAATCTTGTTTTACTTCACGCTCATATCTCCGTTTTCAAAGACCAAACAGTCAATCTAAACAACTCAACATGATATTTATATTGAAATGTTCTTGGAGACCAAAATATTTTTTGAAAATTATTTACTATTTTTTTAGATAGGTAGAAAATTGTTGTTTTTGAATGGATTATGGACTATAAAAAACAATGATTTTAAAATATTCTAAAAAATTAGTAAACAATTTTCAAAAAATGTAAAATTTGATGTCCTAGCACATTTCAATATGGAGATCATGTTGAGCGATTCAGATCATCTCTTTAATGTTTCAATATAAAAAACGTGAAATAAAACAAGACTCTTACTTCGCAACTCACCATAGCCCAACTCTCTCTCTATATATTCTGCAGGTTAAGCCTGTAGGCCCTATTCTACCATATTGAAAGATGAAAAAAAGGCACAATTTTTAATATTGGCTCGCTTTGACTTCCTACAAAGCTGTCTTTAATTTCACTATGAAAAGAAAATTAAAATTTTTAAGCAGTGTTGTAAAAAACATTTACTAGCGCCGACTAATCGTAAATCATACGTGTTGCATATTACTCGGAGGACATTTTGTTGAGGGAAATTTTACAAAATGTCTTTCTTTCAAAATTCTTCAAACAAAATACCCTCCCTTTAAAATTATTAACAAAATTATCAAACTATTTTGATGATCTAAGACTCTAGAAACTAGATTTCACAAAATTTCAATAATTTTTTTGAATTTGACTGATATGTGCTTCATAAAGCATGTCATCAAAAAATAATTATTATATGAATATTGAAAGTTTTAAATTATATGAATATTTGTACTTGATTGTCTTTTTGAAAGTGTAATATGTTTTTTTTATCAGAAGAGTAATTATTTCTTAATTATATGTACAGTGAATTTTCTATAATATTTTGAAAGTGATTAATTTTTTTTTTGCATTAAATGTTGAACAATTAGACCGGAAGAGTATTCATGTTCTTATTTTGTATTCTCTCGATTGATAGATTATCAAAACCATTAATCAAAAAAAAAAAGAACAATAATATATATAGTAAGTAATTACATATTAAGAGAATTAACATTTGATACAGTGACAGAGGTAATATTCTCCGTATGGGATATTGCAGGTTCAAAACTCATAAAGAATAATATTTTGTAGATATTAAATAATTTGGTGGATTGATTTTCAATTTTTACTCAAAAAAGTAAGTACATATTAAAACAACACATATTTTATTCTCAAGTATACAAATAACTTACTTTATATACACTGTATATCAAATATGAACACCAAATTGTCCGCAAAATTCTAATTAATCGGTTGCAAAACGAGTAATAGACATTGTTTGCTTCTTTCGTCAAGAGCATACCGTTTTTACAACAATGTATTTAAAGTAATTTTTATTAAAAATTTTACATTTATTAAATCTCAGACAAATGAATTCGTTTTTGATATACTAAAGACCTCTGTAAAATAAAAAATATAATAAGTTACATGGAAATTTCTGTATAATAATACAAAAAACTTGTATTATCTTAAGAAACTTTTTATGTCTTAAATATATCAAATCCATCATGTTTAAATAACGAGAGAAAAATGATAGAGGATAAAGAAATAAAAATTTGACGAATAAAAATATAATTGATGACAGAAATTTTGAATTTTCTTTATGTATTTATAATAGATAAATCAGATATCGTTAAGTGTGCATAGTGACATAACTCGCGTATTATACGCGTATAATTCGCGTATAATTCGTTTTTTCAACAAACGGAATCGAACTCCGTATAAAACGCAGAAAAACATATAATACGTTTTCTTTGCAAATAAAACGCGTATAAAACGCGAGTTACGAATTATTCGCGAAAAAAACGCAAAAAAAACGCCAAAAATTTTTTTAACGTTTTTTTGGGGTTTTTTTTTTTTTTTGCTTCTTTGTTGTACCAAATCATTCTCAAATTATACCCGAATCACGAATTTTTGATATCGCCGAACCGAATCCGAACTTTTAATTTGTCACTATGTAAGGCCCCGTTCGGCAACCCCATTACCCATGGGTTTTCCAAGGTAAAAGTGAATAATTGGTATTTTTGTCTTGGAAGTGTTCGGCACCATGTTCTTTTACCTAATAAATTTCCCAAATGGCTACCCTTTTCCCTTTTGACTATAAGTTTGTATGGTAAAAAAAAAATTTGATCATAGCTCCGTTTTTTTTCTCATTTGGCGGAGCTGCTTCAACTTTGCTTCATTTTCAAATTTTTTTTCCAACTGAATAACTTGTACAATCAAGCACTCAATAACCAAACACAATTTAATAATACAAAAGCTAAAATTAATTAAACAAGCACAATTTAATAATACAAGAAATTATTAAACAAACATAATTAAACTAACAACACTTAATTTTAATAGATTAAGCTAATTTTAAGTTAAGTTTCTATTATGACGTCTAACATAATCATCCTACATAAGCCTAGCAATTTCATGCATCCGAACATCTATATTCTAAAATTTTCCATGGGTTAAATAACTTTGGTTTTGACAAATTAAAATTCCCATTCCCATATTAAAAATTCCCGTTCCCACAAAATTTCCATGTTGCCGAACAGGCCCTAAGTGTGCAGTATCATCCTTTCCGGCTTAGAAAATCAGATTGAAACAAGTGTTAATAAAAAAAGTCATGAAGAATTTTTTATCTTTACTTTGATACTTTGCCTGGCACCTTTTCATCTAAATTATGCGTCAAATTACTGTTTTGTCCTCTAATTCAGCTATTCATCTCACATACAAAATGAAAAATATTGTTTTATGTATAGAACTCAAACAGTCATACTTTATTTCGGTCTAATTTTGATAGTAGCCATAAATTAACTCCCACCTCAATTTTTTATTAGTTTATCTTTCTGCAAAAATAATAACTAAAAGAATAATTATAATTTCTCCTAACCTTTTCTCTCAAAACGTCTCTAGCCCATGTTTGGTTGTGGCCTAAAAGGTAGCTTAAAGGCTTTAGGCCACTGTTATTCCACCAAACATGATTTAAACTAATTGGCCTAACATGGAATAGCCTAAAAGTTAGGCCGGCCTAAACGGGCCTAAATTAAACCACCTCTTGAGGTGCCTTAAAGTTAGGCTTCAATTTTACGCCACTGGGGCCCACTGTCATTCACCTTCAACCATTTCACCCCTCTCCTCATTAATTAGTAATAATATATTATTAGTATATAATTATATAATTAATATCTTATATTGTTAATATATTAAATAATTATATAATAATATGTTATATTGTTAATATATTAAATAATTATTAACAATAATATTATAATATATTATAGTTATTATTAATATATTAATATTATATAATTAGTATCTTATTATTAATAATTATTATTAATTATATAATTAATATCATATATGTTAATATATTAAATAATTATTATATAAAGATTATATATATTATAGTTATTATTAATATATTAATGTTATATAATTAGTATCTTATTATTAATATATAATTATATAATTAATATCTTATATTATTAATATATTAATATTATATAATTAGTATCTTATTATTAATATATAATTAATATCTTATATTGTTAATATATTAAATAATTATTATAAAAATGTTATAATATATTATAGTTATAATTAATAATTAATATTATATAATTAGTATCTTGTTGTTAAAAATTAACTAACTTAGGCTTCCAAAACTTTAGTTCTCCACCAACTCTAACCAAACAAGAAATACTTTAAGCCGTGGTCTAACTTTAGACCTCAACCAAACATAAATAATTTAGGCCGGCCTAAGTTGGAATAACAACTTAGGCCACCTTAACTTTAGTCCACAACCAAACACCACCTAGAAGTCTAACTAGCTGGGATCACACTCTATTATCAGGACCACATTTTAGAAAGATCACCAGCGAAATTACAATTGGTACACACAAGTACTAATATACAACATCAAATATTTATAACTAACATACTAAGTATTTTTAAAAAATATGGACATATCAATTTTTTTTTATTTTCCTCATCACTTACTCATCTTTTACACGTTTTTTAGAATTGAGTTTTTTTCTTCATTCAATATCGTTCATATTTATTTGGATCTGTGAGGAATTTTGCAAATCTAAAATCACAAACTCTTCTACGTGATTTTCTCTTGCAAACGAGATTCATGATGAAGTGTTTTCAGGCTCTTCGTCGCGCAACTATTTATACCTTATCATGCAAGTGTAAATAGTATGGAGTATTTAATATTAAAAGATGGAATCTGTTAGGTATAAACAAATGACACATAAACTATTTACACTTACATGGCGATATATAAATACATGCAATATTTGATATTAATATTTTCAGACTTCATCTAGTGTCGTATGGAAAAAAAATTAAAATTTGATAGAAATTCTTGACAATGAACTATTTACACTTGCATGTATAAATATTTGCAATATAAATTTGAATAAGACCAGGGTGGCCGATCCATAAGAAATATTAATATTAATACTTTCAGACGTGATCATCCAGTATTATATGAAAAAAAAATACTTGGTTTACACTTTCATGATAAGGTATAAATACTTGTGCAGCGAAGAACCCAAAAGTACTTCATCATGGATCTCATTGAAAGAGAAAATCGCATAGAAGACGTTCGTGATTTTAAATTTACAAAAATTTTCACAAATTGTCATAAATATGAGTGAGATTGAATAGAGAAAAAAAGTCATCTCTAAAAATATGTAAAAGATGGGTGGGAAATGAGAGAGAGAAAAGAAAATAGTTGATATTTCCAAAAAAATATTAAAAATACTTGTTATGTTAGATATAAATACTTAATATGTTGTATATTAATATTTGCGCACACCAGTTGTAAATTCACTAGTGATCTTTATTATAGTTTGGCGTTATCAACTTGTGATTGGTAAACAACAATTCTAAATTTACACACAATTTGTTATCTAACAAAGATGATGCATGACATATTCATATCCGTATCCATACTAGAAGTTCTTTTCCAATATTATGATAAACTTGGTGTTGTAAAATTATTCAAGTGTCTCATATATCTAAAATCTTATTTGCACTCAAATTACTTGATCACATCTTTATTAATATATTTAATAAATTAGTAAATTGTAAACTTATATTGTTTGATGTTTTCAAATAGTATTAATCATAGATGGATCTAAAGTCTAACCATGAATGACTTATCTATCCTCATAAATAAAAATTAAAAATTTTGATCTTTATCTTTTATAATTTTTATAAATACTTATACTTTTAGTCTTTCATATAAATTAAAATTACACTACATTAACTTATTCAACATCT
The DNA here is from genome assembly GCA_025461045.1 of Carex parvula. Taxonomy (NCBI): domain Eukaryota; kingdom Viridiplantae; phylum Streptophyta; class Magnoliopsida; order Poales; family Cyperaceae; genus Carex; species Carex parvula. The sequence continues at coordinate 1,053,436 of JAJGRW010000317.1, forward strand.
TTAATCTCAATTTTCTAATTCCGCCTTATCTCTATTTCTAGAATTTAATAACAGTCATATTCCGCATATAGGTTATCTCCTAACATAATTTTCTATTAAGAAGAATAATAGAAAGCACTAGGATGTTATTTGAGAAAATTACAAAAAATTACAAAAAAATATAATAAAATAATAATAATAAAATTACAATAATAGAATTATTGTGAAAAATTATAATAATAAAATTACAAAAAATTACAAAAAATTCAATAATAAAAAAAGACCGTTAGATGGTACATATATTTATTTCTCTCCTTATACATAAAATTTATGAATTTAAATTTGACTTTTTATTTTAAGAAAAAAATAATGTTAGAAGCTTCGATTGCAAATGAAAAAAATAAATTCCATTAACTCGGGATGAAAGAATTAATACTGAGCAATCAATTAATGATACGCCATAATTTGGTGGGCCCAACCTTAAATTAACTTCTATTTTTTTCTTTCAGAAAAAGCTACAGATTTATTCTTCGTTTAAAAAATTAGAAAACCAAGTTGAAAAAAAATGGTGGTTTAAATGATTAAGGAGAAGTGTACCGTGTGAAATTGTCGGTTTACAGCAGACAAGATAACACACACGACGGGTAGATGGGCCCCACAATTAGGTCAAGGCTTTAGGACTATTACATGAGTGGCCTGGTCGCACGTGCTGGGACAGGGAGCACCTTGGACCACGTGACTGGTTTTGGGGCTTATTCCTCTCTCCCACGTGAACTCACATCTTTCCAGCACCAACTTTTCCAGGATGCGCAATACACGCTATTTTCACATTTCTAATTGCATTCTATGAGATTCTTTTATAAAAAAAGATTGATTATTTAAAAAAAAAAAATGGAACGGTGCGGTTTTACCAAGAACTGACTGATGGAATCGCATCATTAGTGCCCCCAACAATTTTTGAAAAATAATCAGTGATTAGGATTGGTTTTCGAGCAAATCTTTGATTGTATAATTTGTGCAGTTCTATTTATTCTTTGAAGAAAAAAAATATTTTTTTTTTTTGAAAAATTATTATTTTTTAGTTTTGAAATAAAACAAAATACTCGTTGTGTGGGGTGGAGAACTAAGGGAATCGTATACTCTGAGTAATACAGAGGTACTGTTTCGTAGAGTTAGTGAATCCGGATCGTTCTTTTTAACCTGGCACAAATTTTAAAAGAGACACTACAGTCTAAATAGACACCGGGTTGAGATTGATTTGACTGAAAGTAAATCTAAACCGTAAGGCCCTGTTCGGTGGTTAGGGATTTGATGGGAAAAAGCAGCATTAGGCATTTGTTCCTATTGGGTGTTCGGCAGTTAAGGATTTTCCCAACTAAATTCGTATTAAGTTCTCATACATTTCACTTTTTCTCTTCTAAAGGCATTGTTCTAATGGGATAAATTAAGAATTCGTATCCTCTGCATCAACTCAAAAAAGAATCTTTTGAGTTAATGAATCTGAACTGTTTAATATTCTTTGAAATTCATGCAGACTAGATCTGCACTAATATTGAAGGATCCCTACTTTATAGGTAGGGCCGGATTGGCTCTGTTTAAAATCAGAGGTCTTCTTTTTCCAATTGGAGCAGCAGCAGCTGCTATGAAGACTTGTTTCTTAACGTGATTATACTATTTTGTCATAATTATTAATATCAAATTAGATTTAACTACTAGTTGAAAATTTTGAATGCTTCTTAACTTGTCCGTGGTATATAAAAAAACTAAAATATATATTTTATCATTTGTCATGTTGTGATTAAGCTAATAGTTTAAAATTATTAATATAAGAATTGAAATATAAGATTAAAAATAAGCCTATATGCAAGACACTCTAAGAAACATTTAATGCATTTTAAAAGAACAGTTGGTTTTTTTTACAAAATTTTAATTTAAGAAATAATAATTTAATAAATATTATTATGTTATTGTTTAATCCTTTTATTTAATTATTAATAATTATTAATAAGTATAATTGTATTGTTATCAAGTATTTTAGAAACAAAAAAAATAAGATTTCCTACAACTATTCTCACGGTACAACCGAACACTCATTTTAACACATTCTTATAATCAATCATATGTGTACCCGTGTTCATGGGTTTTCACTTTTTTAAAAGTTAATTCTCATTTCATCAAATCTCATCCCGTTTAATATGAACCGACGTTTCAACTTTTTGGAGACCTTTAATTTGTATTTTCTTTTTACCTGTGCAATTTCCAGAAGTGAACATCGCACTTTCATGTGTCTTTATATGTAATTCCAAAAGTCATAATTATATGATTTCGGCCAAAAAAAAAAATACAAAATATGTATTTGTCTTATTTTATCATTAATTTGAAGAAACATAGAGCAGTTTGAAAATAAGTTTTTAAGGGAACTGATATGATGGATAAGTTAATTAAAAGAATTGACAAGAAGTTGTTCCCATTCACCTCTCTTTGGTTGTTGCCTAAATTATCATTATCATTATTATCAACACAAAAATAATTATTAAGGAACTATAACAATAAATTTTTAACCATTTTTAAAGAACTTGGCTAGAAAACACGAACAATATATATAGAGGAGGGATCAAGTTACAACAATTTTGAGTTACAACAAAGTTACCATAACTATTTTTTACATTTTGAAATTCCAAATCGTCGATCCAAACTGTTCAACATGATCTCCACAATAAAATGTGCTTCCAAATCAAATTTTATATTTTTTTGAATTTTTACTATTTTTAAGTATTTTAGTAAAACTAGTCAAATTCAAACTATTGAATTTTGTACCCATCTTAATAAATAGTAAACAAATTCAAAAAATGTAAAATTTTGATCTGGAAGCACCTTTTATTGTGGAGATCATGTTGAACGGTTTGGTTCGACGATTTGGAATTTCAAAATGTAGAAAATGGTTGTGGTAACTTTGTTGTAACTCAAAATTGTTGTAACTTGATCCCTCCTATATATATATATATATAGAGAGAGAGAGAGAGAGAGAGAGAGAGTGGCTAAGGTCAAAGTGGTATGACCAAGGCTTTGGTGCTACCAATTAGTTTTTGCAATTTTAAAGTTCAAATAGTCAATTCAAACCGTTAGATGTTCAATCTATATTAAAATCTGCTTGGAGACCAAATTTTACATTTTTTGGAATTTTTTTACTATTTTTTAAGCCACTTTGAAAATGATAGATCCGGGTGAACAGTAAAAACAGTGCAACCAAATTCTGGACCATGTGATCAGCAATTTTCAAAGTGGCTTAAAAAATAGTAAAAAAATTCCAAAAAATGTAAAATTTGGTCTCCAAGCAGATTTTAATATAGAGATCACATCTAACGGTTTAGATCGACCGTTTGGACTTTGAAAATTCAAAAACGACTTGGTAGCACCAAAGGCCTTGGTCATACCACTTTGATCTTAGCCACTATATATATATATATATATATATATATATATATATATATATATATAGAGAGAGAGAGAGAGGGGGGGTTGGCTAATATCAAAACGTTTGTTCCGGAGCCATGGTGCAACTAATTGGTTTTATGATTTTCAAAGTCTAAATGGTTGATCCAAACCGTTAGATGTGTTCTCTATATGAAAATGTGCTTGGGGACCAAATTTTACATTTTTTGGAATTTTTTTACTATTTATTAAGTCAGTTTTAAAATCGCTGATTTTAATAATCAGTGAAAAATTTATGGATCATTGAAAACAACAATTTTAAAACTGACTTAATAAATAGTAAAAAAATTAAAAAAAATGTAAAATTTGGCCTAAAAATATTTTAATATAGATTGAATATTGAACGGTTTGGATCGATTGTTTGAACTTTAAAAATGTAAAAACCGAAGCGTTTGTTCCACGGCTTAGGAACAAACGTTTTGATATTAGCCAACATCTATCTATATATATATATATATATATATATATATATATATAGATGGGCTATTGTGCTTTGCAAAGTAAAACACCCTCTTTACTTCGGGCCATATTTTCATTTTGAAAATCCAAACAACTAATCCGAACCGTTCAACATGTTCTAAATATTGAAATGTGCTTGGAGACTAAATTTTACATTTTTGGAATTTTTTTACTATTTATTAAGTCACTTTGAAAATCGCTGATCCACTGTAAACAGTAAAAAACAATAAAAATTTCTAGACCACTGGATCAGCGATTTTCAAAGTGGCTTAATAAATAGTATTCCAAAAAATGTAAAATTTAGTCTCCAAGCACATTTCAATATTTAGAACATGTTGAACGGTTCGGAAAGGTTGTTTGAATTTTCAAAATGAAAATATGACCTGAAGTAAAGATGGTGTTTTACTTTGCAAAGCACAATAGTCCATCTCTCTCTCTCTCTCTCTCTCTCTCTCTCTCTCTCTCTCTCTATATATATATATATATAGATAGATAGATAGATAGATAGATAGATAGATAGGCAATGGTGAGTTGTGAAGTAAAACGTCGTTTTACTTCACGCCATATTTTCATTTTGAAAATTCAAACAACCGATCCAAACTGTTCAACTTTTTCTAAATATTGAAATGTGCTTGGAGACTAAATTTTACATTTTTTGGAATTTTTTTACTATTTATTAAGCCCCTTTGAAATTGCTGATCCACTGTGAACGGTAAAAAACAGTAAAATTTTCTGGACTACCGGATCAGCGATTTTCAAAGTGGCTTAATAAATAGTAAAAAAATTCCAAAAAATGTAAAATTTGATCTCCAAGCACATTTCAATATAGAGAAAATGTTGAACGGTTCGGATCGGTTGTTTGAATTTTCAAAATGAAAATATGAGCGTGAAGTAAAAATGACATCTTACTTCACAACTCACCATAGCCCAGCTCTCTCTCTCTATATATATTTAATAAAGGATTTGATGCATCCAACTTCCAACATTTTTAGATATTTTTCACAAGAACGGACAATGTTATTGTTGTTTGTCATGCTTTTTAATATGACAGTATGAAAATGAATATGAATGGATTTTTTGAAATTGCATATTTTTGTAATTAGAAAATTCATATGCATTATATGCGGAACACAAATATCAGCTTGCATGCATTATTTGCAAACTAAATTCATGAATATGTAAATGCGTCGCATATATATAATTTAGCGCAAATGCATTTCCAGATAATGTGCGTGAATAAAAATTATAATTTAGCGCAAATGCATTTTCTGGGTTTAACGGTTATATGTTACGTACCTGATCTGCGAGATTTGCAGACTTTAGTTGGTAGGTTTTTATGTCTTATCTATTAGAATTATATATTTGAAATATTCGATTTTTAATTATTTGAATGCAAGATGTCTAAAAAAATAAAATTCATAGTTTACTTGTTAAGATTTACAAATTTCAAATTAACACATTACATAGTTGTGGTAAGTTTTACAGTTATAATTATTTGAATGCAAAATATTTAAAAATAAAATTCATAGTTTACTTGTTATGTTTACAAATTTCAAATTAACATTTTACAGAGTTGTGGTAAGTTTTACAGTTATAAAAAAACTGTGGATTTAAATAATTAGAAGTAGCAGCTAGCTTCAGATCTAAAAAAAAATTAATTTATAAGTTTACAGACTTGTGGTGAACGGTTTAAAGACTTGAAAGTGGTCTCGGTCAGTTGCTAGCTTTGAAAAGTCGGTAGAGACTTTTTAGAAGTGGTCCTGATCAAAGCGGTTAATCTTGGGATTTGACCGGGACCCCATCTTATATGATAAAAAAATTAAATTACTTGATAGGTTTACGGACTTGAAATTACCACTTTACAAACTCTTGGAACAAGATTCACAAACTTGAGTGCCAAAGTCGCTTCTAGTAGTGGTCTTGGTCAAAACAATTAGTTTGGAGATTTTACTAGAGATTAAGTTATGGAGACAATTAGTTGCTTCTTTAAAAAATTCAGCATTTGATATAGTGACAAATGACAATAACTTCAATACTAGAGATTATGAATTCAAAATACAAATAAAAGATTATTATCTACATTAAAATGTGAAAGGCTGGACTAATGTATTTCGATCTCTAAAAAACAACTTATTACAATAAAAGAAACTAAAACAAACCGTTGGTATTATAGGATAAGGTGTTCCTACCATTTCCAGAATATTGTGGGGGCAAAGTATTAGGGTGTCAACGGGTACGGTAAGAGTCGGTGGAAGTATTTTCATACTTGTACCCGTTACAAATTGTCCATATCCGTATTCTATCCTTATCCGCTACGAATTATTTTACCCATACCCTATCCTTACCCGTAGGGACGGAACTAGAAATTTTTGATAAAGGGGGCTGAAAATTAAAATGTACAATGTGGTGAGTGAAATTTGAACTCAAGACCTCTCAACTACAAAATAGAGCTCAAACCACTAGACTACAAGTAAACATTTGATTATTATTGAGGGATGCTAGACTATATAGAAAGTTCTAAAAAAAAAATTAAATTAAATTTCAATATAAATAACTAAAATTTTCAAATCATAAGGGTGGCTTAGCCACCATTCCAATGCATTGAGATCCGCCCCTGTTTATCCGTTATGGTTGTCGGATAACGAGACGTTAGCGGGTAAATAATGGGTAATGCTATTATAAATAAAAAAAATATTATGTACTAAATAATGCATTAAAATACATTCATTTCATGAATATATATACGTGTTTTAAAGGTCTAAACTTTATTGGAATTTGCTGAAATTTATTTACGTGTTAAATTAGTTAATTAAGTGTAACACAACTATCAAGAATAGTTGGAGATTTAATATTCATTGCTCATTAATATATATATATATATATATATATATATATATATATATATATATAGGGCTGGCTACTATGCTTATATAAGCATATGCCCACATATGCTTATAACTCATTTTTGCGTTTTCAATGTTCAAATGGTTGATCCGACCGTTCATCTTGTTCTCCATATTAATATGTGCTTGGAGACCAAATTTTACATTTTTCTGAATTTTTTTACTATTTATTAAGCCACTTTGAAAATTGCTGATCTGGGTGAACAGTAAAAACAGTGTTTCCAAAATTCTGGACCATATGATCAGCAATTTTCAAAGTGGCTTAATAAATAGTAAAAAAATTCAGAAAAATGTAAAATTTGGTCTCCAAGCACATATTAATATGGAGAACAAGATGAACGGTCGAATCGACCATTTGAACATTGGAAACGCAAAAATGCTCATTTAAGCATATGTGGGCATATGCTTATATAAGCATAATAGCCAAGCACTATATATATATATATATATATATATATATATATATATATTATAATTACCCGATTAAATAACTGTACAGAATAAACTTTATCCGTATCCTTACCCGTTTAGATAATGAAAAAAATATTTACCTGTACCCGTACTCAATAAGTTTACAAAAAAAAATATTACCCATACCCATATTATTGAATACAGTACGGGTCGGATAAACGAATTATGATACCAATCTTACTATTTGTAGGTTTAGAAAATTTCAAACACTTAGAAGCAGCCAACTCACACTTGTAAACATCTTACAACACTCAAAATTTATTGTTCATATTTTGAGTACATGCAAGTAATTTATTCTTATTTCTATCTCGATAGTTTTAAAATGAAAAAAATAACGGTTCGTCGGATAAAAAATAAAAGAAAAATTATTTAGTTTTTTGTCACCGGTTTTTAAAAGAATCCTCCATCTCACTTTCAGTTTTTAAATTTCCGTAACTTTTTTTTTATACCAAGTGCAACTTTTTTTTCTTTTTTTTGCCGTATATACTAGATATGTTAGGTATGAATACTTAATATGTTATATATCAACACTTGCACGTATTGGTATCAACACTTACATCACAAATAATTTTTTTATTATTTTATCTCTCTCATCACCCATCCATCTTTTACACTTTTTTATAAGAGTGTTTTTCCTCTATTCAATCCAGCCCATATTTCTGACAATCTGTGAGAAAATTTTCAAATTTAAAATACAAACGTCTTGCACTCGATTTTCTCTTTCAAATGAGATCCATATTGAAGTACTTTGGATTCTATTTGCTCCGCTTTTCTTGATATGCAATGTATAAAAACTTAATATACTAAGTATAAATATTTGAAAGCTTATGTATTCAAACTTAAAAATATATAGGTATAAATATATACTTGATATGTTAGATATATATATTTGATATGTTATGTATAAATACTTGATATTTTTCTGGGCATGGAGTATAGATATTTCTGTCCTACTTTTGATCCATAGTAATTATGGAAGATTCTAATTAAAATTAAAATCCAACTAGCGCCAGTTGTACAATATGCATAAAGAGTTGATATGTTTGGTCTTTAGAAATACTTAGTATGTTAGATATAAATTCTTGATATATTATATATCAACACTTGCACGCACCAGCAGTAAATTCACTGGCAACCTTCTAAAAGGTGGTCTCAGTTAAAAGATAGTTTATGTACAATTTTATTTAAATAGTTTTGTAGTAATATAGTACTGTTCATCAAGAGCGTTCTTACTTAAATGGAGATCGTATATGTTTATTTACAAGGACAAGATTAGAAAATTATATCCGGAGACTGAAACATAAAATGTGATAGCTGGTATTTAAACTCAAGGTTCCACAAAGTAAATTCTAATTACTAGACTACAAACATACTTGGTATTTATGAGATGAGCTGAATTATATAAACACTTAAAACAAATTTATCTACATTTTAATATTCATACTTAAAAAGATTAGAATTATGAGAATAATTAAGCACTCCTAACTTGAGTGTGGATCCGCCCTTGTCTATTTACATGAAGTTTTTCTCCTCCCAAACCTTGATTTCCCACGGTATTTTAATTTATATAAAATGTAAAAACTATATCTTTAAGAAGCCAATAATAAGTTCAACATCATACGGGACCATGATAGAATAAAATAATAAATTAAACACGAGGATCATCCGTTGGCTTTTCTAAAAAGCGAAGAAATAAATAATAAGATTTACACTTGGAATTTGGAGAATAAATAATTAGGCGGTGTATATTAAATGCAAGTGGCCCAAAAACAAGGGTCTTGCCGTTGGACCACCAAACCATCTTGGCACATGATATGATAATACAACAGTTATGATTCATTTCATTGCATTGATAAGATAGCAACTGTGATCATTTGTACACAATCATTTGATGATAGCTTGGTTCTCATGTGGCGGTTACATTGTAACCGGTGGTGTGGCGTCTCAATTAGATAATAATAATACTGCCTTAATTTCAATAATATTAATAGAATCCTATTAATTTATAAGTATAAGATTATTTTTATATCATTTTCTAAATCCAAATTCATGATGCCATTTTAAGTACAAGATGGTGCAAATTTAAATTTATCAGTGCATTAATGTTTTTCAAACGGTGTGGCGTCTCAATTAGATAGCTTGGTTCTCATGTACCACTGAATTTTTTATTTGTTCTAATTAAGTCACCCTAAACTTTTCCTTCAAAATATTAATGGAATATTCTCATTATATTCAAAATATAACGGAATATGCTCATTTCATTCAAAATTTTAACGGAATGCTCATTCCGTTCAAAATACTAACAAAAAAGTTATATTTTATTAATTTTTTGGATGGAAAAATTATAGAGTGATTTGATTGAGACAAATTAAAAATTCAGTGGCTATGGAGGGACAAATCAAACTTGAGTGACCAATTCGTGACAAAAGACAAAATTTAGTGATCTCCAACGAAATTTACCCCGAAAAATATAACAATGCTAAATGCATTGATTGACGCTCCTTATTTATTTCAAAGCTAATTTCACATGTGATACAGTGTCTAATAAATGGACAAAGAGGATCTAGTGCCAATTTTTAGGAAACTCGATGCATATCAAATCCTTCAAATTTTTTTGTGCAAAATTATTTTATCTCGGTAATAACAATAGTAATAATAATAATATATCTAGTGAAATTATTTATATATTTTTTAAATTAATAACTTTTTCTACGAAGCTTTTAAAGACAAAAGTGCCGAAGTAACTCAAAATTTGGGTTTGGATCTGGACCGTCCGATTAGAATTCGAGTAAATTCTCTCGGAAGCATAATTCATGGGACCACTTTAATATTTGTGCAGATTCTAATTGGGTGATCCGGATCCAACTCAAATTTTGAGTTACTTTAGATCCGAATTCCTCCTAATTTTCCTAACTAAGGGCTTGTTCGGCGCAAAAAAGGGAATAAGAGTGGGCATAGAAATTAAACTAAATTTTACTGTGCGCATGGAAAAAATAAAAATTCAATCAGAGTGAATTTTTTTTTCCCACAGATACAGTAATGTGCTGAACAGGCCTCAAATGTTGAAAACTTACCAAACCTTTTTATTGGCTTGCCACACAAAGATAGCAGGACTTTTTTAACAGTAATATTGAATAGGAGAGAGATAATGATAATGATGATGTGATGATACGGAAAGATTATTGTGGGTCCCAAGGAGCAAGGGACTTGTATATGCTGGTTTAAAGAGGGACACCATGATATGGTAAGGGGGCATGCATGCCCATTTTCAATGGATGTGTGGGCCCTCTCACACATGCTCTTCTTCTCTTCAAAGTTAAAAGTCTTAATCTTAAAAAAATATATATATTTTAAGCGCACAAGTCATGATTTTCCATTATGGGTAATTGATGCATCAGCAAAACATTCCCTTCTCATGTTGTTGTTTACTAAATTCATATCCAGGATTAATTTATCTACATATCAAGAAAATGGAATAAATTTGTTTTTAATGGGTTTAGTTGCATGCATTGAAATTTATAAATTTTAAATGTCAAATTGAAAGTGTATTTTGTAATTATTTGATGTTGCACACTTGCGCTAAAAAAACTTTAGATTTTATATCATATTTTAAGCACACAGATTAATTGGTTGCGAGATATAATTAGATTAATTATTTGACTTTATCAATTATAATCCAAATTCATTTATAATATATGCAACAATTAAAGTTGTCATGATATATCTCAAAAAGTTGTGTCCCTCTTTTATTAAGGAATATCATTACAGATCATGATAATGTCATTTTTTAAATGAGAGACATATATGAGTGCCCATCAATGAAACTTCCAAATATTTTTTTAGTAATCTTGAACTATCATAGAATTATGTAACTTTTAATCTATATATGTCGTGGTATGTAAGAATTCTTCTAAATTTAAATAAAATCGGTGAAATTTGCTTACTATTATATTGTAAAAAAGATTTAAAATATTTTTTTAACGACTCCCCTTTGTAAATGAATTGTTAAACTACTATTTACTGTAGTTATATAAAGACATAAATTGGATTCTTTTGTAGTGTTTTCGACATAAAACCCTTAAAAATAACATTAATGTAAAAACTAATCTCAATGTGGTTGTTTAGAGGAAAAAAATAACATTTAGTTTTTTATTTTTATTTTTTTTTTATGATCAGTTTTTATTTGCTCTCAGATAAACAGCACAAATGAAAATATCTAAATTCACTAAATTTCAAGAACCTGTGGTATCTCACACTCTTAAAAATATCTAAATCACTTGGCTAGTGTAGTTTTCTTTTTAAAATGAGATTTCTAAATGATGGGATGGGAATATGGAATTGGTTGGTTTGGTCCGTTTAGGGACGATTAGAAGAGTTGGGAAACAATTTCCAAGAGCCAATAATTGTGCAGCTCTAAGCAATGATAAACATGGATTGGTACCATGTAATGCAATCATGCGACCTGACATGACCCCACACTATGAGTTGTGAACCATGAGACAGCCAACTACAAGGGCCCCTTTTCCCTTCTCTACACAGGCAACACCAACTCCACAATTATTAAATATTAATTAATATAATAAACCCGTTACCCATCATTTATTAAATATTAACAAATCAAAACCGGATAATTTTATTTTGCAAAATAACCAATTAAACTATAGTTAATTCGAATTCAGACTTGTAGAGAGAGAAACAAGCACTTGGTCTCTTTATAAAAACGCGCTTATCCCCCCATTTTTTTCTTCAACCATTGCTTCACCTTTATACTCGTCTCCCTCCTTCAATCTCCCTCTAAGCACTATATATAACCTATTCAACTTAGCACAAAGTTAGATAAACAAATATCAAAAGAAGAGATGATGATAGGAAACGAAGATCTGGGACTTAGTCTCAGCCTCAACCCGACAATCACCGCCGCCACCAATTGCCGATCTCGTCAGCTCAACCTCATGCCTTCTTTCTCTTCTCTAGGTACCTTTCGATCAATTTGAATTACAATTTTTAACAGGAGATCAAGGCAATGTATTTTGTGTGAATAATTCGAAATTCAACATGTTGTTCACTTTTTTTTATCTACAGACACGAGAACTGCAAGGCCGATGTCTCTCCGAGGGATCGACATGAACCGGGCCCCGGTTACAGAGAGAGAAGATAGTGAAGAGGATGTGCATGCGGGTGTACCCTCCTCACCTAACAGTACAAACTCCAGTTCGAGCGGGAAAAGAAACGAAAGGGATCAAGTCACCAGTGAAGAGGGCCTGTTAGAGAGAGCCGGTTCGGGAGGTATCAGTGACGATGAGGACGGTGGTGACGGGTCCCGCAAAAAGTTGCGCTTATCAAAGGATCAATCTGCAGTGCTCGAAGAAAGCTTCAAAGAGCATAATACTCTCAATCCGGTATGCTTGGTATAATGTCTTGACTACTTATTTTTAAATTTTAATTCCGATTTGAGGTTGTCAATTTTGTGTGCTTTCATTTCATTTTATTTTATTTATTTATTAACTTTCTTTTTTTTTTTGTGTGTGTGCAGAAGCAAAAAATGGCGTTGGCACAGAGGCTGAACTTGAGGCCAAGGCAGGTGGAAGTGTGGTTCCAGAACAGAAGAGCAAGGTAATAATAAGGATTTCTTTTTAATTATAGAAATCATGTGGGGTTCGTTAGAAAAATGCAACTATTTTAATTTTAAACATGTGCACTGGTAGAAACTAGAAAGACATACAAACAAAGTTATGTACAAAGAATTGCTGTGAACTCAGTTGCATGTATTGATGTTCTTAAACTTTTTAATTTCAGGACAAAGCTGAAGCAAACAGAGGTGGATTGCGAGTTTTTGAAACGCTGTTGCGAGAACCTGACGGAGGAAAACAGGAGGCTGCAAAAGGAGTTGCAGGAACTGAGATCACTAAAACTTTCACCACAATTCTACATGCAAATGAATCCTCCTACAACCTTAACAATGTGCCCTTCATGCGAGAGAGTGTCGAGTTCGTCTGCCAGCAACTCGGCTTCAGTGGCCGGTTCATGCACCGGAACAGTTGTTCCTCCTTCCATGCATCAGACATATCAGCACCACCGGTCCATGGTACCGGCACCGTGGACCCCGATTCCTCTCCGGCCAGCCTTTTTAGATACGCCACCTCAGCGTTCTTAGATAAATTCTTTTTGTACTGAATTTAAACAGTTAGAAGTATTTTGGAGTTGAATTACATTGTGGAAATATATATTAATTGCTTTGGATCGATGAGCCATAGTTATGTGCGCCTGATTTAACTTAATTAGTGCTATGATACTTTATTTGTACACTAGTTTTCTTAATTTGTTGTTGATACTTCATTACTGTGCATTATTGTAAACTTTTTTAGAAAGCAGTTGGGCAGCTAGCAAAAACAGCATAGCGATCATAACAAATTTTTTTGAAGAACGATCATAACAATTTTTATTAAACAGGAGATGGACAGTAAATGTTGAAAATAAATCTACGTACATTCCATTTTTTGAGCTGTAGATATTTCATGTTAATTTGTAAATTAAATGAGCGCTGTGCTCTCCGGTGCCTAGAGATCTAAAAAAGGACATGACGTGACTGGATACAGTCACGGTACATGTACCGGTCACGTGTTGTGATTTGCGAGTCCGTGCTATGATTATTCACGTGACGTGATCATTTATTTGAAAATTTGGCACAACATGTCACACGAAAGATCTGATCACGGCACGTGACGTGATCACACGAATCAAGTGTAATTAGGACCGTTATATCTTTATCTAATGATAAATATTGAATAAACTAACTTAGATTATGAAAAAAAATAGTTAAACATGATCAAACATGATGTGACTAACGTCTCATGACTATTCTTCTAAATTTGATCACGGTACGACGTATAAATCTAACCAGGTCACGGCACAACACAACACGAATTTAGAACCTTACCGGTGCCCCTTTCTATTTTTCAAGAGATGCTCAAAACTTTTATTTCTAAGAAAATTCAAGAACAGCTGTGCGATGAAGGTAATTAGGACAACCCAGAAAGTTAGAAATCAGAGGCGGTCCGATGCGCATCAGACCAAAATCAATTTGATGCTCAGAGTTTGTCCGATGCTCATCAGATCAAGATGTCAATAGTTGTTTTTTTGCATTAAAATTTGCACGGATTCATCGAGATAAAATGCATACGAATCTTGATATGGAGCGGACAACTTCGACCTTGCATCGGACCGAATTTTGTTCAATACTTCTTTTACTTTTTATGGTAAGATGACATGGATATTTATATATTTTCATAATAAATCAGGAAACTACCTCTCTAAGTTTCACCATCTAAATTAGGGCTGCAAATGAACCGAACTGAATCGAACTTACCTCCGGTCTGAGTTTGATTTGAATTAATTTTGAACTAAGTTTGATTTGAATTAATTTCGAACGAACTCAATTTCGAATCGAATTTTTTACGAACTCAATTTCGAACTTTTACGAACTTTGTTACGACTTACGAGTTATGACTTATGGCTGGGCCATAGTTCGAAATTACAACACTTCAATAAAAACTCAGGCATTCTGAATTTTAATTACACAGTACACCAAAGTTGGAAATCAAAGTTCATTACAAATACCAAAATTTATATCAAACACCAAAGTTTAGTATAATCAATCAAAGTTTAGTACAATCACAGTATCCAAAGTTTTCCAAATAGCTAACAGGAGAAACATTACCAAAGTTTTCAAATATCCAAAGTATTCAAGAAACATTTTTCAAAAGTCAGAACTGAGAGCAATTATGAACTGGGCGGCCTTATATTTTCATCAGCGAACATAAGTTATCAGCGGAAATCAACAGTTCACGTTTGAGTTAATTTCGAACTAAGTTTGGTTTGCGAACCTATTTCGAACAAACTAGGTCCAGTTTGAATTTGGTTTGAATTAATTTCAAACTAAGTTTGGTTTGAATTAATTTCGAACGAACTCAATTTCGAATCGAACTTTTTACAAACTTTTTCGAATCAAACTCGAATCGAATTACGAACTACGAATTTTTTGTGCAGCCCTAATCCAAATACTCTCCACATGATTTTGATATACAAATAAAAGCCACTGGAACCACCGGCCATAAATTTGGGAGAAAAAACTGGAAATTTGTCTGGGATGAATGTGACTGATAATTGCCCCGCCTGGTCACCAAAACCCCACACATTCTGTTCTACACTTGTACCAGTACCTTACAATTCAATGCAATGCAATGCATCCCAATCTGTAAAGCATGATGAAATTGTGTTGGTCCCCTTATCCCTGCCGGGTTCTGCATAGAAAATTATGTGGAGTGTTCGGTGGGTAAAGATATTAACAGAGCCAGTATGGTTTTATGCAGTGCACCAACAACAAAGTCAAATTGAAATGGTTTATAACTGATGCGTTGCATGCAGTCAAATCAGCTTTGTCAATATCTATACCCGGTTTTGTTGATCGGAATGGCAAATTATATTTCCTATTTTTATTTTTGATAGAACAGACAGGAATAAATTAAGTAATTATAAGATAAAATTAACTTGAATTATTTGATTTGAAATAAGTGATTTTGGTTTGTTAAAGATTCCCTAATAAATTATGTACCCAATGTAGAAGTCATTACCTGCATGGATATAAATTTAGGATCTAGAAAACCTTTTTAGATCTATAAATTTAGAAAGATCTCACCTTATCCAAGAGCTATCCAAAAGGAAAATGGAAAGAAAAAATAATTTTAGAGAATTCTGGTAAGATCTGATGTGCATTAGAGACTGGAGAGGAACCCAGCATGTGCTAACATTTGGCTGGTATACAAAATAGGGAACTTAAATTTGTTCCGCCTTGTGTTTTAATCCGTCTGTCCTTGCAAGTTTTAGGCTTTTATAACGTCAAATCATCACAAGATTCATAATTTTCTCGTACTTTTTGTCTTCAAAAGAAAAATGATTAGGTGGGACACATTCCTAACCCTTTTCTGCTTGTTTGGCTCAATACCTAACACAAAAGGCACATCTAGCTGCTGTTATAATTTGCCTCCAAGCTATGTGTAATGTGTTGGTGTTCATAGGAATTAAATATAATGGTAATTAAGTATATAAAATTTTCTTACTACGAGAATTAATTTCATACTATTCAAAATATTTTTCTTTAAACTATATTAACAATAAGGTATGATTCTCAAACCCATGATTTAAAGAAAAAAAAAATAAGGTATAAATGTAAAAAATTTGAAAATTAATGATGTCAATTAATCCCCATTCATTGAAGTAGATTCGCCTTTGTTGGTGTAAGTTGAACACAATATACCTAATATGAAAATATGTAATATGACAAAAAAAAATGGCAAAATAATTCATTAATCCACACAATTATCTCATGTCATATTTGTTTGCTTTAGCGAAACATTTTACTATACGATCCAGTTTTTTGTTAGAAAATCATTATTTGGCAATTGTTTGCACCTTCAGGATAACCTAACTTGAATTATAAGAGTATAGAGTAGAGACAGAGAGATCGAGATAGAGAATTGTAAAATGAATTTGTCTTTTATTAATTTACTCAGAGTTACAGTTCATGTATATATAGCAGTGTTCTAAATAGCACGCTAAAGCAACACAATAGCATTTTCGGACCTTAAACACTAAGCTATGGGTTAAAAGTGCGTTATTTCAGCTACGACGGGTATCGCGGTAATAGTGGTATGCTATTTGCGCTACGCGCTATAGCGCACGCTATGCTACATAGGTTTTTATTTAAAGGTCCAAATTGAAACTTTTTTTAAGGATCAATTTTTTCAAGGTCCGGATTGCTTTTGCTTTTAAATAGAAAAAAGATAAATAGTTTATGCCATGATGCTTAGGTTTTTTTTTAATAGAAAAAAATATATAGGTTATTTTGAATGGAAAAAGATAGATAGTTTATGATATTATTAGGGATATTTTGAATAGCAATTTAGACTTTGTATTGGTTCAATATGAATATTCTAATTCCTTAATTAATTTTGCGTTACTTATCGCTATATGAGACTTTAGATAATGTTGATAATTAGTAGAAATATAAAACATAATTTTTTAAACAAAAAACGCTATGTAGGATAGTACGGTAACACATAATCTAAGGAAGGGGATACATGATCTAACGAATCTGATGTACAAATCAAAAGCATCAGGACTCGTATATCTTTTCCTAACCAAAAGCCCTATAAATAACAATCAAACTACGTGGTCATCGGGGACAGCTTCTGACAAATCCTGCTATTGATCACCAGTCTCTGTACCTAAAAATCCACGAAACAACTTGTGGGTGAGCTACTAATCACTCAGTATGTGACCCAGAATTATCCCTTCAGGGATCATCTACGTTCAAAGCACTTTAAAATATAATCTACGTGCGGCTTTTATAAATTTGTGATGTGTATGCAAGTTTAATAGTAATGCAATAAAATATTATATTTTATTAACTATTAAATAAAATACATATAATAGATGCGACTATCCAAAATGATGTAATTATTCTAATATGTCAACATGCAAAGATACCCAAAAATAAAAATACAAGGAGAGTATTATATAAATAGCCAAATCGGAGTCCAGTACCTAAGTACCGTGTGTAGAATTTAATATAATAGTACGAAAGAATAATTTCACCCTGTGCCGTGCCAATCGAATCAATAGATCCAATAAGATATTGTCCAAGTACTGCGATCAGAGAGTCCAATGATACACGTTGCCTAGTGACATCGAGCATTGCCCCACAAGATACTAGCACGCTAGCAGATGGACATATCTAAATCCCGTGTATCTTTCTTCTAAACGATTCTTCAACCAAACATATAAAATAAGAGAAATCATACAAGCATGACGTAAGAATTTGTTAACCCTTTCCTCATGAGCAGATAAGGGACTCCACCGTCCGGCCAGACCAATGGAAAATAGTAACTGAAGCCACAGAACTCGAGATCGTAACCGAAGCCACAAAGCCTTAGAAGACCTCCCGAGGGATCAAGTGATCACTCAGCTCAGTGGCTATCGGGCCGGCTTGTACCCCATTCTACGAGACGGAACGAAATCACTCGATCTTTTATCAGCACTCACCAATGCATGCGTGTGACTATATAATAATACATTGTCTCCTAAGAGAAGAAAACAAACTAATGTCCTAATATATTATAATATTATATACTATGTCTGTAAGTTACCTTACTCCTAAAATACAGTAATTTATAGTTTTGTGCAGAAACGATAAATATGCCCTACAGTTTTCAATGCAGCTATTTAATTTTAAATAAATATGACATGTCAGATGGGCCGACTCGTAAAAGTACGCCATGAAAAGAATAATTCAGATATCCCACACCTGAATAATAAGCGGGATTCGTGTGCAAGCGCTAGACACCGGTGTAGTCTGCAGGATCCTCGCTTGCTCCGGTATAGTTGTCCGCGGGATCCAACCACGGATCAGAATCAAGATAGGTCTGATGACCTGAAATTCGTAACGTAAATAAATTAAAAATTCTAGCTAAATTCCCGTGACACTCTCCCCCGTCTTGTTTTATTAATGTGTTCAGATTTATTTCATTTAGCTACGGGTTATAATATTTATTTGATTCAGTCAGTATGACGCATTCAGATTAATCGTAATTAATTTATATTAATTTAATTTGAAGATAAACTGCTTGTTATATTTTTAATTTGAAGATAAAATGTTTATTATAATTTAATTATTATAATAAACGGTTCTACTAATTTACTTATACGATAAAAATACGTTGCTTAATTTACTCTAATTATTATAATTTGAAATTATTTTTAAATACGTACAAAATAAATATACATTGTTAATTAATTCGTCTTAGGATTTCATTAAATAAATTTATTAAGTTACGTACTCTGTGTCCTTAAGATATATATTATCCTACCATTTTGGATTATAATAAACCAATTACGCTAATTATATTTATTTATAATAATTATGCTTTCAAAATTATATTTGAAAATTAATTACTTTAGTTAACTAATATATTAGCTAATTATAATTTAAAGTTGATGATATATATACTATTTTATTATTTTATATAGTTACAGGTGTGTGGTGTTTATTTGATAATCAATTTATAATAATTTAACATATATATTATATATGAGCATTGTACAAATAGTCGATGTGTGTATATGTAATAAAGATAACCGAATAGATTATTATATATGTCAAATTTCAAATTCTCATAGTTATCAATAATTTCCTAAGAGAAATTTAGGATATAAAATTTACGGGCTCGTTACAAGACATCTTTACTTTTATTATAATAATAATAAAAGTATTATTATTATTATTATGTCACATGGTATTAATTTTAAATCTATATCACTTTTATTTTTGAAACCTTTTAAGTTTCTGTTTTCAAACCGAGCCCAATTCCAGTAGCTCAAGACTTGTTAAAACTAAATTTTCTTTTTTATTTATAAGTTAATTAACAACTTATATTTTAATCAAGTGCATATGTTTGACATTATGATTTTCGGCATAAGGGTGCATGTGTAGCTCATGTCAAATTTCATCAAAGAAAAACATATTTCAATTTATTTATTTTCTGTTTTGGGCTTTGCACAACCTAGCCCGAATCTCTTTTATTTATTCTTTTACGGTTAGGGCCGAGCCGAAATTTGTAGAATTAAACCCAACATCGAAGGCCCATTTACTCCAAGGTTTTAATCAAATTATTTGGACTTGAGAGTAGGTCCGATGGTCATCAGACCTACCTCGGTTCGATGGGTTTAATCACCATCGATTTGCTTTTAGATTCGTGCGAAATGCTTTAAACCCCGTGTGTTTATGTTTCAATTTCGTGCGCACAAATCTTATACTACATCGGACGGTCAGCGTGGCGTTGAACCTAAAAGTAGGTCCGATGGGCATCGGACCTACTCCGTTCTCAATTATTTGGGCCCCAAAACATTTATAATACAGCCCAATCAAACCAAACCGATAATTCAATTCAAAGACGCCTGTTTAACAATTTTCCAATTTTTCACATCTAGGTCCCTATGACTAGAAAATATTACTTAAGGCCTAAGATTTTCACAACAATTCTTTCATTTCATGCTTTGGTCCCGATTATTTACCATCTTCGTACCAGAATCGGATTTGGTACCGTATCAGTCACAAATTTGGCGTAACAGAGGAGCAATTTGAGTTGCGATAAATAATTCAATGGTTGCAATAATTCAAGCACACAACAATTTCATGGGTTTGTTCAATCCTCACAATTCACAAGAGAAAATTTACTCAAACAAGCCATTAATAGCACACGACAAATTTATTTCAGATACAAGTATGAGTAGAAATTCAAAGTCATCAAGCAATTCAACGAAATTGGTAGTTCTACTCCAAACATCAAGAATATTGTCAAAAACAAGTATGCACAAGTGAAGTGCGTAATTTTCTAATCAATAGCACAACAAGAGATCGATCAACATGTCATATGACCTAAACCGAATCAGACGGCAAAGGCTAAAAGGGTTGCAAACCCGTAAAGAAAAAGCAATAAAAATGAGAGAGGGGAGGAATACCGCGACCACAAGACTCGTTTGGGATCGCGCCTTTCCCACCTCGCCTCTCAATCAGCCACCAAGTCCACGAGCTCAAGCACTTAGCAAAAACGAAAGAGAAATCTCAAGCGGGTCGGATTGCAAAAAGGTCGTATAGAGGAGCAAAAGAAAGAGAGCGAAAGATTGAGAAATTTTCAGAAGAGGGAGAGAGAGTGAAAGAGAATCATCAACCAAGAGGACAAGGTGCCCGGGAGAGAGATATAGAGAGGGGGCGTGGGTACGCTCGTGGCCGTACTCTTCGCGTGTGCGTGTTTGTTTCAATTGTCGTGCGCACAAATCTTAAATTAGATCAGACGGTTATCATGCTCGTTGAACCTAAAAGTTGGTCCGATGGGCATCGGACCTACTCCGTTCTGGGGCCCTCCGCTTGGAAGGAAAAATAGAGGAGAGAATGATTTAATTTGGGGACTGGGGTCCACTGCAAGTGAGGCAGAAGGAGGATAGAGAAAAGAAATGAGAGTTTGAGGCTGGATTCGTGTAACTTTTCGTGTGGCCACAGTGTTATCTTGTTTCTTCATTAATCATTATAACCTAATTGTTATGTAAATTCAACCTCCTTTGAATTTTCAGTTTCAAATCTTTTGAAAGTCTAAGTTGATTTTCATTTACCTAACGTTAAATAGAAGCATTCATTCTAGGCTAATTGTTAGCCATTCATTTCATTAAATTCGAAACTTCTAATTATAATTACGTATGAGTTTTCTATTGACATGTTTTAAATTTTAACTATTCAAATTTGTTGTACACAACTTTTTTGTATGAGGTTAAATGTTCGTTGTTCTCCAAATTAAGTTTATTTGCTAGATTTAAATTTTTCAATAATTATTGTTTATTTATTAATGTTTATACGTTGGATTTACTTACCTTAGATAAATTTTAAAATTTTACTCATTCGTAAATTTACTTTTAATTAATTATTGTTTATCACAAATTAATCAATTTTAAAATTTATGGAATTATGGGTTATCACAGCTACGCTATTCGCAATAGCTTTTTATTTAGCCTTTCCGTGATGACGCGGTAATCGAACTGTAGTACAATTGAGCTAGTATATAATACTAATTAGATAAATGGGCTTTTAATTGGGCTAGGATATCCACAAATTTAAAACAAATTGGGCTTTTAATTGTATATTTATAATATGCTAAAGCCTAAGTCTGTTCCTTTAATTGTTTAAATAACCTCGGAAAGCATTAATAGGCCGACTAAGACCCATTTAAGGCTAGATCCAAAACCCATTTAAGGCCCAAAGGTCATAGTAATAGATGCTACATATAATTTTGTCATTGGTAAAGTATTGATATTTTAATGATAGAGAAAATTTCTAGTGTACTCATACAAACTTTCATATAATATTCAAAATTCTCATAAAAACTGAACATTCATTCTTTTATCCTCTTTTATTTATTTAATCTTTCATTTACTTATTATAAAAATAAAATTGACAAATATATCCCCCCTCTTTCTTCTCCTCTTTCGTTGCATACACAAAACCAAAGAGTATATATTCAAAATGGAAGTATAATGTCTAGCAGGTAGCAGCACCTGATCTGCCTTGATTCTTACCTTCACATCTTTCTCCACTTTTTATATTTTTATATTGTAGATATACACACCAACAGGTTTTTGAAAGTTAGCTGAAATGCCCCAAATAAGTTTGTTTTACCAAAATTTGACGAACGATGGCGATCATTTTCCAAAATATACTAAATTCAAATGTTGATTATTTGAAAAGAAAATATACGAAATTCATAGCGAATGGTGCTTTTTTCTTCTTTCTATTAATTTTGTGTATATTTGTCAATTTTAATTTTAAAATAACTAGATAAAAGATTAAATAAATAAAAGGGGATAAAGGAAAGAATGTAAAGGTTTTATCGAGATTTTGAATATTATGTTGTTTTTTATGGGGAAATTGGCAATTTTGAAAGTTTGTATGGGTACAGTAGAAATTTTCCCTTAATGATAATAGATTTGTTTCTCTCTTCAAATATTTCAAATTCAGAGACACAGATGCAACTCATACGAAGTAACAATGTAACATTTGTGCATTCAAAATTTCAGCCCAAACATAGAGAAATTCTTGGAGAAGGGTATCTTTAGCAACCTCTTATTTCTCCTTTAATGGTCCCTTTTTAGCAGCTTTGCTTGTGCCCTCTATAATTCCCTTCTAGCACTTTTCCTTAGGAACCAAGTCTTCTTGTCCCAACATAGCAGTAGATCCAAAGAAAAAGAAAGGAATACATCTCCCAAGTCAATTAAAAAATAAGTAGAAAGAGAAAAAAAAGAAAACTAAAGCACAAAAAGGAGATACAGATAGAAGAGAGAAGAGAGAAGAGCTTCCTAAACCTTTCTAGTTTCTTCTCCTACAATGGCAGAACCAATCAAAACACAGACCCCAAAAAACCAACAAGACTCATCTCTAGTTCTCTCAAATTTCCAAATCAAAGCTATTTTTATTGCAATGTTTATTGTTTTTCTTCCCATTTTGTCCTCCCAAGCCCCAGATTTTGTGAAACAAGTTCTTTCAAATAAAATGTGGGAGCTTTTTCATCTTCTCTTGGTCGGCATTGCCGTATCTTACGGCCTTTTTAGTAGAAAAGGCAACGACCAAGAAACCGAGAAGGGCAATGCAGATGAACCCGACAACTCCCGAAGTTTTGTATCGGATATGCTAGATGGGTTGCCGGTTTTCGATTCAAATGAATCCGACAACACAAATATTCAATCTTGGAGCTCCATGTACAACCCTAATGAGCCTCTTGTTGTAGTAGAAAATGAAATCATGGATGGAAATGCACAGAAAATTAACAAGCCCCTTCTTTTGCCTATTCGAAGCTTGAACCAATTAGCCCGAGATGTACCCAAATTTCATGAACAGGATGAATCATTTCAAAACAATGGAGATGCCGAGGTGTATGATTCAACCAATGAAGAAGAGAAAGGTGACATTCTTCAACCATCTTATAATTCCAATTCGGGTCGTTCAAAGAACGAGTCGTTTCGTTCTTTGAACACAAAACAATCAAATAATGGTCGAAAAATTACACCTGAGAATTTCAAGTGTGAACAAAATAATTCCAGTTCAATAGGCCGGTCAATCGAAACAGTTCGATTGAACAGTAGTAACTCCATGGATGAATTGATTAAAACATTGGAGTCAGAAAGTGATGAATCATTCGATGAAGAAGAATCATCGAATTCGAGCAGTTGCGTAACTGATGATGGAACGGAAGAAAATGAGGTCGATAAAAAAGCCGATGAATTTATAGCAAAATTTAGAGAGCAAATCAGACAGCAGAGGATGCAGTGTAGGAGAAGACCAACTGGTAGGAAAGGTGGTGGAAAATAGTGTAAATTAATTTGAATTAAATTTTAAAGTTTGGTAGGTTAAATGTTGATCAAAATTACTTGATCTTGTACTTTCTTTGTGATCTACCTGTATTTTTTCCCCTTCAAATGAAGATGCTGTTGTGTCATAATAACTAGATGTCCGATGTTTTTATGTAGCTACATTTGTATGAAATTAGTTTTTTATTTACTAATTTACATGGATATTTATATTTGGTTTATGCATGTTTAACTATTTGGCAATTTACTAAATTACATGGATATTGGTTAAATCCTCAAAACATTAGGGCTTGTTCGGCACGTTACTGTGCCCGTGGGAAAAAAAAAATTCAATCTGATTGAATTTTTTTTTCTCCACGCATACAGTAAAATTTAGTTCAATTCCTGTGCCCACACCTATTCCTCTCTTTCCGCCGAACAGGCCCTTAGTTCATGTCGTCGCAATGTTTTGTTTAGGGTTAATTTTGCCACCAACTTTGACAGAAAAATAATGGCGGGGACCAAAATGGTATAAGCGAAAAATCTAGGGAAATGTATAGGAGAGAAGAAAGGAATCCATGTGAAAATGGGAAAGGCCAGCAAAGTTCCAGAAAACCTGGGCACGACGCAACCTTTCTTGGAACATTGCACCGCGTTTTAATTCTATAAAAAGACGATATCTTTTTGTGTTTTTCCTCGAAGTGGACGGGGTAAAATTTGAATTCCTTCCCGGTTGAGTTACCTACCCTACCCTACTGTTAAAAAAAAAAAAAAAAGTTACCTACCCTACCCCTCAACTCGGTAGTTTGGGGTCACCTTAGAGAAGAACATCCAGCCCAACAAGTAGAAAAGATGAAAGTAATAAAGTGGGAATATAGTCCTAGCCCAGTCGGCCTAGTTTTGCATCATTGAATACGAAAAGAAAGAGGTCAATTTGGGTTCGATGTCCATCGGACTCAAAGTGAGTTCAATGGGTTCGATGCCGTCCGATCTGCTTTAAGATGCGTGCCTGTAATTTTCATCTGCTTTAAAATTTATGCGCACAAATCTTAAAACAGATCGGACGGTCACGAAACCCATCGAACCCAACCTGCTCTCGAAAAGAAAAAGAAAGATCCTAAGGCCCTATTTGTCACGGGATTATGCGGGATAGGATTTGACGGGATGGAAACTCACTTTTAAAAAAATGAGAACTCATGGGTACTGATACGTACGGAAATTTGATGAAATAAGTGTTCGATTGTATCGTAGGATTAATTGTGAGAAGTCTTATTTTCTTTCTAAAACGATTGATATTATACAATTAGTTTTATTAATAAAATTATTAATAATGTAATAAAATAAAATATATTAAAAACTAACATAACATAACATAACTTATTAATTATTATTTATAAAATATAAATATTTTATAATTAAATAAAATAAGAAAATAGGTACCAATAAATTAAGAAAATATTTATAAACAAATGAAAATAATATATTCATAATTTTTAAATTATATATATATATATATAGAATCTGGCTAATATGCTACGCATATATAAGGGCCCCTCCGTGCTACGGCTCACTTTTTGAGTTTTCAAAATCCTAACGGTCGATCCGAACCGTTCAACATGATCTCCATATGAATATGTACTTGCAAACCAAATTTTACATTTTTTAGAATTTTTTTACTATTTATTAAGCCACTTTGAAAATCGCTGATCCAATGGTCCAGAAAAGTTTACTGTTGTGTACAAATTAGTGTTTTTTCAAAGTGGCTTAATAAATAGTAAAAAAATTCTAAAAAATGTAAAATTTGGTTTGCAAGTAAATATTCATATGGAGATCATGTTGAACGGTTCGGATCGACCGTTAGAATTTTGAAAACTCAAAAAGTAAGCCGTAGCACGGAGGGCCCTTATATATGCGTAGCACCTAGCACTGTCCATATAGATATATATATATAGAGGAGGGATCAAGTTACAACAAAGTTACAACAACCATTTTTTTTATTTTCAAAGTCTAAATCGTTGATCCAAACCGTTCAACATGATTATCTAAATAAAATGTGCTTGCAGATCAAATTTTACATTTTTTTGAATTTTTTTACTATTTATTAAGTATTTTACAAAAAATAGTCATATTCAGACCATTGAATTTTGTACTCATCTTAATAAATAGTAAAAAAATTCAAAAAAATGTAAAATTTGATCTGCAAGCACATTTTATTTAGATAATCATGTTGAACGGTTTGGATCGACGATTTGGACTTTGAAAATGAAAAAAATGGTTGTTGTAACTTTGTTGTAACTCAAAATTGTTGTAACTTGATCCCTCCTCATATATATATATATATATATTTTACATGCTACGGTGCTACGGACAAGCCAAGAAGCATTAAAATTTAAAAACTATTAGCTAAATTAAGTTTGATATTAATAATTATGATAAAATAGCTTAATCACATCAAGAAGTAGCTAATTTATTAGTTTTCACAGTAGCTTGTTCGGTTTTTAATTGAACTGGAAAATTTCAGTTTAAACGGATTAGTTTCTCAGTTTAAATAAATTGGTTTGGTTGAAATTTTGAATTATTTCGGTTAAAATAGACCGGTTTGGTTTAGGCTTCTCAAAACCAAACCGACCAGTTTATATTGGTTCGACTCTCATTTTATTGGTGTTATAAGGATTTCATTAAACCGAACCAAACTTCAATTTAGTTCGGTTTGAACCGAACAAACTGAAATTTACTTCGGTTTGTTCAATTCGGTTCTTAATTGGTTGATAGGTTTAATTGGTTTGGTTTTATTTTTGAAAATCAAAGAAAAATTTGATTTAGTTATTTTTCTTCAGTTTCAATCGAACTGACCGTTTGAACACCCCACGTGCAACTCGTTGGATTTTTTTTTGTCAATTTTGTTATTTTTTGTCTATATTATGCTCGGTAAGGAGTTGTAAAGAACTTTTTTTTTATTAATACAATTGTTGTTTGGGCAATACCCAACAACCTTAAAAAATATATATTTTTAGAGTGAGACTATTGGGCTGATCCAGTAAGAATCTCTCTGGAGATGTATAGATTCAGATTATTTTTTCTGAAAATTATTTGTTTCTCTCAGTAATTTTGATTTGTAATTAGAGTTAAAATTAGTATAAATTTCTTTAATTTAAATCGGTAATAAGAATTAGAAATTAGAGCATTGAAAATTAAAAATCAAAGTATTTTTTTTTCTAGTACCCGATCAGCTAATGACTTTAAAACTAGTTAACTATTTAAACCTGATTCGCTATTTTTTTGCCACCCTCTTACGAAAATCCTAAATCTGCCCTGGTGGCAATGGTACTTAGCAATGAGCATATAGGTTCGTACAATGAATTTGAATTTTTATTTTTTAAGTTAAAAAGGCTGATTCGAAACATTTAACATGTTCTTCATATGAAAATATATGTCAAGACCAAATTTCACATATTTAGAGTTCTTTTACTATTTGTTTAGACAGATAGAAAATTGTCTGATATAAAGATATTGGATCATCCGAAAGTGGTGATTTTCTATCTATCTAAAAGAATAGCAAAAACTTTTAGAAAAGTATCAAATTTGATCGGAAATCATATTTTTATACGGAGATCATGTTAAACATTTTGGATCAACTATCTAAACTTTGAATACGGATATATAAATCAATTTGAATGAGGTTATGGTAGTATGTGCATTACAAAGTATCACATTCAAATTTTTATGTTAAAAAGTTTGACAAATTTACATTAATTTTTTTTTTTATGTATGAGGTTACAGGTCGTTATGACGGACTTTATACATTCATCCAATTAAATATGTTAATAAAAATTTTAAGTATCAAAATAATTAATCTGATCGGAGGACATTGAAGTATATGCGTTCAAATTAAAGTGTGAATGTATGTGTTCGGATTAAAGTGTGAATATGTGCATTTCGAATTTTGACATTAAGTCACTGTTTTTGGTATATAAGACATAATATTGTCAGTAAAATTATCATTTTAAATATATAAAAAATATAAAAAAATGAGGATGGACCAAAAAAGAAAAATCAATTCGTTGTAAGTTAGCCCACAAAAGAATCAGCTGCGTAGAAGGTGCCGATCCCAAGTGTCAGTGACATGACACATTAACGGATGTACATCATTGGCACAAAGGATCTGGATAAGCCGGTGGTACTGGGAACACAGGTGCTGTCAGCGATATAGAACAGAAAGGTTTGGATTGGAACGAGGCCAGACCAAAGACTTATCTTTGACATATCAGGTATGATCACACATAGCAACAAAAAAATTACAGTCTTGGCAGTCTTTGATTTTTTCATTCTTTATTTTTTTCCTGCCACCACCAATCAAACAAACAAACAATGAGTTGTTTTCATTATTAATAATTATCTTGCATTTGCCTCGTAATTTTTTTAATGCCGAGTTTTCTATATTTAAGATATAAATTAATAAAAGTATCTACATATTTTCATCATTGATAAAACAACTGAAAAATATATAATCTACTTTGCAAAAAACATATTCGAAAAAGTTTCTAACGTTCATAAAAAAATATGTATATTATTTTAAAAAAAGAACAATTTTTCCTTTGTTCTCTTTTCTTTTGTTTTCTCCGAGTACTGTCCAAAATAGAATTGGGGGCTATGATGTCTGATTGGAGCCATTTGATCTGCATAAAATTTTACACCAACATTTTCAATATCATGAAAATAAAGTACTGATCTTGATGTGGATCAAATGACTCTAACCAAACATTAGACTGTACGCCCTTGTTTCTCTAAAAATATGTTATAGCTAATTAAAAAAAGCACGAGACAATAAAAAGGGCGGTTTGTATTCAATTCAACGCATAAATATGTGTGATTCGCACTGTTGTTTACAGGAGAATGCAGGTAAGTGTAATGTCTATTTTTTTTTTAATTAGTGGTTTTAAATACTAATTAATAATTTTATTGATAAAAAATATATTTACAACAAGTCAAATGATTCTAATTCCTAAATCTAAACTCCTTTATTTTTATTAATTTATCTAAACTACTATCACTATCTAATTCTACTTATTTGCACTCTTAAATACTCTAATACATTATTCCCTAACCCTCTCTACGATTGGATTCATTTTCGACTGATAGCCGCCGTGCTCCGACGGCCGGATCTACTCACTGCCGCGCTCCGACGGTCGGATCTACTCACCGGGGTGCTGCAACGGCCAAATCTACTCACTGTCGCGCTCTGACTGTCGGATCTACTCACCGCAGTGCTCCGACAGCCGGATCAACTCACTGCCTCGCTCCGATCGAGATAGGTAGAAACTCTACGCTTCAAGTTCCGATGATACCGCGCTCTCGGCTCCCTCCCCTTTCTCATTCTCTTATCCGCTAAAAAAGATAGAGACGAGAGAGAGGAGAATATACCAATGTGTCGGATTGAGGCTCAGAAGAAATAAGAGAAATGGAGGGGTAGAGGAAGGAGGCAACTAGGTTGCTGGATCTCTCTTTTTTCCTCTCTGGACGAAAGAGCGAAATTTTCCATGTTAACCATTGTTCGTGTAATGTCTACTTATGGATTAACTATGCTTAATATGTGATTAAGTAGTATAATTCAGAGGCGGAGCCACTTGTAATAAATGGCGGTCAATTGACTTCCATTTATTTTCAAAATTTTTGTGTTTGTTGGTAAATTTAAATATAATTTAGTAGAAAATGCTATGTAACTGTCAAATTGACCCCCATTAGACTCTCATTCACGTTTGACCCCATAGTCTAAAAGTCTGACTCCGCCCTTGATATAATTGTATAAATAATACTATTCTTTGGTCTTTTTTCGGCAATTTTGTTTCATCCAAATAATGTTTCCATCACTTGTCTCGTCTAAGTGAATAGTGATAGCAACAAGTTAGGGATAGTATACAAACTGATCAATCGGATGGTGGTAAAATTATATAGGTAATCATTTTTATTTTTCAAATACGGATACAGATTATTTATTAAACGGAAACAAGTATCAATTGGAATTTAAACGAATATGAATAGTATATAAATATAATTTGAATCTATAATTTAGATATTGTAACAAAATACATAGTCAACAAATTATTTTTCACATTAAAATATAAAAATAACATTAAATGTGGATATTATTTGAATGTTTGATTCTTACAGCGAACAAAATATTTTTTTTGCATGTTAAACTTATTACGTCATTACAATATATATTGTTTATAAAAATTAATAATTAATATAACCATATCTTTAATCAAAAGATGCCAATAAAATAACATTTTTTTTCTCTAAACATACATGGTTCTAATTTAAAAAAAAACAGATATTTGGAAAATTAAAATATACATATACTGATAATTTTCTGTATTCGTATCCATATTTGCTTTTGAAATTGAAACCGTCTTCGTATCCGTATCTACACTATATCTATATTCATATCCATATTCAAATATTCAAATTCACAAAAATTTAAATACAAATCCTAATAATAATATCCGATTCGTTTGCACCCCTTGTTGGCTTCACATCCTTTGTAGTTGGTACCATGATACTTAATTATTTTTTTATGCAGTTAGAATTATTAGTGTTTTCATTATGTTTTATTGTAATCATAATTCAAATATTTATGATGCATATATTTAATACCTTCGATAATATTGCTTAATTAAGAAAAACATAATGAATGTGCCCTCCTCATAGAGACAATTTGCATTAAACTGAAATCAATTTAAAATCTGATTTGTCAGTCGTTAAAATATCATGGAAATTCCACCCTTAAAATTTTAAGTTGTCAAGCTAAAAGTTGAATGATATTCAAATTGACTAAAATTTAATACTAAATTCTATTTAAATAATGAAGAGCATATCTATAATTTCAAAAGAAGATGATTAATATATGATAGTTAGAATTGTCTTATAAAAGAAGGTGATTTAAATATTTCGTGTTCTTTTATGTTCCTTCCAAAAGATACAATAAAAGAAAGAAAGACTCATTATCTGTATTCAGATTGCATGGTTCAAATTTTTTTTGTTTAAAAAAAAACATAGCCCATTTCATTAGATAATGAAACTTCAAAGTCTTACATCCTACAAAAGAAAACAGAAAGAAGAAAAAGAAAGGAAAACGGAAACGGAAACCTAAAAAGTTACTACAATTCCAAATTGTGTGCCTGAAGCACCGAAAGCATGAATTCACATCACCCTCGGTACCGTAATAGAGAATCTTTTACAATTACTTGATCTGGATATGGTACCGTAAAGGGAATCTTTTACGGTACCGGGGAGGATATGGATCCCCAAAAGCATAGTATCCTAGTTATAGCTAGCGTAGCCACAACAGGACTGGATACAAAAGTATCTATATAGGAAAGCACAAATATAAGCTAAATTAAGTCGAATCATTAGAGTGCCACACCACCATCTGTTCATCCTCAGGAGAAGCAACCTAAAGGGGAATCTCATCCAAGTCTCTAGGAAGCCACTCATTAGCCCTCTCCTTGAGCTCCTTTGAAAGTTTGCCTGTCTAATAGACAACAAGAGAAATTATGTTAAGAATGACATGTCTATCAGATTGAGTAATGGATTCATTAAAACATAAATCATTTCTTTGTCACCAAATACACCAAATCGTTGCACTAATAACTAGAAAAAAGCAACTATGTTGGTTTTATTAAGATTGAGGGCAAAGTGAACAACATTTTTCCATTGAATTTCAGTTATGCATAAAATCTTGACACTGTCCCATATAAAACCATATATGTTTAGTAAAATAGCATTGAAAAAAGAGGTGATCTGAATCTTCTTGATGATGTCAAAATTGACAAGTGGTATCTCCAGGCCATCCTCTAGTGTGCAATTTCTTCTTAGTAAGGATTTTATTTCTATGCATTAGCCACATAAAAACTATTATCTTTGAAGAAAGAGGAAGTTTCCACCACAACAAAGGTTTTTGTTTTTTAACTACTCTAAAATTAAGGAAGAGATACAAAGATTTAACAGTAAATTTGACAGAGCCATCCCACTGCCATGCTAGTTGGTCAATTCCATGAGTAAAAGAGGTAGAACTGATAATATTCATGATCAGTTGCCAGTCATGCATTAAAATGCCACTAAGAGCTCTTTAATGCATGTTCCTTGTATGGCAACAACTTCCTGGATTGTGATCTTAGAAGTAGTGAAAATGTCAAACAAGTGTGGGAAAGCAATTTGTAAAGCGCATTGCTAGTGCCATACATCCTGTCATCACATGCCCATGACTGCCAGGTTGTTTGGTAATCCCAACATTTCCAATATGCGCTAAACTATTACTTGATGTTAACATTCATATTATATTGCAATATGTCTTTCCACAAATTGAAATAATTGGGATCCTGAAATCTCCACCATCATTTTAAGAATAAGGCACAATTCATCTGATTAAGGTCCATAATATCCATACCCCCATACTCTTTTGCTATGCAAATACTTGGCTAGTTTAGAAGGGAGTATCTTTTCTTGTTACTAGTCCCTTGCCAAAGGAACTATCGTCTAATTTTATCAATTTCCCTTAAAACTTGCTTAGATATTATATATAATGATAAGGTATCCAATGGAGCAACAAAGAGAACTGAATTGAGAAGTGTGATTCTGCCTCCTAAAGACAGAGATTGGCCTTTCTAACCTTGCAATTTGTGCCTAAACTTATCAATTAAAAAACCCCAATCTCTTCTAAAAAGTTATTTGTCACATAAAGGAACCCTTAAATACTTAAAAGGAAATTTAGATAGCTGACATTGGAATATGGAGGCCATATGCTGAGCTTCATCTATATTGAGATTTATTGGGTATAATTTAGTTTTGTCTAGATTCATTTTAATTTCAGATATAGCTTCAAACATCATCATAGTCCACCATGCATTTTCAGCTTTTAAGAATAATATGATATCATCAACATAGTGACAATTGGTCACTAGTTGCTGATTATCACATAGGGGACCTAGACCTATGACTCTACCACTTCCTCTTTCTTTTGCAAACAATGTATACAAGGAATCCGTTGTCCAATTGAAAAGGTAAGGGGACAAAAGACCCCTTTGTCTTACCCCTCTTTTACATAAAAAGTATGGAGTGAGCTCCTCATTGATATTAACACAAGATTGAAAACTCATGAGCCAATATTTAAGCTAAGAAGTCCATTTGTTATCAAAACCTCTTATCATTCATCACCTTAAATAAGTAATTCCAATTGATTTTATCATATAAGTCTTTTCAAAATTAATCTTAACTACCACTCCTTTTTTGTTTAGTATGCCTACAGTAATGAGTGATCTCATGACTAAGCACAACATTATTAAGAATGTATCTTCCTTTGGGGAAGACAGATTGATTCTTGTCTATGAGTCTTTGTAGTATTAGTTCCATTCTATTAGTCAAAATTTTGGAAATAATTTTAAAACTACAATTAACAAGACTGATGGGTCTAAATTTCTTGATACTTGAGCATCATGTTCTTTTGGGATAAGACAAATGAGAGACTTGTTAATAAACTAGAGTTCAAGATTACTAGCATGGTATAACCAAATCATGTTTAATTGTATCCCAAAAGAATTGAATTAAAACTGAAAAGTGAACCCATCAGGTCGTGGAGCCCTATTGGGATCTGACTCAAAGACTGCTCTATGTATTTCATCTACTGAAAAGGTATCAATGAGCAAACTATTTTTCAAGGAAGTAACCTTATCCTCAGGATCTCAAAAGTCTAAATCAGTGGTGCCAAAAGTACCACCCTCTGTACCCAACAGCTCCTTATAGAAGTTTTGTATGTGATTATGAATATCTGGAGAGCTTTATTGAGAGTATTGTCAATTTCTAGAGAAATAATTTTGTTTTTTCTGTGTCTAGTATTGACCACTCTGTATAAATATTGTGTTAGTCACCCTCATGTAACCATTGTTGTTAGACCTGATTTGCCAATATTTTTCTTCCTCTAGATAAATATCATCTAGTTGAGTTTTAAGATGGATCAACTCTTCTTTCTCTATGACAAAGAACTCCCGATCATCTCTAATATCCTCAAGATTTTGAATTTGATCAATAATGGCTTTTTTATGTCTTTTTTGGCCCCATAGTAATTCTTTGTCCACTTTTATTTTCCTTTTAAGGTGCTTGGTTTTATTATGCCAAGAAAGCCCTAGCTGGTTCAAATTGAATTATTGCCCTTTTCTGGAAATATGTTTGACATCTGTGGAACAATGAAACAATGCGTTAGTCGAATGATACTATTCTAAAGTCAGATTCAGATTCAAATGACACTATTCAAAATAAAATTTACGTGATGATAATTGAATTAGTGCTCCTATGCAAATATCTTTGACAACTGTTGAAATAGTAAAATAATGCATCATTGGAATGTCACTATTCTAACATCATTCATTGATTTGTTGGAGGAGCCCTATGTGCAGATAGAGCCACACGGAGTTAGTTACCAATAAGGCAATAACAAATACTAGTGTTCTTTTCTTCTGAAAAAAAATTTTAGACTTTCTTCTAAAAAAATACTAGTATTCTAAAGTTTATACACGGTAAAGTAAGATGTTTTGTAAAGTGTAGTAGAGTAAGGCTAAAAGGTAATGTTCTTTGTATGAATAGGTCGCAGTTTTGAAATCCGAATGAGAGTTTCTTGTTAATATTAAATAGTTGGATGATTTGATATTTAATATTTATTTTAAAAAATAAATATGCAAACTAAATTGTCTTCCGCTTCTGATTGATTGTTTTTTCTGTAAAAAAAGTAACTACTCAACTATTAATTCGGTCACTTCCAACCTGGATTGAATCAATGCTTTGGTCTATCACACGTTTACACGACTGACGACACACAAAATCCGAAAAGGGCCTTTTGGATTTTGAAATTCTAAGCAGAATGTTCAATGAACCAATAATTCGGTCATCCCCCCTCTCGTTCGCCATTTCAAATTTTGAAATCCTAGTTGGACCGAAGAAGTAGTTTGGTCACCCTTATTTGTTTTTGAAAAAAAAAAAACTATCAATTTGCTTTCGGACAAATCTTTTTTTTTATTTTTTAAAGAATAAATTGTAAGTAAGATGGAATAATTAAACGAGGTAGCGTTGAATAAAGATATATAAATAGTATAAATTATTCAAAATCAAAATGCCTTTATATATTACAATATAATGTGATGATAATTAGTGTTAAGTATGTAAAAATATAATTGACATAATAATAAAATGACGTCTAAAATACTAAATTTAATTATCACCAATGGTAATGAATAACAACTAAGCAGCACTTATATTTGCAAACAAAATTAAGTCTAAAGTAGGGCTGCACAAAAAATTCATAGTTCGTAATTTGATTCAAGTTTGATTTAAAAAAGTTCGTAAAAAATTAGATTTGAAATTGAGTTCGTTCGAAATTAATTCAAACTAAACTTAGTTCAAAATTACAAACCCAACTCAAACTAGACCTAATTCGTTCGAAATAGGTTCGCAAACCAAACTTAGTTCGAAATTAACACAAACATGAACCGTTGATTTCCGCTGATAATGAACTTTAATGTTTTATTTAGGATAATATTTGGATTTGTAATAATTCCAAACTTTGGTGATAGTTCTGTACTTCTATTGATATTTAAATTGTACTTTGAATACTTTGGATATTTGAAAACTTTGGTGATGTTGCTCCTATTGGTTATTTGGAAAACTTTGGATTATGTGATTGTACTGAACTTTGATTGATTGTACTAAACTTTGGTGTTTGATATAACTTTTGGTATTTGTAATGAACTTTGATATAAACTTTGGTGTACTGTGTAATTAGAATTCAGAATGCCTGAGTTTTGAAGTGTTTGTAATTTCGAACTATGGCACAGCACAGCCATAAGTCATAACTCGTAAGTCGTAACAAAGTTCGTAAAAGTTTGAAATTGAGTTCGTGAAAAATTCGATTCGAAATTGAATTCGTGAAAAATTAAGTTCGTTCAAAATTAATTCAAACCAAACTTAGTTCGAAATTAATTCAAACCAAATTCAA
Organism: Carex parvula; assembly: GCA_025461045.1. Taxonomy (NCBI): domain Eukaryota; kingdom Viridiplantae; phylum Streptophyta; class Magnoliopsida; order Poales; family Cyperaceae; genus Carex; species Carex parvula. Next base: position 1,089,724 of record JAJGRW010000317.1, read on the forward strand.
ACTGGAGGTAAGTTTGATTCGGTTCGGTTTGTTGCAGCCCTAGTATAAAGGAAAAAGGTATATTTTTTTTTTTATTCATCCCAGCATGCCCCTTAGGGTTTTCTTCCCTCTGTCCCAGAGCATGACATTATAAAATATGCATTTTTTTCTCTTAGTAATTATTTGATTTTTTTTTAGATGATAGTAACTATTTGATTGTTTTGATAAAAACAACTATGGTTAGTTAATCGTAGATAAAAACAACTATGGTTAGATAAAATAGTTAATTCGAACCGCTCAATACGATCTTCATATTAAAATGAGCATGGAGATCAAATTTCGTATTATTATTTTTGGATATTTTTTTAACTTTTTTAGATAGACGCAAAATTATTGTTTTTGGATGGTCCGTATTTTTTTTTTGAAAAAGAACACCGAGTTCAGATATTTGACCTATCTAAAAATATCGTATATCCAGATTAAATTGTTTACTCCAATCATGTTTGGTTAGAGTTTGATGGAGTAAGTTATAAGGATAGAAAAAATTGCAAGATGAGGGCCTGTTCGGCGCACCCTAGGGAATGGGTATGGGTGTGGGATAAAAAAAAAATTGAACTGAAAATTACCGTTCTCTTAGTAACTATTTGATTTTTTTTTCCACATGAACAGTAATTTTTGGGGAGCAGCCGAACAAGCCCTAAATGTTACTCTATCTGCAGGGCCCACATGTGGAGCATGCTACTCCATCTAGACTCTAGATTCTAGAGAGATGTAGTTACTTATTTTGGATTAACTTAAATGTTACTATATCTTATTCCTTTAATGTACTCCACTTACTCGACGACCGAATATGACCCAAACACGTTTTAATATGGAGATCTTGTTGAGTATGTTCGAGTCAACTTTTTGAACTTTGAACACAAAAATAATAAAGATGTGAAACATGATTAAACGAAAGTCTTGAACATAAACATGCTCGGTAAACTAACTGACGATGAAAATGAATTCAATTACTTTTAAATCTGGCCTTTAAAGGTGCCTCTTAAAATATATAAAAAAAATAATTTTGGTCCGGTAAGCCTTGCAAAGTAATGTGAAGCGGTTTGAATGGTTCCCAGTTTTGTGTGTTCTATTAATATTTTAAATCTGCTGATCCATTACTTTACTTTTTTTAGTTGTAATTTTACATCATCCCTTTTTTCATATTTATAATACCTATTAAGTCTAGAGGTAAACATCTTGAGGGCTTTGGTTTAAAAGCTTGTTGAGATAGAACGTTTTGCATAACATTGTTGGTACCCTTTTATGGGTGGTGGGAGTATATGTTCGTTTTATTTTCTACTTTGCACTTAATTTGTTTAAATTTTAGGCAGATAAGAACGAACACTATAAAAATCTGTCACTATCTGCGAGGATAAAAATGCTTTTGCCAATGATATTTTCGAAGATACTCCTATCGGTAATACCGATACGCTCGGAAATAGCAATTTATGCAGATGTATCCTCGACAATGGTCACCTTTTACCCTCAATATAATAGAATAAAATTTGGAGAATATGACATAGTTGTATAATTATTTCCAATACAAGTATACATTTGTATTTTTTACAAAACATAACATAACAAAAGAAGCATATTTTAGAAACTTTTTTTGTATTAGAAATTGACAAGTGTCCTCTCCAGAAATACCGCGGTTTTGTCACTATGAACAGGTGTCCTGAGTAATCTAGAACACTTGATATCTCTATTCTTGTATTAAACATGTAGATATTCTGATTTGTTAATGACTGTGATTAAAAGATGAAATTTAGAATTGAATATCAATCTTTCAATCAAATAATATGTTTTTTTTTTATTTGATGCATCTTTTTTATGTTGTTTTACGTGGAGAAATCTAAATTTATTTAGACACGAACTCACCACACGTACTCGTCATATTATTTTACGTGTTTTTTTTTCATTTTTTAAATATCGTTTAAGAAACTTTTGGATTGATCGATAATTAATTAGTAATGTCATCATTTCTTTCTTTTATTATATCATTTAAAAAATATTATTTGTCATTTAATAATTTCATTTAAGTAAACATTTTCTTATTCTCTATTTTTTTGTTTGTTTTATTCTATTTGCATGAAGGCTTGATATATTTTTTGCATGAAGACTGTATATCTCTACGGTTACACGCGTACATACAAGTATATCGTATTGTATCCGCACCCAAAAGATTATGGTTTCTTTTGTCCCTACTTCTATATTATATTGATGTACATTTCTCTCAAACATAATTGTCAATGGTTGTCTTAATATTTCAAATTTATTTTTTGAACTTCTTAAATGCATGCAACCTTTAGTTTTACATTAATGCACAATTAAATACTGACTTGCTTATTCAGTTTTACATTAGAAGTTTGTGAGTGAGTCTATGGTACTATGCATAGCACGGTTTGGTCTGTACTACGGATCAATATTTTCGTTTTCAAAATTTTAACGGTCGATCCGAACCGTTCAACATGATTTTCATATGAGAATATACTTGTGGGCTAAATTTTTTAATTTTTAGAATTTTTTTACTATTTTTTAGATAGGTAGAAAATCACTGTTTTTTTATGGTCCAGAATTTTCAGATCAAGTGATTTTCTATCTATCTTAAAATATAGTAAAAAAGTTCGAAAAAATATAAAATTTAGTCTGCAAGTACATATTCATGTGGAGATCGATCACGTTAAACGGTTCGGATCAACCATTAGAATTTTCAAAATAAAAATATGGCTCCGTAGTACGGACTAATCCGTGCTATGCATAGTACCATAGACTCACTCTTGTAGAACTATTAGTTGAAGATAGTTTAGAAGTGGGAGATTGAAGGTTGCATATAATTTATTAGAAAATAAAGTAATAATTGTTAAGGACATAAAGATTAAATGACCATCTACGCTTGCAGATTAACCTCTTAATTAGAGCAATAGGTCTGACTTAATATCCAGTCAGATTTCTATTATAGATTAATTACTCTCTTTTAATAGTGTTGTACCTGATAAATCAATGAAGTAACCACCACATGTAAAAAAAAAAAAACAGAGATGTTAAAAATGTAGATGTTCTAATCCGCCAACAGTTGTAATTAAAAAATAAAATTTCAGATTAAATATGTCTCCATTAAAATGCACGGACACAATACTAATAATTAAAGCGCTAGTGAGGTGATCAGGTGAGTAGTAATTGAACTTGAAGTTGGAGATATTTTTACTTTGAAGTAGAATTAGGATGGTTTTAAACTCAACAAGTATTTTGCGAACTTAATTTTTAAATTTATTAAAATAACTTCAAACAACAAATGAATTATTGCCATCCATCTACTTTACAAGTATTGTGTTTACCTTACAAATTTATAAATTTCAATTTTTAAAATCGATTTCAACAGTTTGAATTGGTTGTATAAAGTTATTTTAATAGATTTTCGAATTATATTCATCAAAGATCTTGATAAGCTTAAAAGTACCCTAATTTTACTTTTCGTTTTGTGGTCTAAATTTATAGTATAGATTGTCTATACTAAGTTTTTGTAAATTGTTTTCTTTCGGGAAGTAATGAAAACCGGTTCTTCTTTTTTTGGTAATATTTTTTTTTAATTTGAAAGTAAATAATCCCTTTTACTTTAATATAAGAGGAGGGATCCACTTACAACAAATTTGAGTTACAACAAAGTTACAACATTCATTTTTTTCATTTTTCAAAGTCCAAATCGTCGATCCAAACCGTTCAACATGATCATCTAAATAAAATGTACTTGCAAATCAAATTTTATATTTTTTTGAATTTTTTTACTATTTATTAAGATGGGTACAAAATTCAATGGTCTAAGTATGGCTATTTTTTGTAAAATACTTAATAAATAGTAAAAAAATTCAAAAAAATGTAAAATTTGATCTGCAAGTACATTTTATTGTGGAGATCATGTTGAACGGTTGGATCGACGATTTGGACTTTGAAAATGAAAAAAATGAATGTTGTAACTTTGTTGTAACTCAAATTTGTTGTAAGTGGATCCCTCCTCTTAATATAATCTATCTTGTTAAATTTATGTTTGACAAAAATAGAATCAAGAGCTAAGGTCCTGTTCGGCTGCACTCTTATTTTTACTGTTCATGTGAGAAAAAAAAATTTATTTAGATTAAATTTTTTTTTTCCCACGTGAACAGTAACAATCAATTCAGAATTTTTCTGTTCCTGTACCTATTTTTCTGCTCATGTGTCCGCCGAACAAGGCCTTAATTGATTTTTACTCCATGCATCAAACATTGGAATGGTAGTATTGGTACTATGATAAATGCCACATCTGTACTTCTTATCAAATAACCCCAATAAAAGTTTTCAATTAATGTTTTGATGAAATGCGTATTTCAAATTTTTGGCGGCAATCTATACTAATTATTAATTTTTAATAAATATTGAATATATTGTATTGGATGGAAAGAGATTGTCGGATAGATATTGAATCAAATTCGGATTAATATCATTTTAGAATCGTTCTACCCGCTTTAAAATTCACGTAGATAATTTATTTAAAAGTTTCTTCCATAAATTTAAACAAAAATAATTTTTTATTCAGATCAACCGATTTCGTTCGAATAATATCAAATTACGATACCGCATCTTTTTTCCGTTTTGGATTGTGCCGACATTTTTATTAATATACAAAGTTTAATAGAAATTAATATTTATGTGCAGAATTCTGAATTTTCGTCAAAAATATCTAAGCTGGCCATTTTATGGCCGGTTTACTCTCCCAGTAAGCCGGCCATAAAATTGCCGGCTTACTCGTTTTTTTTTTTTTTAGACACTATGAAGAGCAAGATGATGAAATCTAATACTGAAAATTTGAATTTTTTGTTTAAATTATTTGTTAGATTACTTCTTTTGATTTATAGTTAGCATATTTATACTAAAATACGCTAAATTACTTGAAATTATGTTAATTACACTAAATTACATTACATTACGCTAAAATACGGTAAATTAAGCTAAATTACATATGAATAGGGACTATATCTTCACTGAAAAGGCGAAAAACGACGACGAAACTTCAAACAGTCATAAAACGACGCTCGAGTGTCCGATTTCAGCAAATGCCACTTTTCGGAAAGCTTGCGAAAATACGCATGCGTCCATGACCACTATGTCATTTTTCAAAATTCAGAATTGCCAAAAAACTAAGGAAAGTGCCTCAAAACTTGAGTTGAAGTTTCCGATTAAGATTTTCATTTCTATTATTCAATCTAAGTAGCTCAGTAAATTAGTTACATAATGAACTTGTAGAATACCAATTTTTACTATTTTTCAAATTTTTTTACTACTTTTTATGATTAATGAAAGATGGCACAAAATCAGTATACTTTAGCGTAATTTACCGTATTTCAGTATAATTAGTGAAGTTATTGTAATTTAACGTAATTTAGTGTAATTCAACATAATTTATTGTAATATAGTGTAATTCAACATAATTTCAAGTATCTCTAAAAAAAGAAGTAATTCAACATAATTATAAATTAAAAGAAGTAATCTAACAAATAATTTAGACAAAAAATTCAAATTTTTCGTGTTAGATTTCAATATCTTCCTCTTCATAGTATCTCTAAAAAAAAATCAAATAATTTTGTGAACGGTTTGGACATTTTTGACGAAAATCCGGAAATCTGAACATAAATATTAATTTCTATTAAACTTTGGATATTAATAAAACTGTCGGTGGATTGTGTTTTGAGCGCACTCTTTCCTTTTTTTTTTTTACTGATAATTTTTTAAAATCTATCTTTTAAACTGAGTAAAATCGACTTTGTCTGGATTCTGAGTTCTGACACTAGCGACTTTTTAACAGCACCGGATTTTCGTATGAGTCAGTAGACCATGTCTAGTCAAAAAATAGAGAAACGTCTCGTCTTCTCTTCTCTGTTTCATAGATCACATATTACTTGCCTCGATTCCCCCACCTCCCTATCTCTCTCTCACATACACACTGACACGGATCCATATCCTCGACGGTACCGTAAAATATTCCCTTTTACAATTAGCTATTTACGGTTTGAGATTAACTCTCAGGCGGTTTGGGATTCGGGCTGACTGAGGGGACAGTATTATTGTGATTTGAGATTCGTGCCAAGTTAAAAATAACGGTCCAGATCAAGTAGTTGTAAAAGATTCGTTATTACAGTACTGCACTGGATATGAATTCCACTGACACACACCTTCTCCCAAAAAAGTTCCCGACTTTTGTAATTTTTACACCTCAAGAAAAACCCCACAAAAAAAAGAGAAAAAGCTCACCAAAAAAGGGAATCTCAGTCACTTGCTGTTTGTTAGTTCTACGACCAATCTTTCCTTGCAACAAAGCAAGGAAGAAAAGAATCACTTTCTTTCTTCTCCTTCCTTTCTCTCTCTGGCATCCCCCCTCTCTCTCTATCACGAACCAAAACCCTACTCTCTCCCTCTCTCTCTCTCTCTCACACACACACAAACACACAAAATGAGCGAGCACCAAACAAATGTCATCCTTGCAACAGCCACCCCTCTCTCTCTCCTCCTCTGTCTCTTCTTTCTGTACTTGTATCACTACAACCACCCCTTTTGTAAAAGACTAACCCGCCATTTTCGCAAGAGATGCACTGACCTTGCGAGCTCACTAGAGTCAGGTATGATGTACGGTACCGAAACTGAAGGTTTAATAACTTTCTCTGGAGGTGAAAATTTAACAGTGGGTAATATCTTGGAGGCGCCGGGAGAGGTGGTAGGTAAATCAGGTCATAGTACACTGTACCGGGCCTCTATACCTGTGGGTCCTACTGGTACCAGTTCAGCGAGTGTGTTACTGAGATTCATCAGGCCTGGCTGTGCTGGCCGGTCCGAGGAGATCGTACCGATTGTGAGAATGCTCGGTACGATTCGGCACCCCAATTTGGTACCACTAAGAGCACTCTATGTGGGTCCCAGAGGAGAGAAATTGCTTGTTCATCCTTTCTATGTGGCGGGCACACTTGCACGGTTTCTCAGAGGTGTGTGCTTTTCCTGTTTTTGAATTTGGAAATTAAAAAAAAAATATAAACCTGTGTAATTTTTTGTTTTTGTTTCTCAAAATTTGTCAAAAGTTCTTTCTATTCCACCTATCTTTGAAATGTACTAAAATTTAATTGTTCTAGATACCATAAGAAGTCTCAAATTTAAAGAAATGAATGAATTATCTGACTATTAATCTTCGGAGAAATATGACGCAACCACTGATCTGATTTTCTACTGTACTAAACAACAGAAGGAGTTGATGAAACACAAAAATGGGACATAACTTGTAAGATTTCGATCGGCATTGCGAGAGGATTAGACCACCTTCATAACGGGTTATCAAAACCCGTTATCCATGGCAACCTCAAAGCCAACAATATACTCCTCGACTCAAACTTCCAGCCTCGTTTATCGGATTTCGGTCTTCACCTCTTGTTAAACCCGACTGCATCACAAGAGATGCTTGAATCAGCTGCATCCACTGGCTACAAGCCACCAGAACTAATGAAAATGAAAGATGTTAGCACCAAAAGTGATATATTTAGTTTCGGTGTGGTTCTACTGGAAATGCTCTCTCCGAAGGAAGAATCTGTACGAGATGGTAGTGTGTTGGCGAGTGAAGAATTGCACGTACCGACTAATTTCAAGGATTTGGTGCTTGAGAGGAAGATAAGTGATGCATTTGGTACCGGGATTTTCGACAAAGAACAAAGGCGGCGCAAATGAAGCGAGAATGCAGATGCTTTTTAGACTAACCACAGCTTGTTGTTCTCCTTCGCCGGTTTTGAGGCCGGATATTAAGGGTGTATTGCAGCAGCTCGAGGAAATTTGTCGGTGATCGACTGATCGGTAATGTTGTAATTTTAGATTTTTTTACATGGTTGGTACCAAATGTTCTGGGTATAGTAATTACTAATTTGTATAGCTTTCTGAAAAGAAATTTTATATATAGTTGGTGAACGAAGAATAGCTAGGAGTGAAGAAACTCGTAAGAATGATATTTAAGTTGCTAAAGGCATGATTTCTCTGTTAATTTTTTGTTTCTTTAATTTCTCTGATACATTTTTTTCCAGAACTTGACATAACATAAATACTTCAATAATCATGAATGAAAAAAAAATGATTTGTGTAATTGGAAATGAAATCCTATAATTACCATTAACCAAAGCAAAATGCAGGATACATTTCTCCTGGTAGAGATGTGTAATGAGTAGGGTTAAAATATACCATTGGTTGTTCTAATCATATCCTACATCTCTATTTCCGTTTTTAAAGTTCAAACAGTCGATCCGAACCGCTAAATATGATCTCCATATTTAAATATGTTTAGAGACAAAATTTTATTTGTTTGGGAAATTTTTTACTATTTTTTAGATAGGTACAAAATCACTGATTCTGGATCGACTGTTTAAACTTTGTACTTATCTAAAAAAATAGTAAAAAATTTCTCAAAAATATAAAATTTTGTCTCTAAGTATATTTAAATATGGAGATCATGTTGAGCAGTTCGAATCGACTGTTTGAACTTTGAGAACATAGATAAAGATGTGGAGTATGGTTGGGGCGTGCATTTTAACCCTACTTGATGTGTAATAGCTGTTGGCCTTCCTGTTTTGTTATTACAACAACAACAACAAAAAATAGCCTGATTTGGTGAATCTCAGCGGTTTTAAACCACCTCATGATTTGTGAAGCACGAATCTTGAGGGAGATCGGATGGCAGAGAAAGAAACGTGACAAACTTCCCATATTATTTGGTTATTTATTTTTAAAAATATGTGCTCCTTAATTAATAATAACTGATCTCACTTTGGCAGCAGTTGGGCCTATGTTTAATTAATTTTAATAAATTGCTAGTAGCTCAAGTAGGTGAATGTCTTGATCTTAGATAGTTAGATGCAACGTGTTTATTTCATTTGCTACTCCAGCTCTCGGATTTCATGTTGTCGGAATGGACTCTGCTGCTTTTTTTAGAGAAAAGGGTCGTACTTTTCCAATTCCAACAATTCAAAATCGTTGAGATTTGTATATGAAAAAGTTCTTTTATCGAGATACGTGAATAATTTTTTTTGAATAGTTGGAATTGGAAAAGCAGAATTATATTTTTCTCTAAAAAAAGCAGCAGAGACGGATCCCATGTTGCCTATACATTTTGTAGCAGCCAATTATAATAAAAGAAATATAGCTTGTTCTCCTTATTTACTATTTTTTCTTTGATGTGGAAAGAAATTGAAAAGGATTGTCACATAACAGTTTAGAAGTCCTTTTGAGTTTGAAATTGCAAATTTGCAAGCAACAAGTGTTCAAGTTTCGTAACGAGCTCCACGCCTGTTCAATAAAATTTTACTATTTTAAGTATAGACATGCAAAATAGTTTATACTAAATTTCAAACAAGAAAAACAATAGACAAATTCATAGCTGCAAAATTATACAAATACGAAAATATTATCTTTCTTATATTGGATTACAGGCGTTAATTTTGATGTTATGTATTTCTATAGTAAGTTTGTGTATACTAAATTATGTATTTTTTTTATACAAATATTTTTCTTTGAACCGTACGAAATTATAATTTACGTTTTTGGACTTACATATAATACATTTTTAGAATTAAACTACCATTTTTATTTCATAGGAATATAATTGGAACAAATATAAAATACGTGAGCAAATTAAAAGGTTCAAGTTTGAATAGCAGAGCTCTAGAATTAAAAAGCAACATTATAATACAAATATTATCTTGATACATGTTACTGAACCTACGAACTAATGGTAAGTAATGACATGTCTCCTAGTATAAAAACTAACTACACAAGTATAGAAGTTTAAAAATTAAAATTATTTAATTTTTATTTAGTGCTCGATAATTATTTATATTTTTTTTCTTAATTTTAATAATGTAGACGCTATAAATGCTTGTGATTTGGACTAAAGGAAGCGCATCTGCTGCAATCCGAGACCGGTAACAGTAATCCTGAAATCCCTGCAATCAGAATCCAGCCGTCAAACTGTTTTAAGATGCGTGCAAGAAAAAATCAGCTGTTTCGAAATGCATTCTCGGAAATATTTCTATGGATTTCAACTGATCTGAATCCTGAACTAAAACCAAAAGAAATATAACTACTCCATTGGTTAGCCTATCAAGCGACACATGAAATCGAAACCAAAAACATGCAAGCGGGCGACAAGGATCCAGATTTCCTGATAGGTACAAATTTAATGAGGTGAATCAATGAATTTCAAACCCAGTTATAGCATAATTAAAACTTAATAGCATCATTTAATAAATAAAAAAATCACAATGCCATCAACAACCCCTCACAGTGCAACGGTCCCTCTACGCCACAGAGGATTCTGAATTCAGACCGAGATAACATTCTTGGAAAGATACCCAACGAAGGTGTGCAGTTTGAGATTTGTCTTTTACTAACATGCAAGACCAAGAGGCGTTCGAGAGGTGTCCTTTATTTGATTCAATATAAAAAACTGCGATCTTTGTCCGTTACACCGTGGGGTTAAAAAAAAAAAATACGTAGATTAGGTTTGAAATACCAAATATCATGGTCCCATCAATCACCCCATCGGACCAAATTATTTTTTTGTTCTAAGGGTTTGTAACGTGTAGTTTGATCTATAAGATGTTATCTACACACAAACACACAATTGGGTTTCACCCGCGTATGGTATTTCATCAGAGCAAGAACTAACGCTAAAACATGTCTTCAAATATTGTTAAAATCGATCTATTTCATGAATAATATATTTACATACAAAATTATAAATTTTCTAATTAATTTAGTATAAAATTATGTAGTAAAAAACCCAAAAGTTTATAAGTTATTTTGTTTATGGATCCTGATAATAGTCCCCGCACTCCAGTCTCTGTAATGTCCCCGCACCATAATTACAGGAACAACAAAAACTTCAGCAATAATTTTTTTCTAAAATATTAATATCTATGAACAAAAGTATTTATACCTATGAAGTTACGTAAATAACAAGCCCCTCCAACCAAATTTCTCAAACGACCCCGCACCATAAATATTTGTGGGGGACCACTTAAACTAAATAGAGGGACCATACACGTTTTTAAAAATTTAATATTGTCATAACTATATGGGGGACCGCAAAACTTGATATATTTTTACCTATGACACTAGATGACGTCTGAAAATATTTTAATATCAAATATTGCAAGTATTTATACCTATGCACTGAAGTATTTATATGTATATACATTGTACAAAGTTTAATCTTCAGGTGTTGGTCATATCAAGTTACACATCAAGTAGTAATATCTTATTTTTCAAGTATTAATATCTTAGTTTGTAAATATTTATATCTATACACTGAAGTATTTATTCTTATGTGGGTAACTATTTTGTTAGAGGAAGGTTGATGAAGGGACCACTACCTTCATTAGAGAAAGGTTGACGCGGAGACAAGTGCGAGAATAGAGAAGAGGGACTATATAATTAGTGGGGACCACAGAGTGGGGGATTGAAGTGCAAGGATAAAGATAATTATTCTTTTTTATATGGCCTCCATACACTTCCGCATCTTTTAAATGCTATCCTCGAGAATTGAACCCGAGTATCTCCAAAGAGATGATTTGAAGAGACGAAACTTGTGCACTACACTGAGCCCATGGTTGTTATAAACTAATTTTAATACATTCATTTTCATTACTTTTTACCATTTGACTTTCTAATAAATTAATTTAAAAAAATATAAATTAGATACAACACTCAAAGAGAGTTGATCAGTTTCAACTGCTAGAATTTGTCGTTAAACTCACCGAGTACTTGGTGAGCTGAAAAACACCCTAATCCTACTCTATGAAAGGCCGACAGAACATCTATTACAAAAGGCTGCTACCGAAGTGGCTTTAGTGCATTTTGTAAATTAAACATCATCGGCTAATCTTACATATCAGCGCAAGTTTCTATTGTAGGTATTTCTCGAAAATTATTGCATCACAATGCCATTTCCCAACGAGGGACCTTTTTTGTAATGCCAATCTTAGACAGGCATAATACAAAGCCAGTTCGGTACCAGTGTAAAAGGGACCCCTTTTTGTTTGTGATAATGTCAAAGAAGATTTATTAGTCATTAATTGGCCTCTAACTCACAATTAGCGTAAAAACCCAATACACCACTTTCAGCTCGTCACGGCACCTAACAAAATGATCCCGCTCTGTACTATATCAGTAGATCAGCAAGACTTCAAAATCCAAGAAACCATAATTGTTTCTTTCATATCCTCGTGAGGTCGAGGTAAAAATTTGTAAATAATCCAAGTCATTTAACATGAGTTCACATTAACTTGCAATTCTCAAAATCTTCTAATTCTTAATTTAAAAGAAAAAAAATAATCTACAGGTATTGTGCAAGGCTTTCGCCGCTAAGGCTCTCCATCTCCTTCAAGATCTCCTGTGCCAAGGTCTTGACCGACAAGTCGACATCCTCTAGCAGCTCGCCCAAAAATGGAATAGTCTCAGGCAGGAAAGCCATGTATTCCTCTTTTAGGTGCTCAACCAGATATCTTATCACCTTCAGGCCTAGTATCTTCGGCCGTACCTTTTCATTTCTGGTCTGCATCAACACCTGCATGTGTATACAATACATGATTTAGTGAAAAAACTGTTCAGTTAATATAAAATGTCAAACACTGAGAAGAATGTTCAAGTTAAAAGAGTGAGGCTACGGTACTATGCAAAACGCATATTGGTCTGTACTATGAATCAATATCTCCATTTTCAAAGTCCAAACGATCGATCTGAACCGTTCAACATGATCTTCATGTGAAATGTACTTGTAGATCAAATTTTACATTATTAGAATTTTTTTACTATTTTTTTATATAGATAGAAAATCACTTGATCTAAAGATTCTAGACCATTCAAAAGAAGTGATTTTTTATCTATCTAAAAAATAGTAAAAAAAACAACTAGTCAAATACAACAAAAAGAAAAGAAAACAAAGAAAACCACTGAGAAAAGGATACACACCTCATGGTTAAGAGGTTTCCATAAGACATCGGATTTGGCTGTGACTGCCATTTGACCAAGGCATAGGACCAGCGAGTCATCCATTTCTTCTACAGTCGGAACATGTGACAAAGAAGATGATGGAGGCTCCAGTACAAACTGTGCTACAATAGGTTTCAACAAAACCTGGAGAAAGAAAATGCTAGTTGTAATACAAGTCCAAAAGAAATAGTTCAGATTACCAACAAAATCAAAATGCACCTTATTTTACCATTTATTTACCACAAACATGTTATTTCTAAAAATTGACATGGGATCATGATAGACGACAATATATCATTTATTTTCAGGAGAATGGTTGTGTATAACCTTGAAAAGGGAAATCCACATGTTGTAAAAGAAATATTAAGCAAGTGTAGTAAAAAAAGGTCATTGGTACATCTCACTTGTGTCAATTTATGACCACGGTTTCAATAAAATAATTGTATATTCTACAAGAGGACGAACTTACTAGAAATTACAAAATAAACACAACATGAAATAAGACTAACCTCAAAATTGGAGGAATCCAGAATCTTCTGGTCAGAATCATAGAGGAAACACTTGCGCAATGTCTCCACAATTAGTGCTCTCAGATGCCAATGCTTCTGTGCCAGAACTTGATCATTTTCTTCTTGAATTTTCATGTCATTGATTTTAGCCTTCTTTTTCTTTCGTTTCAACCCGACCAAGTCGGCACCTTCATCTGATGATAAATACCTCACACAGCTTTCAAGCAAGTATTTGAAGTAGGGCACAAACAAGGACCTAAATTTTTTAAAAATAATGAAACAATCACTATTGCATTTATAAATTAGTTTAAAGTATGAAAAACAAAAGTCTAAGCCACAGGCCCAGACAAACACATATCTACCATAGACCGTAATTCAATAACAAACCCAACAAGACAACAGAAAATAGTCCTGAAAACAACAAAGACAACATAATATTGTGTTAATATTATTCTGTACCCCTCACATCCTCATTTACTCAAAAGGACACATTACTTTCTAACTTTGTATACTTATCTCCAATAATGATAAATAATGCTCGACTTTTGTATTTTACTGAAGGAATTGGAGAGGACATGCAAGACATTTCTCTCTTACAGAGATATACATCTATTTTTGTACTACCAACAGTACTGCTTAAACTATTGCAATAAACCAAACCTACCTATGTTGCCCAGCCAGCTTATTAACAAGCTTGTAGAAAGAAATCGCTCTGTCAAAGCTCCTCTTGGGCCCAGACTCAACCTCTGACTCAGCCCATTCAAGACTATGTAAAAAGAGAGGCCTAAACATCGACTCTGTTAAACGCATTGTCAAACCCGTTAGAGCATTTATAACACTCTGCTCAACCAGATCTACATTCTTGACTGAATCAGGGGCCTCCCTACGGATATCAAGCGCAACTAAACAGTGCTCAAAGATTTTTGCATGGTATGTGCCAACAGAAGGCCGGTCCATTGAGCCGACTAGACAGGCGAGCATCTCAAAGGTTAGAGATAGGCTCATTTCACCACATTCTTTGGCGGTGGTGTATAATTGAAGCAATGGTTGAAGCAGGAGACGAACCTAGTAAAAAATAACAAAAATCAACCTAAAATGTCTATCAACTATAAGACAAAGTAGGTTCTGACATGATAAAGGACCTCGCTCACGTACCAGAATAGTACAGTGTTGGTACCTTGTATTCAAATTATAGGTAAGAACACTCATGTCCATATGTAACAAACCAAAAGAAAAATGAAACAGACAGGAACAAGTATAATAGGAAAATTACCGGTATCTTTTCAGTAAGAAGTTTCCGGACAGAAGCTATCTTCAGGTTTAACTTCAAATCGCCTTGAACAAATTCAGGATGAAGAAGAACAAGATCCAAAATACTTTCTAAATATGGGTTCAGAAACCCACTAAGCTTTTCCACTATTGCCTCAAGAGTTGAAACTACAGAGAATAAAAATGACACAATTTCACCAGTAGGCCCATTTTTCATACATTTCTGAGCTGTTTCTACCACATGCTTCATGACAAGAGGCAGCTGGGGCAGTGCCTTTGAGCCCAGCACGTGTATCAAAGCACCCGAGGCACGACATGCTGCAGATGAGATTCCCACATTGTTAGATGCTATGTGGTTTGCAATGCTCGGGAGAGAGGTGGTATACATTTCTGATGGATATATGCTAGCAAGCACTTCAAGAGAAGAAATGGAAGCAACTTTGACGTTAATGCAGTTGGGATTGTCATCGGTGCAATTGATCAGCTGGACCAACTTTGAACATAGTTCATTGAACGAGTAGGACCCGCTCTCATCGAGCCGGATCAAGGAAATGGCCCTTCTGTGCTTCGATTTTCGTGTTTCCTTTTGTTTCTTCTGGTTAGGATCCTCTTCTCTCAAAGTTTCACATAATAATCCTAGTGTCTGTTTTATAAAAGAAACAAACAGAAACAAATTACCATTACCACAAATGACAAGAGTGCCTCCTAAAAAATCACGAGTTGCTAAATTAATATATTTTTGGGTCAAAAATACCCAACTGTCTGTTCTTTCCAAAATCACTCTGATATGAAGTTTAGGATGCAAATCAATGTATTTTTCTTCAAGGAAAAATACAAGTTATTATATTATTACCTTTCGTTGCACATTTCTATTTTCAAAGCCAAGTAACCGAGTAATGCTTGTGGATGGACTAATCCGTCGAGTGATAGTTTTAAGGGTTTTATTGCCCAAGTCACCAAATTCCTTCACAAAATTCACATCAACGCCAGGTTGCTTCTTTCTCGTAGTTGAATTCTGTAATTGGAGCACAATTTGCTCCATCAATGTTCCAAGTGTAACCTAAAACAGGTGAAAGATAACTATGAGCTACTTCTATCAAAATTAATGTAACTCATATATACATGTATATAACCCATTCTGGACACAGCTGCATAATATTGGGCCCTTTTAGAACTTGCAGGAACTGAATTATTAGTGATAGTAGCCAACGAAGAGGGGCCAATTGACTTGGTTTACACATACAAAAAATGACAGCATCCCCCCAAAAAAATAAAAAATAAAATAAAATAAAATCTTGTAGCAATTTCAAAATCAACCTGAAGAAAATTAGCAGCCTTCTGAGACTCGAATTCAAATACCAACTCAGTGTCTTGCAACATATCCACGGTGAACCGTAGAGCGAGAAACAGCACTGGGAACTGAGCATCCCCCTCATGCAACTGGACTTCCTTGAGTAGGTTCACTAAAGAAGGGAACCACACTTTACAAGAGTACTGTTCACACAACTGAAGAGCTAAAGTATACTCCCAGCAGTCCAATGAGGTTGTCAGATTAGATAATTGTTCGCCACGAGTGGATAGTACAAGCCGTTTGACCATGGCATGAAGGAGAAGATATATCACAGTCCCCAAGCTGCAATCTTCTCCTAAGGTCCTGTAAAAGCAACACATACATGAAATTATACAATCTCAATAGCAACGTATGCCGTTTTACAACAAATTCATATCAGAGTACCATAACTACTTCCCCTTTATGAATGACATAAGAATAAAGAAAGACAGGCCTTCTTAATAACAAAACAAGCAAACAAAAACAGGGTACACTAGTATTCTTACTCAACAGTATTGCATGACTAAACTTGTAAACAAAGGACACAAACAAAGAAATGAATGAATCAAGAAATAAAAAAAAGAAAAACTTGCGTGATACAAAGAAATGAAATGAATCAAGAAATAAAAAAGAAAACTTGTGTGATTATACCTTGAAAGGTAGAGCATGAGCACTAATTGCCTCTGCGGTGCAAGATCAGGTAAAGCCTCTATGAAGATCTATATAACAGAAAACAAAAAAAGGACAATGAATTGGGATCGAAGAAAATATAAAACAGCAAATGAAAACCATCAACAGAAGAACAAAAAGTTACCTGAAGAAGCTTTTCAACACTGGTAGTCATTGACAGCCAACATGGCACAAGAGCTGCTATCAAGTCTTCCACAACATGTTGCGAGTGGCTGTCATCCTAGGGAGAAAGAGAGAGAAGAGTATTTAAGAGTTCGATATAAATTTATTTATTCAAGTAACATGAAGAGTACTTCAGTTTTATGTAAATTTATTCAAGTAGCATGAATAAAGTAATAATTACTATGTAGCAGACTAGCAGTTGTGTACCATCAGTACCAAATGCATACACTCTTTACTGAAGCTGTGCCACTTCATTAGAAATAAATTCAACAAATTCTGCACAACTTAAATTTTCACAGCCTTTCATGTTTATTTTCAGGAGCTATGGCATATTCATATCTAAATGAAATTAGAAGTATTTATTTATGCATCAGGGACAAAGTAAGAACCTGTTTTAAGGCAGATTCCCCAATGACAGAGAAGATGCTAATAATGTTGTCAGAAATGAGCTGTGGAGAGACCCTGGCAACTGAAGAAATAAGAGCAAATATGTGGTTGCGCACAGATACATCTGTGGCTGATCTTGCACAGGTTACCAGGAGATTGATGTTGCCATTGTCAAACAACTCATCCTGAAATTACCATACTGTCCTTTGAGTACAACAAAACAAAACAATAAATACTAATCTTGACCCCCAGCTGTCAGTAGATACCTTAAATTCAACTCCATTGTCATTGTCATTTTTTGTTTTGTCTTGACCTATTGGTGTCTATATGGGTATATAAAGGCCTAAGTTTAGGATAATCAGATATCAGTTGATACTGGACCAGATGAGCCCAATCATTAAATAAAAATAAATAGTTTCTATATGCCTGTAGAAGTAATAAATGTTATCTGAACCAGGCCAATTTTGTGCTGATACCTGGAATGGTAATCTTGCTATGTAGTAACACAAGAATTTCCCAGTCTATATGTTTTTCAACCATTTCAGGTCGACTGTACAAGCAAGGACCAGTCTGTATTCGATGCACTCACAAGTTATTTAAATTTTTTATAATTTAAGATAAGAAAATAGAGATTACTTGGGGAATGTTGGGTTCTAGCAAATCCGTGATATCCTTGAGAACAATTAATGCCAACTGCCGGGCTTGATAGAGAACACTAGAGAACAGTTCTGCATCAACATTTTCATTTTCTGTTTCAATTTCACCAAAATAACCCTTGATTCCCTCGTCAGAGAAAAGGTTTGAAAGGACCTGAAGAAGTGGCTTTACCAAATAACCCCTGAAAAGTAAACACAATACAACAAGCAATTGAGCTATAGACAAAAGCTATGCATGGAAAAAACCAAACAAAAGAGACTTAACAAAGCTGTTCGTAATATACCCCAACTAGAGCACGCCATAAGGTCAGGTGCAGTAAAGTACATACTAGTACAGTACTTTACTCTTTAGCAATGCTTGATTAAAATACAATAATATCAAGAGATACCTATTCACAAAGTCTTTCTTCAGCAACAGCATGTCCAGAAGAGCCACAAGAAAAGAAATTCGAGACTCCCCTCTTTTAAAAGAATCTTGAAACAGTCCAAAGAAATTTTCACTTGGATTCCTCTTCTTTCGTTTGTTTGCCTTTAAGCCATCACTCTCCTCGCCTCGGAAGAGAATAGCACTGATTAATTTTCTTATAGTGAGGTAGCTTATCTGCATTACCACCAACGAAGTTCAATAGAAGAACACATGTACCACTGCTACAAGTGATAAATGTCATTCATATGTCCTGAATATCACTGAATATGTAAACAAAACGTATGGACAATAGTAAGTTGAGACTACTGAACTGATCTATTCCCATGCTGATTGTCTACTTGCTGCTATAGATTATTGTGATTCTAAGATTTACAAAAAAAGGTAAGGAGAACAAACATTTTGGCGAAGCAGTGTTTCTCTGGTTGCATTTCGGATTTCAGTGTTCTCATTTCGGAGTAGAAGAACAAGGGCACACAAAAAAAATTCCTGAAGAGATAAAGTAAACAAATATGAGTCATAAATGGGATAACATTACTTTTTTGAGTATCCATATATCAGAATAGACAAAGAACTAAAGATTCATGACTGTGATGATAAGATTTAGAGGGAACACAATGAAATAATCTGAAAGGCAAATACAAGGTGGAAACTTTTTCCTTTTACCATAGCGTATATAATAAACAAGTTCCACAAATCCTCCTAAATTAAGGATCACTTTTATTAATTTTTCTCTTAATCAGCATGATCCACAAACAAAAATAAATGGACAAAATTGGAAAAAGAGAGGTACAAGATTCTTGAGGGCCTCTGAGATTTTCTCATTTTTGAGGGCCATTAATAAAAGCCTTGCGTGTTTCAAAGGTACACAACAAACAGGAGGGCAAAAAAAAGACATTATTTGACATATCTGCACAGCAAAAACCTATTTGGGTATTGTCTGGCATTGATGGTAAAGTTTAAGTCAATAGAATTGAACTCATAATAGTCACAAGTGAATAAATTGAACCTGCATCTCCATATCCATACTATCAATCAAGGATGGTTTTACAGTTTGAAGGATCGTGACAACTGTTCGGACCACAGCAAAATCATCAGAAGAAAAATTCTTCATCTGAAAAATATAGGAAAGATGTTAATAAGGAAAGAAAAAAAAGCAAGGACATAATTTCTCTTTTCCAATGACAAGATATTTTAACTTACTCTTAAAGCTCTGACAATTGAATCCAATATGTTTGCATCAATATCTGATATACTTGATGCTGAAAGAAATACCTGGAGAAATAAAGGAAACAATATTACCAACACAAACCTTTTGCTAGATTCGTGTTGTATGTATTGTACTCCTATAAATTATGTCAACAAATGATGCAAGATTTTAATCGCATTTTATCTGTTTCAATCATTAAAAACAGCCGAACTTGCTAAATAAATGTATTACAAATTTACAACCTATTTTTACTCCAGAAATTACCAAAGGTTAAAAGAAATGCAAAAGGGTCCAGAGTTAGGGGTGAAAATGGATACGGATATCTGATATCCGAATATCCGTGCAGATACAGATATGGTTTTTAAGCTTTAATATTCCGTATCCGAATAGTAGATATATACCATATAGTTTAATATATATTATGAAAATTATTGACCATTATAATTAGATATTATAAACTTTGGTATTTTTTATAAAATTTATATACTTTTTTAATAAATATCCGATCCGTATCTGAAAAATTAAAACGGATACGGATATGGTTTTACCACTATCTGCTCCATATCCGATCCGTTTTAACCCCTATCTGGAGTCCATGTTTGTTAAACTGTTTAATCATATCATGTAACATAAGGAGACCAAATAATACATGTTGTACTAATTCTAAGTAGAAAAGACAAAATAACGTGCAATAATATATCAAGAAATTGCAGAAAAGGACACTTCATTTCGTACCTCCAAGAGCAAACAGAGAATATCAATTTCACAAGAAGTCAACTTCTCCGGTTGATTATCTAATCCAAGATGATACTTATTCCATCTTTCCATCAAACTCTGTAGGAACCGCTTAGCACCTTCTACTTCATATATGGCACTACCTATTCCCTTTAGCAGCTTTAGCAGCATCAACTGGATCACAACAAAAACCACAAAACATTCGAAACTCACAACATTTGCTTCTTTACTTGCGCTTTTAATTCTATTTTCAACTTACTGTAGCAATTTCAAAAGCTTAGGGCTTATGTTTTGTATTTGTTTATTTTCAAAAAAAAAATGTTTTGTATTTGTTTATGGCATATTAAACAAGTCAGCTCGAGTTATCTAACAATCTGAGCTTGAGTATTGCAATCTTGGCAGAAAAAGAATTATTGTAAAAAAAATTTAACAAACCTTTCCATAAGAGGAAAATGCTAGTGCAGAGTTCAAGAAAAATAGAAGCAGACTATCCCTTGCTTGATTATCAAATCTGAAAAAATTGTATCAGAAGAACGTTGATGGCTCAATTAAAATAAATACCAAATCATTTAATATTACAAGATCAAGCACTGTCACCATTCACAGCAAGAGTACATACTGTTCCAATTTTTTAGTCAACAATAGGTGGATTTTCTTAATTTCCCTCAGAATAACCAAGGTAAAAAATAAGTTAGACGATAATTTACAAATGACTGAAGGAAATAAAAAAAAGGTTTACCTGTCCTGAACATCATCAGGTACCATGAGGTCGTGATTGGAGGAGCCAAGCATTGAGGCAAGATATGAAGAAAGAAAACTTGCATCTGAAGTGATCATATTCTTTTGGTCTACCAATGCCTCCAAAAACACACTAAATTTGTCTGACAGCAAACATTGGGGCATCTTGTTGTTATTTCCTGGAGTGTGTTAATCACAAAATGTGTAAATTAACCAAAATGTGGTATTAGCTCAAGAAAAATGAGAAGATATATCAGAATAAGGACCCATAGACCAGGTAGGTACCAATACCATAAATGCCAGGCCAAATGAACAATAGTATACCAGTATATTGCGCAGTATGAACTATCAGGCTTTTACTGCAATTTTTTAGACTAAAATAAGCCATGAATAAAAAGTCGCTGCCAGACTTGAACTGTGATGATATCACTTTGTTGAAACTGAAATTCTAAAGACATGAGTGACACTTTAGGCACCGTGCCTACGACAACTCCACCATAGGGTAAAAAGTTGCTAGTGTCAGAGGAAAATACCATTTCTCGGCAGAGAAGTACAGAAGTGGCGCCATACAGCAAGGAGAGATTCTATGCAATTCATAGCTGAGGTCCTTATATCCTGTACGAATAAAAGACAGGCATGGCTTTAATTAGGAACAAATAAATTATAAGAATACCAAAGGCAACAACTTAGACCAAAATTTTCAATTTCAACATTGAATTCTCATAGTTATTATTGATACAGTTTACAGGTAAAAGCTCCAAAGACAGATTTTACAATGCAAGTTCTCTAAACAAGACGAAAACACTAGACGAGTTTAGGTACCAAATTACAGTTGATCTTCCAAAAAAAAAAAAAGGAAATCAAAAGAGATTACTTTGAAATAAGATAATAACAGACCTTATCTTCGTGAGAAAGTGGGATGAAAAAGGATGGTAACCCAAGCAAAAGCTGACAATGAAAATTTTCATCCAAATTGCTTCTTTCAGACAAAGACGCAACCAGTCGAAGGCTTTCTACTTGGACCGCAATAGAGGTGCCTAAGAAAAATCATGAACAGAAGAAACTTATGGCACATGAACAGAAGCAAGCTTATGACACGAGCATTCCAAGAGTAATTCCATACTGAATCAAATGTTAAACAAATGGAAAACTATTCTGAAGCAGACAAATTTCTGTGAAAAGTTGGTACTAGCTACTCACAAGGGAGAATTTAATATTCCAAAAAGACCAGGCATAAACTCAACACTTAAAAGGAAAATTGAAACTTCACTAAAGTACATCTATCTATTTCCTGTAAACCTTAAAGTTAACTCTAATTGAAACTGGGAATCAGATAAGCTAAAGAGTGTGTTTGACTGTAGTCCATAACCCAAACTGGTACGGCTATTAGAGATATATTAGTCCGATTCTCCCCTTCCCCGCTCAGTTACCAAGACAATGTACCAAAGAAACATAAGCCGCCAACCTTCTTCAGCAAAGTACTTTGACAAAAACCGAAGAGGTGCACCATCTGTGCAGTTGATCACTAAAAACTGCAAATGCTTCTCAAATATATGTTTTGATTGTGCTGTACAGAAGAACAAAAATAACTCATCGACCATCAATTCAATGTTATTTGTGCCACCCTACAAGAAGATAATTAGAACTGTAAGAATATAACTTAAACAATAAAATATTTATAAAACTGATTAATTTCTTGCCTTGTATGGCAAAATAAACTGACTACAGATGCAGTACTAATATAGGCTAAAGGCACTTCCTGTGAAACTAAGCACCCACAAGATATTTTTGACACCAAAACCTACTCTTGAAACAGACAAAAAAAACATACAAAAGTACTTTCTCTTTTAGTTTGGTCTAAAATCTAAATCATGCTATCTGGAATTCAGTTTCACGGTTGCAAATGCTATTGTAAAAGGAATATTTCAAAACAATTTCTTGCAAAAAAACCTACCGAGTTATGCTGCCTAGCAGAAGCACATGCTTTCAGTAAACTCCAAAAGATACAAACAAGTGCTTTGGAGTTAAGTTCTTTGACGTCGCCAGTGGAGAGGCTATTTGTCAGCTCAGTACAACATTTGTCAGCCTAGAGTAAGAACTAGGTTTAGGGCACTTCATATCTTGAGGAAAGTTATTGCAGGAATACTTAAATGAAATAAACATCTCTACCTCCTCTTCATTGAGACTACACCCATGTGGAGACCCCATTTCAGACCACTCATCCTTAAGAGAACAGAAACAGATCTGATACAGCTCCATTACTCGGCCAAAACCTGACAAATCAATTAAAAGGGAGACAGTAAGCCAAGTAAACCAAATAAACAGACTATAGAAATATATTACTTTTGCTTTTGAGATATGCAAGTACCTTTGTTGTTCACTGACAACGCATGCAAGGTTATCTGTAGAAACAAGCTCTTCGACAAATTGCTAACCTTTGCTGACTCGGCCAACCACCCAATGTACTCTTTTGGGTTCTCCAGAAAAGTTCTGGACAGAGATTCTATTATCTTGGAATTAATGGTAGACGCAGTTTCAGCATCAAATGTCTGCAGAAAGTATGAAAATTATACAAGCAATGTGCAATTGACAAGATAATACAAATTCCACACCAACAAATAAGAAATAAAATATCAATGAATGCTCCTTCAAAGTATAAGCTGCAGTACCAGTTCCAGCTCAATTTTTTATTTTCGGGTTCTCATTTTATAATTTCCTAAATGCCTTTGCTGTTTAAAACAAGTAGATAATTTGTTGAGATTATTTTATTTTATTTTATTTTATGTCCAGTTGCCCATAGGCCATGCAATGTTTCTACAGCACAAATCCAATTACATCAACCAGCTTACATATTACCAAATAGAGGGAAGGTATAACCAGTGTTATTGAAATTTCCCTCTCCTACCCAAATTTGCTAGCATGTGGGCTGTCATATTACCCTCCCTATAGCAGTGGGTACATTGTTGAGATGATGGACAAATATAATGGCATAAATAAAATTTAATATCAAACACCTAAAAACCAGGCAAGATGAAAGGTCACTTCCGGTAAGGATAATTACTTCAATAATAAAAGATTAAAAGAATGGTCTCAGGCAGACTACCTTCAATTCATCAAAATTGATGGGATCAAATGAAACTGTGCTTTCAGCAAAGAAAGGCCATTTCATGGCATTAAATAACTCCACAGCCTTAAAATTAACCTTCGAAGTCTGCAGAAAAGAATAGTATAATGACCAATAAAATACCCCAAAAAACAAACATATAAATTCAAGATACAAAAGAAATAGAAAATATAAAAGAAAGAGACCTTTGATCGAACAACAAGAAGAGGAAATATTGTGAAAGCAACATCTTTTGCATGAGTTGGGTTGTGTGACTGCAGTTCCACCATTCGCTCGAGGCAAGAAACCATTACATCAAAAGCCCTTGATGTGCCAGAAGCACCTTCAAACAGAGTTGGACAAAGAAACATGACGTCAGTATTTTATAGACAAACAGAGAAACAGATACCTAATAAGTTTGGTACATTACGTATTGGCAAAGCAAAAAAAAAAAAGGAATAACACGAATATGACATGCTTAATACGGAGATAAGTAGGACCTATATTCACCGAAGTAATTTATTGGTCAAAGAAAAGATAAGCATATGCATACATATGCTGACAACGAGTATGTTATTTCTTTTTCAGAACAAATAGCAGTGTGTGTTTTCTGAACTACAGATCAGGAGATCACTGTAAAGAATTTTAATATTGATTCAAAAAAATATGAAAAAATAATGTATTGCTCGCTACCATACACAATTGGGAAATATAACAAAACAAATACCTTTCATGACAATATCAATGCAGTTGGAAAGCACATTTTGGTAAGCTTTCAAAAGGGAATTGGCACTAGAAACTTCAGCCATTCCTTCTATAGATAAGGCGGCTTGAACAACACTCAAGTTTGCATCAGATAAACCTCTGATTATTGTGTCTTGCACATTAAGAAGTTCCTGAACACATTTCACAAAGGTAGAAGAGTTTTATTGAATGGCATTCACCAACAAAAGTCCCAAGAAATAGGAGCTTGTAGTGTACTATTTCACAGAAAACAAAAACAGTGTGCAATTACCTGAGGATTGTTGGCAAATTTCTTGATTATATTGGATTCAGCAATTTTCTTTATTGCAGATTTCCTAATCTCTGCCTATATAACACCCAAAAATAAAATTTTACGTAAGAAATTTGCCACAAAAATGTAATTACTCCAAAGCAAGCAAGTTGGAGCCTATCAATATTCAAATGCAAAAAAATTAGAAAAATTGATTTCATTTCCACGAAACATAGTACAAATTTACAGTATATAAAAAAAAAAAAAAAAAAAACCTTTGGATGTTCCAAAGAGATCCATAATTTTGAATCAAATGTTTCTGCTGACAACTCCTCAGTTCGATTGAGCAAGAGAGCTAATCCTTGCGACACTGACTCTCCTTTCTGCTAAATAAACTTTTGTCAGCAAAGACATGTAAATCATCTGAGCAGTGGCAAACCAAGAAGAGAA
Organism: Carex parvula; assembly: GCA_025461045.1. NCBI lineage: Eukaryota > Viridiplantae > Streptophyta > Magnoliopsida > Poales > Cyperaceae > Carex > Carex parvula. The sequence continues at coordinate 1,115,443 of JAJGRW010000317.1, forward strand.
GTTGATAATGAACCTCAAAAGCTTTACGTATAGACGCTTGTAATTCTGATGGGTAATATTTCTCCATAGCTACTCTGATCTTTTTCAACCACTTACCTGAAAAAATAACATAAATTGTTAAGGAGGTACTGTTCCATGACAGTTTAGTGGAATTAGGTCTTGACAACAGATTAATTGGACAAGCTTGAAAAACAGTTGAAACTTGTCATTTTGAAATCCAACAGTAGTGATGCTATCTATACTTCACGCATATTGTAGAACATGAAAATGGATAAAATCTGATGCAAGCTTTACTATTTGTCAAATGACTTGAAATTTGCAAGGGTCAATATTCAACAGCCTGTGATGGAATGTCAATACCCTCAAAATTGTATTATGTTTGATCAACAAAACTATAAGGCAAACAAAGACAACTATAACCTTTTTTCTAATTTTTTTAAATGACAAATGCTGTCAGGATTGTCAGGTTTATCCGTTGTCACTGGGCTCTAATTTTTAAGAGATATTTGCAACAACGTTCAAACAAGATTGCAATAGATTTTTACAATAGATTATTTCATTTTTTGTCAGAAGGGCCTTTTTTTAAGAAAGAGGCCATCGAAACCAGCTGGTACAAGCAAGTGCCGATGAACATTTAACAAAATATGTACCCATATTAGGTGAACTTGACTTGTCCGTGGATCTTGCCATCCTGGTACAGTGAGCAAGCACCTTGCTAATGATATTTTCAACAGTCTCTCTCTTCAGGGGGACCTTCTCAATTACATACACAAAGGAGTCGAAGTACAAATTGTCCGGGGTGCTACAGAAAGACAAGATAGTCAATTTACATATTCTATGCACAAAGGATTGCTATACAAGAAATCCGTATAAATCATAGTACCATCCCGTGTTTATGCTTTATGTTTGCTAACAAATTTGATGCAAATTTCATCAGCATGTTCTTTGAGTCTTTTCTTCTTTTTTGACAGTCTTCCCAGACTTGCATATGTAGGTGGTCTGTGGTCAGGTTCAGTGAAAGCATATGCTGGATGGTGATTTACACAGGTACCAGCTGCTACGCAACCTTTAATTGAACAGACTTTAAAAAAATAAAAAGCAACAAAGCTAGAAAACCAACCTAATTGCAATCAATGACTCCAGATAGATGTTGATAAACCTCTGTATATTGTAATCTTTGGATAGCTCAGATAGTACTTCAATAAAGTCCCTTTAGAAAAAGAAAAAGTGAAACCCTATTAGAATGCCAATGGTGATTAGGAGCTAGGGGACAGAGTTGGGAATAGAGCAAATACCTAATTTCTTGTAGAACAAGAACAGTCTTCTTAGGGAAAATTTGGGCAGGCTGAGACTGCAAATCAGTATAAGAGGGAGGGAAAAAGGTCAATAAATTATACAATAATGCACCACAATAAAAAGATTATTTTTCTCAAGTTGTATCTCGACAACAACATATTAACAATAGAACTTGTTTAATCGGCCAAACACATCTGCATAATATCATTTTTGTTACATTAGCCAGTAGGTACAGTGTGGTGTAATTATCCAGTACTGATCTTTTTGTCCTTGTAGCATGTAATGTTTACTATATGTAATAATATTGATTATCAGCGAGTAAATCTTCTATTAAGTCCTGAAAGCGTATCTGATTGGAGAGGAGAAAAGAGATGGAGATATATTCTTGTGTCTGGTTGGACTTTTGAGGAGAGATGGAGAGAGAAGAAGTTTCCCAGCAAAGAGCAAATTTTCATTCTATCTCAACTTAGAGAGAAGATGAACGAGCTACTCTTTGCTCTTTTCTCCAATCAGGCATGATATATAATATAAATTTCATATTTTCTTTTTTCTGCTCTCTTCTCATCACTTCTCTTTTACCCAAGGAACCAAGAAGAAACACTACATTGAAATAGTAAATACCTGAACAAGACTTATCAGTGCCATAGTTGTAACCCGAAGCCACGGCAGATCAAGCGACTCATTTGCCTCGTGCTTGGCCACTGTTGCCACATAAAGCACCAACTTCTGGATTAGCTTAACTGCCAGTGTTGCTCTGGTCGCCAATAAACCAATTGTCATGAGAGCACCAGCCTAGATATCAACATTTTGTCAACAAGAACTTACAGAGAAGATTCACTAATTGAAAACAGAGAAGATTTCTGTAAATACTTGTAAAATTTACTATTTAGTTAAATTTTAATTTCAAATATCTATATCCATAATGAAATAGTATGTAATGACCAGTTTTCATGGCCTCATGCGATCTCATGTCAAACACATAATATTTGTAGTTTATTGTAGTTATGCATGGTTTTTTATAATAATGGCTTCCTGTAGCCATGATTTTTTGTAAATCCACAATAACAGAAGAGGGCGTCATAGGTTTTTCTTGGTGCATCTAAGTTATTCTGAATAAATAACAACCGTAAAACTTTTTATAAGGTAGGTACCGAATCAGTCCAATATGCAGAATGTATCCTGTTTACAACTTGGGGAAACAAATCAATATTTCCCATTTTGCAAATGAGGCCCAGTATTTTGGGTAACTAGAAATAACACTCAGCCAGTTTGAACAAAAAGGTATGTTCCATAAAATTTTGTTTTACAATTGCTGAGCTTCTTTCCTCCAAGCCCAATATTGTACAAAAATCATGTCTAGTGATCCCAGGTTTTTTCTAACCAAGTTTGCCTGAACAAATTACAGAGCGATTTTCAATTGGGCTGATATAAAACTTTCCAAAGTTGCATTTGTTTGTTTCACCTTGGCTTTAACAGTTGGATATTAATTGCATTAACCCCCAAAAAAAAAGATGACCATGTAAACCTTTATGCTTTCAGCCTTCAAGAAAATATGATATCTCAAAATCTAATGGCAAGCTCAGAAAAAAAATCAAACCTTATGCTCACGTTCAGCTTTATTTTCAAGATTGAGTGCACTAAGCACGAAGCCTAACACCCTTTGAACTGTATCTGTATCAAGCTTTGGCATCGAACCTAGTGTCTCCACTATAACTGCTGTGCAGAAGGAAATTACCGGCATCGGATGTTCGAAGTTTTTATTTGCAGAGGCCTAGATATGTGATGTAAAAAGAAAAAGGAAAAATTACAAATACATAATTACTTTAAGGTTGTTATTAACCTGTTAAATAGAGGTTATGTAGGAATTAGGATCCAGGTGAGGCTTGAACACCAAGTTCAATGAAAAACCTATAAATGCTCTAATTATCATGACGCACCAGACGAAATCGCACTGTTATGTATGACAGACGTCAATAGTGTACCTCTACTGTTGCTACTTCCATTCTCCGCTTCCTTGAAATTTGGTTTTTTAGGCTTAAGTTTTCCCAGCGTTAATGACATCACTGAATCATGCCATCTCGCCTACAGTTTACCAATTCTACATTACTTAAATTCATAGATGAGTTATAGAAATGCATACATAATTGCAAAGAGTTTCCAATAAGCCCTTGTCACGGATGCATTGTTGCACGAGGACGTGTCTGGGTGGGGCTGCGCCTGACGACTTGATCCCTTCAAGAAACCCCCACTTAGTATTTCTGCAGCATCTCATAAATAACAAGGATAAAGTCAGAAGCAACATAAAAGTTGCATATAAGACCTTGTAAAATATTCACGAGTAATTCTTACCCTGGTTCAATAAGTTGTACAATTTGAACAAATAGATGGGTGTCATGGTACGGCAAGGCGCACAAAATCAACTCTTCTACGTTATAAACATGAACCCTGCATATCCAAAATGGAAAAAGAGAAACAAAAAAGAGCAAACCAATAATGTCATCAGCTACATAAGTAAGAACTAAACAAAAGATGTATAGTACTAGTAACTGTTGATTTGGCAATTGAGTATTATTTAAACCAAAAGATGCCTCAATTAGTGTCAATTTTGTAAGAGAACCTGAAGCTACTGGTCTCTGTCCAATTTAACACGGTGAAAAGCAAAAAAAAAAAAAGGAAAAAGGAAAATGTTGCAACATTAGTAACCACGTCATTAGTCATCCATACAAGTAGTGTATACTCAATCCAATGAATCAAGTACAAACATTTATTTAACAAAGGTGTAAAAGGGAGAGTTTTATACATGTATCTGCGAATGAGATACTCCAATGTCTTGCGTGCAGCAACGTGCAGTAAATGCCCAGAAAGAAGTCTTAAATATGAATTAATCGATTTGTTCAGCTTCTCATTTTCTTTTTGATTCATCATCTGCCGGTTCAGTTCAAGACTTGTCTGGCTAAAAAGCGTTTCTCTGTAGCTCGAAAACTTCTTGTCCAAATCAATTAACACTTCCAAACCTGAAATTTAGATGTTTATAATTATAAACAAGTTAGGAGCTTGCATGCTGAAAAGTGAAACCTCTTGGTTGGTTCAGAAAATACCTGAGAGGGCGATAGGTAGAAGTGTTTGGAGATCAATATCAGCGGCGTCTTTCGGGCCGTAAAGAATTGAAGGTCGGGTCTGGGGTCCGCGACGAGGCGGAGGCGCGGCGTTGGTCAAGGCCTTGATGGCCTTGAGCTGATTGGCAATCATGGCGCTTAACTGGAAAGGGAGTTAACTAAGCGAGAAGAAGGTTCAGAGAAGTAGAGGGTTTTTTTTTTGCTTGTATTTTCTCCTTGCTTCCCTCTTCTCTTAACTCTGTTGATGTTTTACGCCGCTTTGTAAAACCCTAGACTAAAAACCCTCCTGAGCGGGAGCAAACCAACAAACGGCGGCCGAGGGCGAGGGATGTAAATTCGTCGCGCCATGAGTCCGGATCCTTCGATGCACCGTTGAGTTTTAATCCAGACCGTCCGATCAGAATTCGGACAGATCTGATTTAAGTCCGTAAGAACATCTCCATCTCATAAACTTCTGAGATTTTTAATATGACGTGAGCCATTTTTATTTCAATTTCAATTTCAAAGATTACTCCAATTTCTTATTTAAAAACTATTTTGTAAAATTTATTATTTCTAATCGTTATATTGGTCAAACGATTCGCTCAAATTATTACTAATCGCCACGTGGTCTATTTAGAAACTGTAAAATTAATTTCAAGAATGTTAAGGTTTAGAAATTCCAGAGGCTTTTGTTTCTAAACAACGGTTAACGGTTATATAGAAATTCATTTCAATTACTGGGATGGATATGCTCTAAGGCTTTAATGCACAGTATTCTTTAATATTCGTACTAATATATAACAAACAGACATGATTCAAACTAAAAAAATGAGGTACTCTAGGTTGATGTCCCTAACGGCACCTATAAGGGCTGAATATGGGGCATTTTAAATTTTAAATCCTATTTGGTTAGATATTCAAATGTAAAAATAAGTCTCGTGGGTACGAGTAGTTCTTGGTGAAATCAAGAAAGTTAAAAATAACAAGTGTACGTAAAAGTAAATAGAAGAGTTAAGAGACACTTGACACGAGATATGATTACGGAGTTCGGCTTAACATGCCTACGTTTTCGGAGCTCCGCGACCTTCGAGATGACGTGTCTTTCTTTACCCAATGAGAAATGAGTACAAGATGGAACCGGTGAACCCTTACAAACTCCGAAAAGTAACACAGCCCAAAGAAGCGAACACTAAAGTATCTAGTGTTTGAATAAACAAGAGATCTCACACAAATCACTATAATTCTTATCAAGATTGATTATGGTGGAGTAGGCTTGAGATTGTTGTAAATATGTTGAATTTTGATGCACACACAGCAATGGTGAAAAGTATATCTGGCTGAAATTCATATTTTTTAAATTGGAGGCGGCCTAAGGTTGTTGTGAAACCTAAATTTCGTTTCTATATTGAGAAAGAAACAAAATATGGTAATTGGCATCAACCGTTGCAATGATTCATCAATCGTTACAACGGTTGGTCCCAGTTGACTTGTTTCACTGTATTTAATACAAACATTTATGGCAAAGTTTATAACCGTTACAACAATTGAATACAACGATTGCTCTCTGGAGATTCTTTTCTTAGTAATCGTTGCAACGTTTGTTCTCAAATACTTCAATCTCAAGCTTTCTTTATCAATTTTACTGATTTCATATTTCGAAATTCAGAATTGCCAAAAAACAAAGAGAAGAGCCTCAAAATTTGAGTTGAAGTTTCCGATTAAGATTTTCATTTCTATTATTTAATCTAAGTAGCTCAGTAAATTAGTTATACAATAAACTTTTAGAATACCAAATTTTTATTATTTTTGGAATTTTTTTACTATTTTTTATGATTTATGAAAGATGGCACAAAATCGGTCTAATTTAGCGTAATTTAGCGTATTTCAGTATAATTAACAAAATTATTTAATTTAGCGTAATTTAACTTAATTTAGTGTAATTCAGCGTAATTTAACATAATTTCAAGTAATTTAGCATAATTTAGTATAAATATGCTAATTATACATCAAAATAAGTAATCTAACTAACAAATATTTAAAAAAAAATTCGAATTTTTAATGTTAGATTTCAGCATCTTGCTCTTCATAGTGTCTCTACAAAAAAAAATTTGAGGTCGAGAAAAAAATAGAGAACCGGCTAATAAATGGCCGGTTTGGGTATTTTTATTAAAATCCAGCCAAGCTGGGTATATTTATTAATTTCTATTTAACTTTGGATATTAATAAAAATGTCGGGGCTTTGATGCAAAAAAAATAAAAAAAATAAAGAGAAGGCTAGATCAGTCCTTTCATCTTAAAATAAAACATTAATAATAAATTCAAATAAAAGTTAAAAATTAGATTAAAAAATGAAATTATATGTTTTTATAGGGAAGTAAGCCGCTTTTAAGTCTTGATGAGAAAATTTAATATTTGAAATTTTTTAGTAATTACTTCTTACTTTTATCCTCCGTTCCTTTGTTTTCCTAACAAGCACTTTATAAAATTTGTGTTACTGGAAACTGGAAAGTTATAGAAAAAGTGAAAAACAATCTAGCTGTACAAATATCAAATAGATTTTTTTTTAAATAGAACCAATTTTTTTATTTTAACAGAACAAGCACAAAACTACAGTTGATCCAATCATTTTAATAATTTATTGTTCTTGTATGAGAATTTATGTCACACTTCAGATTTTGATCATCCGAAACGTGATTATAACATCATCGTCGCACTCTTTCTTGACCCGTCAACCTACGTCACTAACAGAAAAGAAAACATAATAATAAAACAAATCAGCTAGAAAGCTCAATAACCGGTTATTTAACAACGCGCTTCTCTATAATTAGCTTAATTTAACAACCATTCAATCAGGGCGGATTAATCCACACAAATATAAATCAAATTATGCATGCATATTTAATCGGCGATAGTACGTCGGTCTAGGTTATCCGTAAAACAAGTCACATCATTTTCAACCATCGAACCCGACTGCAACTAGCATTCCCCGCATATCATTCCAGACCACGACTAGCAGCCTCCGTGTATCGGCCTTTCCAACATCACAAATCAAATTTCAACCTCAGACCCGCTATACCGTTAAAGATGTACCGTGACATAGTCGGAATTCAAATCGGACATATGATAATTGATATCAAAACTTGTACAAAATATGTCTTTTATTTTTCTCTCAATTTGATTCTTTTTTGTCTCTTCGTAATTCATTTTCGTTTTTTATTTCTTTCTGAACAGGGAAAGAGAAGGAAGGCTCTTTTAAAGGGATTTAGATAGAAGATTGGTAATTCAGAAAGTCGGTTATTTAGAAATTATTCTAATTTTCAAATGGAAATATATGCGGTTATATTCATGATAAGAAATTAGATTTAGAAATTAAGGAAACATAGAAATAAAATGAGCCAATTATATTTCGTAATTAAAAATTAATGAAAAGAGTGAGCTGTTAAATAAAATTAGAAATAAAGATGTAACATCTATGATTTAAGTAATAATGTAAAACTAAAAATAAAGTTGATCAAGTTTCTGATTTAGGGAATAAAACGAAAAAATGATAATTCCACTATTTCATTTCTCTTCTTTTTCTTTAAAAATTAATTTTGTCCGCAAAATTCAAACAGATGATAATCAAATCGAATTTTCAAATACAAATAAATCGGAGGAGATAATCAACTCGAACCAATTTAGCTTGCTTGTAAATTCAATGATTATATAAAATCCGATTAGATAAATAAATCGAATGATAAGCAAATTATGTCACGTATAGAACAACTAAATTTTTTTAGATGAAATTTGAAAATGATATAATCACAGATGAGACAATTATATCAACTAAAGGTTTTGGTAAAATACCAACAAAGTAACTTCAATGAAGATGTTTGCAATGAGTACAATTGGGGACAACTAGGTGAGAATTTACTTTATATGCCATTTCTGAAATAAGAATACAAATTGGCTAAAATGCCTCTCTCTTTCTCACTCATCATGTACAACATGAAAGAGTGCCCTCCATCTATCTACACACTAAACCCTATCTTACAATATAACAGCCTCCATAATCTATCACTTATTCACTTACCTACTGTTAAAAAAAAAATGCAGTATTTAGGCAGAGTCCGTAGAAACAGGATGGTAGTGATCTGTGATTGCACTAGTCGCATTATGCTGGCCGTAAAATGCATATATTCCAACAGAGATGAGGCTGAGTATCACAAATCTATACCATCCTTCTTCATGCAACTGCACAAATAAAAATAAATAAATAAATAAACAAGAAACAAATAGATAGATAAATAAATAAACAAATGAACAGAAAGATATATAATTGCTCCCCATTTGTATGTTTTAGTTTGGTAATAACTGAGGCCAATAGGGCTCACTTGATGGTTATCAATGCGGAGGCCGAGGCTTAACTAGGTGAACCGGGGCTTAATTGGATACAAGGTTCAAATATCATCTATTAATGTAGTTTTGTTATGCTAGTTCTATGAAAAATGAAATTAGTTGAGAAGAATTAAGAGCAAAATACCTGTGCAAACAAGAAAAAATTGAAGAAAATGGAGATAATAGGCACAAAAGGAATCCCGGGGCAAGAAAAACCAGGAGTCTCTCCATACACCTGAAAATGCAAAATGATCATAAGTTACTCATCATCTAGATATTGTGCATGGTTAACACTTGATACAAGCAGGGTTTCTGCTTGTTTAGTATAAGGCGGACAAGTGGTGCGATCCTATTGGCCTGTGAGCCTCAGACTTTATCATTTCATAATACTGAAGTTTACCGGACTATAAGAAACAAAATTTGATCAACACCAAACCAGTTCCAATGCAAAATATGGGATTTGATGCCTTTATTTTTCATTTTATAAATCAGCTATCTAATTTTGTGCAGGTATTGCAGCTAGCCAATATGAAGAAAATATATCTGATTTCAGATTTTGACTCCAAAATTAATAACCGTTTCAAACAATATTTTTTGGGAGGAGAATAAGAAAGAACAAGTCAAACAGCTCTGTGTCAACAAAATTTAACATAAATGTTATCTGAGGAGTTTAACAATTGTTGGTATCAGCTAAAATAAGGGTGGAAGCTAATTTCTAAATTTTTCTTGCATATTGCAACCAAATTGCCGAAAGAATGAATTTTCTTGTATAATGGAGAGAAGGATGATGGCAAAAGGACACACATAAACTGAACCAAACAATATTTATCATCTTTTTGTCTTTTGAGAAATAAAAAAGGGCTTACTTGTCGGAAATAAAGAGCAGCAGCAGCAGCAACGGCAATCAAAAAGAAAATGAGCAAGGATACGAATGGGGCACCAAAACGATAACATAGACCTGCAGCAAAACTACTTACGGCCACTATAACAAGACAAGTTACTCCTTCACACCAGGAGGAGATGCGCATTTTGGAGGCATGAATATCACCTCTGTCCTTCCACCGAAGGGTTAATACACAAGCCGAAACAACTGAATAACCAGTCTGTAAAAGAAAGTACCCTATATTAAATTTTAATAATAATTAAAAAAGAGTAGGGTTAAAATGCTCCATTGCTTGTGTGCCCCAATTATGCCTCACATCCTTATCTCCGTTTTCAAAGTCCAAACAGTCAGATCCGAACCGCTCAACATGATCTCCATATCAAAATGTGACCAAATTTTATATTTTTTGGAAACTTTTTACTTTTTTTTTAGATAGGTACAAAATCACTGTTTTTCAAAATATTCTGGACCAGCCAAAAACGTTGATTTTGTACCTATCTAAAAAAATAGTAAAAAATTCTCAAAATATATAAATTTGGTCACATTATAATACGGAGATCATGTTGAGCCGTTCGGATCGACTGTTTGGACTTTGAAAACGGAGATAAGGATGTGAGGTATGATCGGGGCAAGAAAACAATGGACATTTTAACCCTACTCATTCAAAAAACCTTATGATGAGAGGACAGAACATACTAGTACAGATAGGTACAAGGTCATACTGCTGTCTCAATTTTCAATATAAAAAAGAAGGGCAAAAAAAGAGATTTATAAAAATGGTTCGTGACTAGTAGAAGCAGTGTTAGCTATAGCTTTTTCAGACCATAAAAGCTAAGTTATGAGATAAAGGTGTGCTAATTCAGCTATGACCGCTATAGCTGTAATAGCTGACTGTTATTACCGCTATGCGCTATTGCTACCGCTATGCTACATGGTTTTTTTTTTTGCGATTTACATGGGCTTCTGTGCTTCTGTTCCTATTTCTGATGCTACATGGTATGCTATGATAAGTATGCTAAATCGAACTATGTGCTTCTGTTCCTATTTGTGATTTAGTCTCTCATTCTGTATCGGAAAATATTTAAATATTAATTCTTCCTTTTGCTTGCTCTTTGTCTAGTATTCACAACACTTGTAAAATTATTGCCGTTCGTTTTATTGAAAGCTGATTTTGATTATTATAATATATAAAATGTTTAAAATAAGTATACTGACTTCATTTCACTTGTAATTAATTGCTCTTCGTCTATTATAATCTGTAATACTATGAAGTATGAACTATTAAATAATATTACCTTGTAGATCCTTTTTTTCTTCTTATTTGCATGATTGAAAAAAAGTATAGACTTAAATTAGTTGTCATTTAGTTGTTACCCCAATTCTCCAATATTGATCATTTGATAATTAGTAGAAATATGGAATATAAATTTTGAAAAGAAAAAAACGCTATGTATGCTTCTGCTATAGCTACGCTATTCGCAATAGTTTTTTTTTTTTGTCTCCCCACTATACCGCTATAATCGCTATTTAAAACCTTGAGTAGAAGACTAGATGCACTCTCAATTGGATACTTGCTGGTCAGGTTACCTTATAAATATGGCAATGGCATGTGAAAAAATCCATCATGATTGGTAACAGTATTGCACAGATCAAGCCCATACATAAGTAGGAGATATTACCAAAAGGGGTCAGCATTTGTCTAGAGTACCAGGGTTCCACTCTTAGAACACTTTAGTTCTACTCTTAAAAAAAATACATGTACAAAATGACAGTTCAGATTAAAATAGGTCTAAACAGAAGCACGCACCAGGGTTCCAACAGAGAGAATATGGGAGAGCTGTGTAACATTGAAGATGCCAGCTAATACAGCTGCAACAATACCAACCCAGATTTGCGAATTTACAGGAGTGTGCCTATTTGGGTGGACTTGAGCAAATACTGATGGCAGAAGGCCATCCCTTCCAAGCCCAAGATACAACCGCGACTAATTACAAAAAAGACACAATGTGTTATGATAATAAATATATTTGCCATGACAGGGAGTGTTGTTGGGGAATATTGTCAATAAGGACTGCAAATGCCCTTGTTCCAAAGAAAAACTAAGTTACAATCAAATTTGTAATATTACTCCGACTGGGAGAAACCAATATGTAATATAATTATATGCATGCTAAGAAATCAAAGAATAAGCCAAGGAAAAAGGACCAGGGTAACGTAAAAAGTTAATTATTGTAGAAAGAAAAATCTTGTATACGCCAATTGCTAAAGAAAGGAAATAATTTTTTTGCTTATTATTTTCAACCAAAAGCACGCAGATGAAATTCATAGTTAATACCTGTACATAGAGGCCAACAAGAAGTGTAGTAGTGAGGCCAGCAACAGCAGCAATGCTTATAAGAACTGAGACAAACTTCAACCCTTTGGCAGTGAAAGCCTCAGCCAATGGAGCATCTGCACCAAGGTTTTGGTATGGTACCATGCCAGTTATTACCAAACATACACAAACATATAAGGTGATACATACAATCAGGCTTCCCAGTATCCCAATTGGTAAGTCTCTCTGTCCAAATAGAGGAAACAAAGTTTAATGCAGTTATATATAAACATCATGGGAACAATATAGCACTAAAAAATATACCAAATAGCAAACTGCCCATTCTTTCTCAGTGTATCATGTACAGATAATATGAAAAGAGGGTGGTTTAGGCATTCTTTTAAAATATAAATGGGGAAAACAGCAATGCCTGAGCACAGTTACCAGAAATGTGGTTTGCTATGTGATGTGGTACAGGTACAAGCTGCAGCCTGCCCGTATGTCATGGGAGGTTTATTATCAGATATATTTTTAATTTTGTTTTTAATATTTGGTTACATATCAGATGTATGTTTAATTTTGTTTCTAATGGAATGACACGTGAGATAAAATGCCACATCACTGCTTGCAATGTCCTTTCCTGTGAATAATTTGGTCAAGGCAATGAAAAGCATCCCTAAAAATACATAGCATTTTTTAGATATGCAAGGAAACACGTCAGTCCACTGTATCGGGCGATGTTGTAGTTAGTGACTTGTGTTTTAGTTTGTGCTACTCAGAAACCGATTCTTAGGGGGACAGGCAAATCTGCAACTAGTGCTTGAGGCATTTCTCATGTTTCACCAATGCATAAAGGATATTTTAAATTTTTTGTAGCAGGACAAGAAATTCCCACTCATAAGAACAGCAAGAAAAAATAAACTAAAGAGAATAAATTTCTGAAGAAGTCAAGGTATTACTTGTGGGTTTTTTGTTTCTTCAGCTGAATTGGCAACAGCATCAAATCCAACATATGCAAAGAAGACTACAGTAGCACCAGTTACAATTTCTTTAAACCCATTTGGTGCAAATGGCGTCCAATTCGACACATCAACCTCAAAAGCGCCAACCAATATTACAACTAGAACAATGGTCACCTGAAATTATTCAATTTCAATCTTAGCCCTGATTTTGAAAGATTATACAGTTTCACAAATAATACAATGATAACCTGGTGATTACCTAGTCTCAGGGGCGGAACTAGAAAATTGAGATTGGGGAGGCGAAAATATCAAATGTAGGTGTAATTTCATTTTATAAGGGGGGCTAGCAGTATTGATGCATATTACAAAATTCAATGGACAAATTTACAAATTTTCAGTTTATAGGGGTGGCTTAGCACCCTTCTCCTTGTATTACCATCCGCCACTGCCTAGTCCCTGGTATTGGTAGGTGCATATTGGTACCTCTGGGGTATCAAAAAATTGAAAAACAAGCATCCTAACCTAACAAACCACCAAATGCAAAACAACTAATAGCATAATTGGTAGACCGCCAATCTGTGGAGTTGTGTTACTTGCCTCTAACTTTCCTAGCTATCAATACTAGCTCTTTGCTCACTGAATTCACATTAGTCCGTCAACCCGCTATACCAGCTTTATATACTCTTCTCCTCTTAATCTTAGAGGATTTGAAAAGATGGTGTTTTTCTCTTAAAAGTATAGCTATAGTGCGCTATCTGCTATTTAATATGTCAGCAACACAGAAAAATAAAACAACTCCATTTACACACCTTCAGTGTTGTCATGAATGAATTAACTGCTGATGACTCCTTTACCCCATAACAAAGTACATAGGTTAGAATTGCCAACAGAACCGGTGCAAGCAAATTCAATGAAACGACCCCACCAAAGAGCTCCTTTCCATGGCCGATCCAGCTAGGGAAGTGTCCATGGAGAAAAGGAAACAGCTCCAAAAGAGACACAAAATAACTGGCTAGGCTTCGAGCTATGCTTGCGGCGCCTATATGGTAATCAAGCATTAATTGTGCGAACACGAGAAATGCAGTGAGCTCATTGAAGGCGGAGTAGGCATAGAGGTAGGCCCCGCCGACCACAGCAGGGAAGCGGGTTGAAAGCTCGGCATAGCAGAGAGCATTAAGGGTGCATGCCGCACCCGCAAGAATGAAGCTGATCGTGACACCTGTCAGGGATCATTGACGGTTAGCATTTCAGGATTTCTATGTCTTTAAAAATAAATGAAAGTATGGTAGATCAAAGGGTACTGTGCGTGTTATGTGTGTTTTCAGCGAGCATGCTTGTGTGCCTTGATTGGATTGCAATTTGATTATTAAATGTTGTCTTATATCTTAATTGAATGCACAAGATATATATAGACTTTGTAAGTGAAATGGAAAATTTGTGTCTGCCTTCTTCAGCTTGTTTTGATTTTATAACTTTTAGGGCAGATGATGATAATATTATTATTTAGACAATCCTAATCCTACTTAAAATCAAGATGGAAAAAATATTGGCATTTTGAGAAATCATTTGATCAGCTAACTGCCTGAATCTCAATGAAATCAAATAAAACTCACCAGGACCAGCATCTCTAGCTACGGTACCAGTGACAACGAAAATTCCAGCGCCAATGGAGGCGCCAATTCCGAGAAGAATGAGCTCGAACGGGCCGAGGTGGCGCTCTAGTCCGCCGGTGCTGGGGGAAGAGGTGGGAGTGAGCTCGATTGGCTTTCGCCGGAGAGCGGCGGAGCAAAAGGAGGAGAACAAGGAGCGAGCTGAGGATGAGGAGGCGGAGGTGGTGGACCTGTGGTGTTGACCTCCCATGGCGATGCCGTGTTCAGATTGGGTTTACGGTGGTGGCAACAACCACAGTTGATATTCAATTGTTCAGCTTCTTTTCCTCAAAAAAAAAATTTGTTCAGCTTCTCAGTCGGATATTCTTCAGAAGGTTTGGACAAAGTCTTATCCAAACCCGATCTAAACCGTCATCCGCATCAAAACTCATGTTGACGGTTTAGATTCAAGGGACCTTTTAATATTATTTATCTTAATTTCGTTCGCACGAAATCACAATACTGGTCGGACGGTTTATATCCAACTTTAGATAAGTTTTGTTCAAAACCCTTTGAACGAAATCCAATTCTTTCCTCAAACTCTCGATTTCTTATTTCTACCTCTAATCTTTAATATTTTTGTATTTCTCTTTCAAATATTGCGAGTATCTATTATTTTACATTTTTACCCATCAAATTAAATATACGAAGTAAAATATAGCAATTGTTTAGAATTTTGTTTAGGATTTACATTCAACAATTGTTTATTAAAACACACTAAATAATTGTAAATCGTAAAACACCGTAGAAAATGTAAAGCACCGTAGCCCTGACATTTTTATTAATATCCAAAGTTTAACAGAAATTAATATTTATGCTCAGAATTATGGGTTTTCGCCAAAAATTTTCAAGCCGGTCACAAAATGGCCAGCTTATGCCCCCCTAAGCAGGCCATTTTGTGGCCGGCTTACTCGTTTTTTTTTTACACAAATTATTTTCTTCTTGTATATAGTGTAATTTTATTTTGTTATTGTATTGTAATATTATTTTCTTAACTATTTTTCTGGGTACTTATGTCACTCACACCGACTCAATGTATTTCGGGATGCGCCAATTGACGTGTCTTTAATCTTTAAAGCTTATTTTTCTGTTTATTTTTTATGTTGTACTACTATTTTAATGTTGTAATATTTTCTGTTTAGCATTATCATGATAATTTATTTTATCTAAAAAATATAAAAATAAAAGTACACATGCAAAAGAATTGAAATATAGAATAATCCAAATATACCAAACATAAATAGTATACCAAATATAAATAGTACAAAACTAGCGATGATACAACTAAAACGGAGAGGGGGACCATCGCTGAGGCAGTACTCCGGCGTTCGCCCGGCGATCGCGCGGCCAGGCTCTATCTCTCTCGGTCACTACACTAGCATCGGCGGACCTGAGTATCTGCTCGGCGGTATCCCATCTGTCATCACCCGTGGAGACTGTCGGTACTGGCAGAGGTGTACCGAAGATAGATGCGGCGAACCCAGCCCCAAAGGCAGGCTGAGTATGAGGGAAATAAATCTGCTGCGATTCCAAAGGATCGCAGGGTTCCTGCTATTCCAATCCCAACCGTTCATATGTTTCGAAATTTGTGCACAAAAGCTAACTTCTTTTAAGGTTCCTGCATTTCAATAAATGAATGGTTGGGATTGGAATCGCAGGACCTGCGATCCTTTGGAATCGCAGCAAATTTGCTCCCAAGTATGAGACCCGCTACCACCAGCCTCTCCATCATGCGGCATCTCTGTGCCATATCGGGGTACTGCCGGTGCCGACATGAAATCCTCCTCATATATCCTGAAATCACGGAGACTGTACGAGAGGGACTCGAGATCAGTAGTATCGGTCTCCTCAGGCGGTAGTTGTGGCGGCATCTCGCCGGACCCTGCAATCATACATATAATTTAGTAAATTTGATCTGAATGAAGAAATTTATTAAAACCTGACAGATACTGAAGTATGACATACCTGAGTCTGAACCGGATGTCCATGCTCGTCGTACCATGCCGCCCACCCAGCGTTGGACAATACCCAACGATGGTAGTCCCACTCTGGATGCGAATCGGGGGAAGGTGGCATCCGAGATATCCTAGCCGGGCTCTCGTCGGGCTTGGTCGGATCTATCTCACGCCAGTTGATGTTCTCTCCGGCGTCTCGCAGCATCATGATGATCTTCTCATTGTGCCCGGCATCCTCAACCCAATTCGCATTTTTCTTGAGGATGCGGTACCTAAGATGTCGCCAGTTCTTCTTTCCCATCACGGCGATCCCATGAGCGCACTCCTTGATTGAAGACAAAAGCTGAAAAAATTATTTTGTCAGATCAAACGTTGATGAACTATTAAGTTAGGGAAAACTATGTAGTTTTAGGTGCATTACCTGGCAAGTCCATGTGTTGTCGTTCGGATGGTAACCATCATCAGTGTTGATCCTGTCGCGGAGATGGGCACCGTAATTGCCCTGCAGGTAGACACTGGCCATGTAGATCTGCATGTACCAAGTATCGTACCTCAACTGGGGATCCCCCTAGGTCTGAACGATCGCATCTGGCTCATGATAGAAGTACAGATACTGGGGATCCTGCACCGTACTGTAGTAGTCTGAAAGATGGGTGCTCCAGTCCCGGTCCAGTCGTGCTCGGTGGTTCATCCTGTAAGGAAAACGTTAGTTGCAATACAAAGCTATCAAGTAATATGAGTTATTTGACAATAGGATACGACTTACTTGTGCAGGTCTATGAACGTGGACCTCGACAGCAATGGATCTGTAAGAATGAACTGCCCTAGTCCAAACTGACGGAGTACCCGATCTGGGTAGTGGTGCTCCATTACCTAGAAGTGTATGAGTGGACCTCTGTACAGCCACATCTTCCGCTCCTGCTCCTGCAGACACATCCCCGGCAAGAGCTCCTCCGCGTACAACTCATCATACGGCCTCCACTCAACAAGATTGGCAGGCAAACTCTGAAGCTCTGACCGGACTGACCTGATCCCAACGATACCACTGTGGATCCGATATAAGTAGTGGTGGTAACCGTGTATATGGGCATCTCCAAGTATCTGGCGCTCCCCAATCCGGCGTCTCATTCTGGATAGGCCGGCCCACCGGTAGCCGTGACCACGACCAGTGCTGAAGCAAGAGTACCGGCCCATACATCTGCTTCTCATTCTTCTACATTTTCAAGATCATTAGACATCAGTGTATTTGGATGGATTGATTGATTAAATAATTTACTAAAAAAAGAGTTAGAGACTTACCTCACTACTACAGCACAGGTGGGAGTACAGATGGGCTAGGACAGCCCCACCCCAGTTGTACGGTAATGGCCGCTCAAGGTCAGCCAGCAACGGGAGATACATCATCGGCATCTAGTCACGCTGGAATCAGGAAACATGACATAACCAAAATGGTCCATCACATAGCCCCGTGTATATCTGCAATACAAAACATATAAAAATTCTAATAGAAACAATTTATAATAAATGTAATAGAATCCTCATATTGATTAATAGAAACAAATTATAGATTTTACTTCTGAATCTCCAGCTCGGTGGAATCTGCTGAGAGACCCGCGCTGAAGTGCTCCCGTAACCTCGTCATCCTCATATGGAATTTGGACTTCCCATTTTCTCCAATAAGATCAAGAGGATCAGCTCCCAACAACTCGTCGACATCACCTATGAATCTGGTGCTGTCAGATACGCCGCCAACGGGTGTGCCATGGATAGGCAAACCCCAAAGGGCACTCACATCATAGAGAGTCACTGTTATCTCTCCGAATGGCATGTGAAACGTGTGCGTCTCGGGACGCCATCACTCCACCAGTCCTGCGATGAGAGATGCATTGATGATGTTTCTCTCCGCCCGCACGATGTCCACAACCTGGTAGAGACCCAGGTTGATCAGGTACTGGTCCATCACCTCGTAGTACCGCATGTGAACGCACCGCAACTTAACGTCTAAAAGAAATGTGTCATGCGTTCAAAAAAGTAGTCCACACGGTGTTACCATAACAAAATTTAAACTCAACACAATTTAAAGAGAACCTAAAAAAAGATATGTACCTCACGAGAAGCCAGTGAGACTCGGTAATCGTCGTGGCGAATCCACAGGAGAGAACTGATATGCTCGATGCTAGTGGTACTGATCGGCTCGTCCACTACTAGACGACGGGTAGACCGTGCTCTAAGCATCCTGATGTAAAAAATAACCTAAAATAGGCCAATTGCTGTTAAAACATGCTAAAACAGGCTACAATAACCTAATTTCGGTAAAATATACTAAAAACGACCAAAATAGGCTTAATTCTGCTTAAACATGCTAAAATAGGTCAATTGCTGTTACAATAACCTAAAATATGCTACAGTAGGCTTCAATAATCTAATTTCGGTAAAAATATGCTAAAAACGACCAAAATAGGCTTAATTCCGCTTAAACATGCTACAATAGATCAATTGCGGTTACAATAACCTAAAACATGCTACAATAACCTAATTTCGGTAAAATATGCTAACAAGGGACAAAAAAGTCTGAACTATGCTTAAAAATGCTAAAATGGGTCAAATTGCGCCTAAAATAATCTAATTGCAGTTAAAATAACCTTAAATATGCTACAATAGCCTAATTTCAGTAAAATATACTCAAATGGTCTAATTTAGTAATTATCCTAAATTCGGTTAAATTACGCTTAATTAACCTAATTATGTTAAAAAAGACCAAAATACCTTAAAATATGGCCAACTGTGCTAATTACACTAAATTACAACAAATTACTCCAAATCCTAAATCCTAAATTAAATAAATTTAAATTTAAATTAGATAAAAAAAATACCTTAAAGAAGAGAGGAAATTCGGTTGAGAGATGAGGGAGTTGTGAGGAGGAGAGAGAAAAAAGAGGTATATATAGGGTAAAATACGGGTTTAAAAAAAAAAAAAAGTAAGCCGGCCATTGTGGCGGGCTTAGGGGGGCGTAAACTGGCCATTTTGTGGCCGGCTTGGACATTTTTGGCGAAAATCTAGAATTCTGAGCATAAATATTAATTTCTATTAAACTTTGGATATTAATAAAAATGTCGGGCCGTAGCCACACTCTAATTATTTTCTAGAAATCAATAGTTTATTCCTGATAAAAATAAAATAAAAATATTCTCTCTTCGTTGATTTTTTTAATCTTTCACCTTTAAATATTACAATTGTTTCTAAATGAAGTGATTAGTGGGTTTTTTTTTTTTTTCCATTTAACTTGTTCGAGAAAATTATGGCTATTAGCAAATAGTGTCAACTAAAGATTACTGAGAACATTAGACATGAAAAGTCCGGATTTTATTTTCATTTGTTATTTTTTATATATAATTTAATATCTTGAGAGTATTCAGTGACAAAAAATAATATTTTTTAAGTGAAAGATCGCGTGTTTAAAATCAGACTGCTTAGATGGCTTGAAGTCTTGATCCTCAACTCTCTTAATCTCAGAAAACATTTTATTTCAACAGTAAAGACTACATTCACGCATTACATCTAAATTTTTATTTTCTTGTTGTTCTTTCTTTTCTATTTTCTTTTTGTTGAGCAGGATTTTATTTTATTTATAACGCATTTACAAAAGAGTGAGGCTACGGTGCTATGTATAGCACCTATTGAGTCCGTACTACGGCTCAAAATTTGACTTTTCACCTAACGGTCGATCCGAACCGTTCAACATGATTATAAAATGAATATGTACTTGCAAATCAAATTTTACATTTTTTCGAATTTTTTACTATTTTTTTAGATAGGTTGTTTTTGGATGGTCCAGAATGTTCAGATCAAGTGATTTTCGAAAAAATAGTAAAAAATTAAAAAAAATGTAAAATTTGATTTGCAAGTACATATTCATTTTATAATCATGTTGAACGGTTTAGATCGACCGTTAGAATTTTAAAAAGTCAAATTTTAAGCCGTAACACGGACCCAATCCATGCTATGCATAACACCGTAGCCTCACTCTTTACAAAATACACTAGATTGGCGCATGTATTCAAAAAAATTTCTAAGTATGGAATGAAGAAAACGAATCAAACTCACAATATTACTGTTACCCTTTTAAGAAAATTTCTCATTTTAGTACTCAATTTTTTTTATAACAGCAAGATTTATCATTAAACTTTCATTCGTACTAATTTTTCTTATATACTTTTTAAAAAGCTAAGTTGATCTCTAAACTTTAATTGCATCAGATAAATCTTTATAATTTCGAAAAAAAAAATTAATTCTTCAACTTCTTTTAAAATAACTAAGAATATCTACATTCCAGCAATTCAAATGAGTTTCTAAAAAACTATTAACCTTTTTTTAATCAACATGGAGTTTATAAACAGTTTCTTAATAAGAAACTTTACTGCATAGTTTATAAATAAGAAACTCTCCAACATCTCTGAAACTATATTAGATACTGCCACGTTAGATTAAAAATTCTAATAGTATCAGGGATGTAGATGCTCAAAGTCCGAAGTACGTGGGATGTCAAAAATTAAAGTTAACATTATAAAATATTTCCCACGATTCCGTGAATAAAACAAAACACACAAATATTTGGGGCTCCAGTTTGAAAAATGCTTTGACCTGTCGACCTCTCTCTTTGAACGACGACATTTCAAAAATTCAACTAAAAAAAAATTTCAAGAAAAAGTAAACAACGTAACCTGCTAACGAGGAGCAACTGATGCAGCAAATATTGACATTCTCTAAGCCTTCACTTTGTAGAAAAAGGTGTTGTTTGATTTTTTGCATTTCTTAGTCTTTTTCTTGAATTGATCACTAATTTTAAGAAGATATAAAAGGATGTTAATTATAGTTATCATTGTTACTTTTAAACAAAATAAAACACATTTAAAATTAAAAATTAAGATTGTAGATGTGTTCTCAATTATTTATATATGGTATGTATGATGTATCAATTTTGAGCCAAATCAAATTTCAATGATAATTCATCATAAAGTCATTTATAAAAGAGTAAGGTTAAAATACAATATTGATTTTGTACTCCAATCATACTCCACATCTTTATCTATATTTTCAAAGTTCAAATAATCGATCTGGACTAAACATAATATTCATATTAAAATGTACTTAGAGACTAAATTTAAGCCTACTCTTTATAAAATTCCGTTGTTAAATTTTTTAAATTATATGAAAAATGTAATTACTACGTGTATATATTTGAAAAATATTATTCAAGTTAAAAAATTAAAATTGTACATGTGTTTTCAATTATTTTAAGTGGTACGTGTATCAAATTTGAATCGATTTAAAAAATGTCTGACCTTCCATCAAACAATTTATAAATTTTCACAGTGGATCGATAATAACTTTAAGATGAAATCATATTTTAACTACTCAAATTTTAATACAAGCGAATTTAAATAATTAAAAATACATCTACAATTTAATAATTTTAATTATACACACATGACATAAAAGTTAATTATCGCTAGATTTATTAATTCGTCTCAAATATCTGATCACATACTAGGCATACGTCACGGCAAGGAGAACGGAGTAGGTCCGATGCCCATCGGACCTACTTTTAGGTTCAACGAGCGCGATGATCGTCCGATCTAATTTAAGATTTGTGCGCACGAACATTGAAACAAACACGCACAAAAAGCGTTCCACACGAATCTTAAAGCAAATCGATTGTGATTAAACCCATCGAACCAGAGTAAGTCCGATGCCCATCGGACCTACTCTCAAGTGCACGGCAAGACAAAAGAAGAGAATAATTCAAATAAAAATCGTCTCCCACTGACCCATCACATACGCTACCAAAGAACCAATACAGATATCAAGAGATTCAGAATTTCGACCGTTCTATTAGAATCTGAATTAATCAATATACAGAATCTTTTTAATATTTATGTCAATATAAATCGGATAGTTCGGATTCCGTCTTAACAGTCAAACACTATTTATACGAGTCCATGAACCAGATGATGGACGCATTGAATATTAAGGGCAGTACAGACTTTTGAAAAATGAAAAATGGGCTGCTACTTGTAACTGTTACATCTTACATACGAATAATTAGGTCGGTCAATG